>JBCAUJ010000002.1:2703519-2765923 GCA_038406275.1 Cataglyphis albicans
AAAAAAAAGGAAAAAAAAAAAAAAAAAAAAAAAAAAAAAAAAAAAAAAAAAAAAAAAAAAAAAAAAAAAAAAAAAAATTCAGATATATTATAGAAAATATTTATTTTTGTATAATTTTTCATTAAAGTTCATTAATGACAGAAATAAATTTAAGATAAAATTTAAAATATTTTCAATTAAAAACATTGCTTTTTATGTAATAAACCTGAATAATAATAGCACTTACGATTTAGTACATAATCTCTTTCTTGTTGGCTTTTGTCTCCATGAATGCCTATTGCTTGCCATCCATATCTATTAATAGCCCTTGTTATATCGTCCACTTTTCTTTTAGTTTCCACAAATATTATAGTCTTATTTTCCGGTTCATTTGAAATCTCTTCCAAAAGTTTCATAAGTTTACTCTCCTTCTCATATTCCTCGCACACATCCACGATTTGCAAAATATTATGATTTGCAGCCAATTGTAAAGAGCCAATATTGATCTGAATATAGTCTGTTAAAAACTCTTCCGCGAGATTACGCACTTCCTTCGGCCACGTCGCCGACCACATGAGAGTCTGACGATCGGGACGTATTTGTTCTACAATTTTTCTAATTTGTGGTTCAAAACCCATATCTAGCATCCTATCAGCCTCATCGAGCACTAGATAAGTACATCTACGCAGATTCGTGGTACCTCGTTCTAAAAAATCTATAAGACGACCTGGCGTGGCGATGCAAATTTCTACGCCACGTTCTAAATCGCGTGCCTGTGGGCCTTTCGGGGCGCCACCAAAGATGCACGTGTTTCGCACTTGCGAAGATGTGCCAAAGTCTGACGCTACTTGTTGAATTTGCTGCGCTAATTCTCGGGTCGGTGCTAAGATTAGGGCAATTGGACCATCATTTCTGCTCAGTCTAGGCTGATTATTTATATGCACGATCGCCGGCAAAATATACGCTAGCGTTTTTCCCGAACCAGTTTGCGCTATACCGACCATATCGCGACCCGATAGAGCAATGGGCCAACCTTGCGCCTGAATAGCGGTCGGTTCGCCGAATCCCTGTCGTCGAATCTCGTTGAGAACATAGTCTGGAAAGCCACCTTCCTCGAAATAAATATTGGGACATGGAACGTTGGCTCCCTTTACAGTGATCTCTTTACCGGAACGGTAAGACTCGACGGTATGAACATTTCGTCCTACTACGTTGGGATGCGGTTGATAAAAATCCTTTCTAAACTGTGGCAAGGTATTCATATCCCATCTCGGTTTACGTAAACGCTCCCCGGGCTGTCGATTCTTAAAACTGTTATTTCCGAAATTGCTATCTCGATTACCACCGCTGCTGAATCTACTGCCTCCTCCGCCACCATCGCGTCCACCAAATCGACTTCCACCACCTCGTCCACCACCTCGCCTATCGGAACGTTCACGCTCACCGTATGCCCTTTTAAACAAATTAAAACAATATTATTACTTTTAATAAATGTGAATTATAATTTCTTCAATCGTTCATGATCGCAAAAAAGCAATGAGGATTCGTTATTTGCAAAATGGCGTACAGAATTAATCGAGCACATGTTATGAAAAACCAAATAATAATCGAACAAAAATAAGAAACGACACTCTCGCATCGATTTTGCGATTAAAACTTACATTGTAGTGGGAAAATATGCCGCTATATTCCGTACAGATTCCTTAATGTTTTACTGAGAACAGTCTGAAATATGACCCAAGCTGATGACTGATCTACTTCGTACGGAGGCCCTTGACTGAAGAGAGCAAGAACAGTATGAACAGGATGTCGACGTCACAGCGTCATGCATCATGGCGCTTGACGAGAAATAATCCCTCCGCGAATTGCAATTATAGTTTATAAGTGCGATTCGTGGAGAAAAAAATAGTATTTTGCGCGATAAACTTTTTTTTTACATTACCTAATTGGAAAGTTTTATTACTGTCT
This sequence comes from Cataglyphis albicans, assembly GCA_038406275.1. NCBI lineage: Eukaryota > Metazoa > Arthropoda > Insecta > Hymenoptera > Formicidae > Cataglyphis > Cataglyphis albicans. Next base: position 2,705,467 of record JBCAUJ010000002.1, read on the forward strand.
CAAATACCCTGTGAATAATGAAATGGAAACAGAAAACTAGAAGCGGATTATATGTGCGTGCAACGGTCTGAAAATTAGAGGTATCGAGTAGAATCCCCTCTCTTCTAAAATCTCCAATCCTCTCATTTTAACATGCGCAGAATAAAAATATCGTTGTCGGCGCAGGTCTTTCACTTCTGCTTTTGTCACTTGCATTATCACGTGACCATTCAGAGAATTTCAGTTTACACAAGTTTCAAAATAGAAAGAGATCCAAAAAAACAGGGGTTTCTATTGTATAAATTAAGGAATATGATTTTTCAACGCTTTATAAAGTGATGAATTAAGTGCGATAAACAGTAGAAAATTGTGCTTAATTAAAAAACCTATGTATATTCCTATATTATTAATATTAAATTTAAAAGTATTTGTTCTTCATTATCGCTCGAGCTTTAACAAGTCCAGTTTATGAAGATTTAGTTAGCTAAGAGCAAAAGTATCAAACATACATAAAAGACAATATGTATTTCATGATGCGAATGCAAGGGAAAATTCTGCAGATTTTTCAAGAAAGCGGGAATTAACTTTATTAATCCTGCAACATAGAATCATGTAACAAATGATACATCAATTTTTTTGATAAGCTCCAGAAAAATATCGTCAAACAATGTACTAATATCACAGTTATTAAAAACAGTTGTCAATCTCCAATATCACAAATAATTAAAAACAATCAATCATTTATTCATTCGATTCAAATAGCAAATTTGATTTTATATGTATGCTGGTACAGATTATAAAGCCTCTTGTGCATTAATTTAGTCAAAACCCAATTTAGCCTCTTGTAAGGGCAATTATAAATATCTTAATCGTGATAAAATATCCAACATATATTCTGTTAAACAATGTGATAATTTAAATTATGCATTTACTTCAATTAAATTATATACTATGCATATATATCTGTATATTATTTTATGACAACTTGCATTTATCATGCTTATTAATCATTCAATCAAATTTGCTATTATTAGACAGTCACAGAACATTCATATTTCCATTAAAACAAAAGAAATCAATATTCATATACATAGTGTCAGTCACATCTCTTTCCGCAGATTCATTGACAAATTTTTATCACATTAGCCATTCTTTAATGGCATTTAACAACGGCAATTGTTTAATATCGATACTAAAAAATCTTGCTTCATTAAACATTATTTTTATTCAAGAATTTAAGTAACTAAAATAAAATGTTAATGATAGCATTATTAAGCTGTAAAAATTAAATAAGATTAATAATCTTTAATTTTCGTTTTCTGAAACAGATTCTTTTAAGTACCACTATTATTGTTATTCACACAAAAATAATAACAGCAAAACTGTAATATTGTAACAGTTAAACATAAAAATAGTAAAATATAATAGTTAAACATACTTTACAATATTAAATTACTTTATAAACATCTTTGGTCAAATATTGCACACAATTATATGTGATGCAAACATTTCCAACTCACACAACTTTCTCTTCATTCTTTATATGTTGCATATAATAAAACGATTACTCATTAAAATCAATCAACAAAGTATAATATGCTATAAATAAAGTAATTACACAATTAGTATATATATTAATATATATATACACAATAATATATATATTTATATATATTATGTATATATAGTATATATATACATACTATATATATACTATATACAATATATACTATATATATATATATATATATGTATATATATGTATAGTATAAGTATATGTGTATATATATATATATATATATATATATATATATATATATATTCATATATTCATACATAATAAATATATATAGTATGTATATTAATATATAATATATATACATATGTACAATATATATATTACTTGTAATAATTTTTTGTGTAACGTTTCATAAAATTTATAAATAAAACTCTTATCTATTGCATATGTAAAATAGAATATAAAATAATTATTTAAACAAAGAAAGAAGAAACTTTGACTTTTGAGTGATTGCACTCCAATATTATGTAGGAACTCATATTCTCTTCTATTCTTGTTAAATACTGATTTGTAAAGTTAGTTGCGAATGCATTAAAATTGTGTCAAAGGCTTTCTTCAACTTTACTCATTGCGTTAAATATGCAAATGGATGGACACATTACATGTAACAAACACATTATCAAACAGATAGATCGACATTAATAATTGCCGACTTACAAACATTAATCGATTATTATTCATTTGATAGTATAGTGTGATAGTTACTATCATGTAGATGTTTTCTTTATGCCGCATAATTTATTTTCCTTGTTTTCTGTGATTTCTCATATTCATTAAAACTTTGCCAGACGACAGGCTTTAATCTGTTTGTATCCAATCAAATTCACTATAACTAAACATGACACATTTCATACATCATTGAAAAGATTATTACATGCTATCGATCGTGTAAAAACGCGATTAATAAGTTGTGCCTCTGTATGGATAACCACTTCCATAGTTATCGCCGCCCCCGTAATTTTGAGGCATACTTCCCTGTCCATAACTTCTCTGTGTGCTATATCCATATGCCGTGCTTTGCTGACCCAAAGAAGAACTTTGTTTCATACTGCTATAATTATTGTAATCAGATCCTGAATACACACTCGAAGAAGATTGATAAGAACTTCCGCCGCGAGTGGGACCTCTTCCTCTTGTCGAAGCACCTCCTCTTCCTCTACTATCATTATTGCCTCTTCGACCATTACCCCTCTCAGTACTGTTACCACCAGAAGTGCCAAAACGTTTTGCACCTTATGACAATGCAGATATGAAATTTATGAAATAATTGATAATATACATGATGAATATACATTAATATACAATTTTTCCATTAATATAAAATTTCTCCTATTTTATGTTTTTCTTTTAATTTTTTAATTTCTTCAACATCATATTGTAAGAGAATATTTTTGTAATATTCTAAGCACTTAGAAGAAAAGTAAATATGAGTGAGAAAGCAAAAAATAGAAAATCATGAATAATTTCATATAATGACATGGTAGATGCAAATAGCAAAAATAATTAATAATTAATGTAAAATAGCTGTTTTTTTCTTAGGATAGAGAAATTCGTATTTATTATAGAAAGATACCTCTGCTGCTGAAATTTCCCGCTTTAGCCATTTCCGCCATTTCACTGAGACGTGGATTGACATTCTGTCCGGCTTCTCGTAATACCTCTATCAAGTCTCCGGCATGCTTCATATTGTGGCTCGTGAAAAACGCGTACGCCGTTCCGGTCTGTCGTCTACGTCCGGTTCGGCCGATTCTGTGTATGTAGTCCTCCGATGAGGATGGATAATCGAAATTTATCACGTATTTCACATCATCCACGTCTGTGAAAATGTCACGAAAAATATCAGAATTATTGATATTGATGATTTTATATATATTTTTTTTATAAATATATATGTATCCTTTTCAGATAAAAAATGTATTTTAATTTTTTTATAGATTCGGGAATAAATTCACATATTCTTTGTTTAATAGTACATTTGAGAATTTGAGAAAAATTTATCAATGCTTATGATGTTCATACACATCTGAATACATATTACAAAATTGTTTGAAAGTGAAAAAAAAATGGGGAAAATATACTTTTGCATATGAAATAATTAAACTATATTGAGATATAAAAAGTATAATATTATTTTGGTAATATATTAGATAGTCATTTTTGCATAAGAATTTAATAATAAAACAAATTTAAGCACCCACCTTGCGCTTGGACATTCCGATGTGAAATCAGCAAGAACCGACCCTGTTTGTTTTTAAAGTATGGGGCAATTCTGGTTGCTTTCTTATGGTAAAATACTGGCGGCCTAGAGATTAGACAGACACAGCGGTTGTGTCTGGTTTGGGATAGAGGCAGCAATTTAGGGTTTAAGCCTGAGTGCATTAGTTTCGATAGGCATTGTATAACTATTCTTTAAAGTTAGAGGCACTTGATAAAAAATTCAATAATTGCACATTTCGAGTTATTACGAGCTACTAGGATTATATACTTAAAATTTTATATGTGCTTTTAAAAGAAAGCATTTGGCTCTTTAAAATCACAAGTAATAATATTTAAACATAATACACATTTTTGTGATCCAGCTTTCATATTTCACTTAATGTGTATTGAATGTCATGTAATGTACGTATTGAATGTTATTATAAAGTTTATTTCATTATTCTGTAATAATGAGAAAATAAAAACGGAAGTTAAATATATGAATCTATGCTTGGAAATTGTGATAAGACATAAGCAAAGGAAAATAAAATAATCACTGTGTCTGCCCAATACTGGCAGTACACCGCGTTGAGTTAGGGTACTCTGTGCCTCTGAAAAAGAAAAGCAGACAGACTTAGCGGTAGCTTGTGTGCATTTTTTTAGAACCCTGTTCTTATATACATTATTATCAAAAATAATAATACTCTTTCAACATTGAAGTTGATCATATGTATCAATAAAAAAAATCACGAGTAGTTTAGTTATCATAAAATGAATATAGAAAAAATGTTTCTTAATTTTTGTATAATAAGAAGTTTGCTAAAAAATAATGAGATTACAATATTAAAAAGTAAAAAGATATTTATAAAAACAACAAAAAGAAAATAATTTAGTAAGAAGGAAAAGATTTAAGCTTAATATACATATAATAGCAGAATAAAAAATTACATAAACCATAAAAATTACAAAAACCATAAAAACTTGATATGGTTCTATGATACAATCGAGATCAGTAAAAAGTTCCAATGCATCACACACTGCTACATACACACAGCTGTCGGCTGGCCTTACTCTAATAACGCATCACTGGCTAATCCAATAAGTGTTGCCAATACCCAGTTTAACCGTAATTTTTCTAGTGTAACCTACACCAAAGCATAGCCGAATAAATAAAGTTTTACTTACCTAAACCTCTAGCAGCTACATCGGTCGCAACTAAAATTGGTGCTCTTCCACTGCGGAATTCTTGTAATACGTGGTCTCTTTCCTGCTGATTTTTATCACCGTGAATACTCACGGCTTGCCACCCGTCGCGTCTAATATTTCTCGTGATATCATCCACTTTACGTTTAGTTTCCACAAATATAATGGTTTTATTCTCTTTTTCAGTACCGATCTCTTGAAGTAATCTATATAATTTCGAGTCTTTCTCGTACTCGTGACAAACATCAATGATCTGAGTTATATTGTGATTGGCCGATAGAGTCAGAGAACCGATATTGAGATGAACATAGTCCGTTAGAAAATCCTCGGCGAGGGCGCGAACTTCTTTAGGCCATGTCGCTGACCACATTAAAACTTGTCTGTCGGGACGTATCTGCTCAATTATTTTTCGTATTTGTGGTTCAAATCCCATGTCTAGCATACGATCTGCTTCATCAAGTACTAGATATGTACATCTGACACAAATACAGTAAAATATTTAAATAATTTAAATAATTCAAAATTTTTTATAATTAGTTAATCAAGATATAAAACACTAAAATTATACATATTTATAATTATACGTACCTACGTAAATTTGTAGTTCCTCTTTCTAAGAAATCTATAAGTCTACCTGGAGTAGCAATGCATATTTCAATGCCTCTTTCCAAATCATGTGCTTGCGGTCCTTTTGGTGCTCCACCAAAGATACATGTGTTTCTTACAGCTGCAGTTTCTCCAAAGCAATTAGCTACTTCTTGAATTTGTTGAGCTAATTCTCTAGTTGGAGCTAAGACCAAGACAATTGGACCATCTCCATTACTTAAGCGTGGTTGATGTATGATATGCACAATTGCAGGTAAAATGTACTGAAAAAGAAATTAAAAACATTCTGATATATATACACACATATATTATATTATATTTATTTATTCAAATTATGTAAGATCTATATTATAAAGCTATTTGCTTTGAAGATAAGATATTTACTATTAAATGAATAATAAATGTAAGATAATATAATAAAATTGTTTTCATTTGTTAAGAAGCATAAATTTCAAATTGTTATATATTGGGTTGTTCGGAAAGTCATTTCGTTTTTTCGAAGCTGACAAAGATGCGATAAAGGCATTAGTTGATGCAAATCGGCGAATAACCACACGAGAGATCGGTGAGAGATTAAATTTGTCGAATTCGATATAATTTAATAAAATATTTATTCATTATACGAAAACTGTCTTTCATGTTCCCCAAAAAAAACGAAATGACTTTCCGAACAACCCAATACAATGTATATACATATATTTCTAATTCTACTCACTCCAAGTGTCTTTCCGGAACCGGTTTGAGCAATTGCAACAAGATCTCTACCACTAAGAGCAATAGGCCATCCTTGTGCTTGAATTGGAGTAGGCTGTGAATATCCTTGTCTACGAATACCCTCCATTACATAGGGCGGAAAATTTCCCTCCTCAAAATATTGTATAGGATTAGGAACATTCTCGCCCTTTACAGTTATTTCTGCATTCTCGCGAAATTGACTTACTTCTTCATTAGATCTAAATTCAAAATTAAATTCAATATGCAAACATTTTGTTGTGTTTTTATTACATTAATTATTTAAAATTAAAATACCTATTTCTGACTGCAGGATGTTCTATATAAAAATCTTTACGTAGTGGTTCCAAAGTACGAAGATCCCAGTTTACTTTCCTTAAACCACCACCAGGTTGCTTTCCCTTTAATCCACCTCGTATATTACTAGAGCTTCCCCTACCAAGTGTAGCAAATCTGCTAGCAATATGCCCACGTCCATTATCACTGCCTCCTCTGCTAACTGTTCTGATAGTGCCACCACGACGACCCCTACCCTGATCTCGGTCACGACTAAACCTAAATAATTATGTATGCTTATAAAAAACTATAAATTTTCATAAAATTACAATCTTTATATATTATATGTAAATAATAAAATCTGTTCACACACACAATAAATCATAGGCTTTTTCAATTAAATTTGAATAAAGTTAAAATTTCAAAAATTCTCCTTTATAGCTTAAGCAATATACAATTATATTATTATATATTAAAAATTCTAAAAAATTTATAAAAATTATAAATAATTATATACATTATATATTAAAAAATGTGGCATAAAAAAAATTACCCTATTATATACAATTTATTGAAAAGTAAATCAATTGATTCTTATAAAATTAAAAAAAAAAAAAGATTTAAAAAGTACATATTTCTTACTCTCTCTCTCTCTAGCTCTGCCAGCGGATCATCTTATAGAGTGATTCATTGTCATAGAGAGCAATGCAATTTTAATTCTTTTTTTTTTTATATAAAAAGAATAGTCCATTTTATACTTTCAGAGATAATCATCTCTCAATAGATATAAACTCAAGCGTGCGATTTTGCGAGCGAATTATCGCACGGTAAAAGTTCATTGAGAGTAATTTGACTATTTGTCGCGGTCAGACAAGCAAAAAAAAAATATCAATTTCCGAGCGGTCAATATTTCACACAGCTTCCGTTATCGATTAACATTCGTGACAAGAAGTTTCTTATACAGCAATATGTATTCTTCTACGAAGAATTTTATAAACATCCCATATGTTTTAGAAGATGACTGATTGTCGAGAGCGATCATTTCGCATCCCGCGCGATATTGTCATTGCGTACTTACATCGAAAAAAGCGAATATCTTCCTGAGGGTTGAGGATAACGGACGATCCTACCGTTGCGGACGGTTCCACGAGAGCCAATGAATGGCTTACAAGTCCGTATCTACGGCGGATCTCAAATCGCTCGTAAAATTGGATTCTCAGCAATGAATGGATGATTCGATGATTCGACCGAATTAAAAACTGGTCGATATTACACTCGGAAATTCGAAAACGTTTGCCCGCCGTCGCCGGTAAATCGACGGATCGAAATTAACAGAACTTCCGCAAGTAGTTCCGTGTAAACCGTTTCCATGGCAACCACGGCGGAGTGATACGCGGACACGCGTTTCCTGCCCACCTATTTCCGGCTGAAATCCATATTCGCGATGATTCACGACAACTTACGATGGTACGCGAGCCACGAGTGTGTTGATTCGCCGGTTCGCCGTCAAATCGTAGCGCGCAAAAGATGACGCTAGTAGCGTCGCAGCATCTGTTCGAGCCGGTAAATCTGATAGTGTTATCAGATTTAATCGAAATAAAAAAATGACAGTGAAATTTAAAAATTAAATGAGAATGTTTTTGAAACGCTCATTTTTCTTTCATATTCATATAAAATACATATGTATGTACATAGAACGCAAACAGGACACTTCAATTTCGCTGGTACGTGTATGTAAAAAAAAAAAGATAATTTTTTACTTATGTCGCAGATTTAATTCTCAATTTAGCGAAATTATACCGGATCCAAATATTGAATACGTCATGATATCTATCATTATATTTATTGTTATCATCAAATTATTCGCGCATGCATACACACACATACATGTATATATTCTTAAGTTGCTCTTTATTTATTTTCTATCTTTGTCTGTTACTTGACAGGTCGTCTGATTGCAGGGCAAAGTCCGCAATAAGCATGCCTAGTTGCATCCTGCTTAAAACTTGACGATTTGTTACACACGGTCGGAAACCGCTGCTTCCCGAGCTTGATCCGATACGAGCTTGCGAGCCCGTTAATCTTCGGCCGACGCTATGAACGGAAGAATGATAAGGTTATCTAAGTGTAGGTTCTTCCACGTATGCATCATTATTTATTGAAGTAACGATATTCTTGAGTAAAAAGAAATCGCGTGGAACAGATCGAATCAGAGCAAGGACTTGACAATGACGGAGCACGAGCAAAATACGATGTTCGTCCGTCTTATGTCGGCATTTTTTTACGGACTATCGTCGTTTATGATAACGGTCGTCAACAAAACTGTGCTCACGTCGTTTGCCTTCCCCTCCTTTCAAGTCTTGGGAATCGGCCAAATGTTGGCGACGATATTGGTGTTGTTCGTCGCCAAGAAACTACGTTACGTCGAGTATCCTAATTTGGAAGTGACAACATTTACCAAGATGTGGCCGTTACCATTGATATACATCGGCAACATGATATTCGGACTAGGTGGCACGAAACAGCTGAGCTTACCGATGTTTACTGCCCTGAGGAGATTCAGTATTCTCATGACAATGATCGCCGAGTACTATATCCTTGGCATTAAAGCACGCATGTCTGTGCAATTGAGCGTTTATACCATGATTCTGGGTGCAGTGGTGGCTGCGCTGAATGATCTTGCTTTCAATCTTGAAGGCTATATCTTTATCTTGTTAAACGATCTTTTTACTGCCGCTAATGGTGTATACATGAAGAAGAAGTTAGACTCTAAGGAATTAGGAAAATACGGACTGATGTACTATAATTCTTTGTTCATGTTGGGTCCAACAATCCTGTTGGCCTGGTGGATGGGTGATATAACCTTAGCATTAGAATTTCCCGATTGGTCGAATCTGTTATTTATTTTGCAATTTATGTTATCATGCATAATGGGTTTTGTATTGTTGTATAGCATGCTCCTCTGTACACTGTACAACTCTGCATTGACCACTACTATAATTGGATGTTTGAAGAATATATGTGTGACATATCTCGGTATGGTCATTGGTGGAGATTATATATTTTCATGGCTCAATTTTGTAGGTTTGAATTTAAGTGTGATAGGTAGTTTAGTATATACTTGGGTAACATTTCGTAAGAGAGAAACTCTGCAGCCAAAATATACTTTGTTGACTGAATCTCAGACTAGTAAAATACAAGCTGTATGATTGTAAATATTCATATTGTACATATTTAACATGTATCTTTTTGTATAATATAAAGAAGTTATTATTATCTTCAAAAAGCATGTAACACAGCTGATGATCTTTATTTAGATACAAGAAAAAGAGTAATATATGCATTTCTTTATTCTAAGCAAAGATCAAGATGATGACCAATATATTATTAGCCATAATTTTATAAATATCTCTGTTCCTTGTATGTGTGTGTGTATATGTATGTCACAAAGCGCTTTTTAACTTTGGGTAAAGTTACGGAGCGACATGAAATATCGCGTATATACATGAAATCGCTAATCACCTGACTGTAATATGTACCAAAGTAAAAAAGTATTGTTACCAGATAAGTATTACGCTAACATTAGGAAAATGTTCAGGTCAATTGAGGTACAGCATCGCCATAAAGTTAGTTGTAATCTGTATAATCTGTACATATAACATTATTCTAACGGAAATAAATTTTACCTATTAACTAGAGCATACCATCAAACTTCACTTTCTCCTCACTCGGTTTCAGGCCGTTTCGCGACCGCCTCGGCACGCGAGACATTTCTGGAGGATTATGCCAAGCATCATGTATCCCTATCCCCTCTGCAGCGTGTACTTCTCACGGCAGGCTCGGCGGCAATATCGTTGGCGAATCCGTTTCGAGGAGACATGATAGCGTGTCTCGGGGAAACTACCGGTACAAATGCCCTCGAGCATTGTCACCGACAAATGAAGAGTACGGCTGAGGGTCAACGTATACTCGCGCAAAAGCCACGCGTAAACACGTCCACTGTTGATCTCTCTTATCTTAAAGATCTGCCACCAGGAACCGTAGGCAGAACATATCGCGATTTTTTGGATGATAACGTAAGATATAAATTTTATCGTAATAGAAAAAAAACGGCGTAACGGTTCTTTTCTCAACGGGCGATTGTAATGTATGCATTGCAGAATGTATCGCCCGATGACAGAACAATGGTGCAATTCGTCGATGATACTGAGCTGGCTTATGTGATGCAACGGTATCGAGAGGTACACGATATCTTTCACGCTATGCTTTTAATGCCTACGACGATGTTAGGGGAGGTATCAGTTAAATGGGTAGAGGCTCTACAGACGCGTCTGCCGATGTGTATAAGTGGTGCGATATTCGGAGCTAGTCGGCTACGTTCTAGGTAAATTAATGCTTCAAAAACACTCTGTATGATGACTTATAATTATCGCTGAGTAACACGTCATCATTTTATATATCATTTAACATTTCAGACAAAGACAATTGTACTTAGATTATCACCTTCCATGGGCTATAAATACAGGATTGAACGCAAAGTTCTTGTTAGGGATTTATTACGAAGAGCGCTGGGAACAGACTCTTGAAGATTTTCATAGAGAGATGAATATCACACGTCTTGTATAATAAAAATAGCTAATCGAGGGATGAAATTATAGTATTGTAGTAATTGTGGATAATGTAAATAAGTTTTCAATCATCATTTAATTATTTGAGATAAAACGAAAAATAAAGTTGTGGCAAACGTTCATCTCTTTAAAGTTTAATTCACCAAACCTTTCAATTTTTAATGTTATATAATGTTATATAATGTTTTAATTTTAAAGAAAGCTTCTATTTTTTCTAGATTTGTCAGATAAAATCATCGGATAAATTTGAAAGCAACACATTATTGATATTACAAATTTGATTTAATTAAACATTACATCTGTTATAAACATATATAATCTAAAATTGTACGTTTACCATAATCGTTATTATCATCGTTGTTGTTCCAATTAGCATAATTGTGATCTTTTGCTCTTTTGCTCCTTTTTTCTTTCTTTTCTTAGTATTAATTGTGTTATCATACACAGGGTGTATCTTAAAATGGAAAACGGTCTTAAAGACATCATTATATCTATCGAATAAAAAATATGCGATCTATTTTATGAAGCGCATGTTCTTTCTGAATTATAATTATTTTTGGCACAAATATTTTCGTTTAGATCCTTTTTTTAAATTGGAAGAATTAAGGACGCAATAATGTCCGATCTATAAAGAGCGCCTACGTTTTAAAATACATCCCGTGAATTATTATGTTTTCGAAGAAAAACGGATAACTTAGCTTAAGATATATATATATATATATATAGATATAAGAAAGGATATATTTATATATGAAGAGTATTTCTATTTAAAAATTTTGCGCCATTGCGAAATTTGATTAAAGATTAAACGATCTGCTTTCCTTTTAAGATAGGTAAGCTGAATCGATCAATACGAGTATATTATGATATTATTTCGTAAAATAAGTACATATAAATAGATGAGCAAAACTGATTGTCATTATTCGACGTAATTGAATATTACGTTCGTTTTATGCCGATCTCATTAATATTATTTTGCTTCGACTACACGCAACGAATTCTATATGACGATATAAAGTATACCCAGATGTGACAAAATACGATTAAGCGTTGCGCAAAATCTGCACCAAAATTATGAAAAACTTTGCTACAAATCTTGGCTACAATCGTGATTTTTTTACGATTGATTCTGGGTAATAGGATATAGAGAAAAAATGGAACAATTTTTCTTAAGAGTAAAAACGATAATGATTATCACATATATATAAGCGTAGGAAAGAGAGATATGTGTAAAGTAATAAATTAGTAAATAGATGAATATTCGCGCGCGAAATCACATATTTCTCTCGAATACTGATTGATTACGGAAATAATCAATGAAAGATACTATTTTCAGAGATTATTCCTCGAATATAATGCGAATATAATCGTACGAGAAACCTGGGATTATCCGCCGCATTTGAGATTTATCATTTATGTTATTAACCTACACTTATTTATAATCAAAATTAGATAAATCTAGTTGAGCAGTAATATTTTAGTGGCCAGAGAGCATCCCATACCTTGATGTGTTTAGGCATTGACGACTCTTCGACTTGATGTATCAGGTTATCGGCAATTGAAAAGTTCGAGCCATACATGCAAAAGCGATCAAGAAAGCAATCAGGATGCTTCTCAGCTGATTGTAATCGTCGATTTGGTCCGCGCCGCTGCTGCTGCTGATGAGCATGGATCGTTTTCCGTACGCTCTTGTAGAAATATGTTTGCACAAATTTAATCCAGAGTCAACTTCTTGAGGTAGCAGTGAATCTCTTGGAAACTCGGTCGGTCCTCCGCGCATTTGCACCAACATCGCAGCATCAATCGGTACAAGTCGTCCGAGCAAAATACTGGCTGCTCGAGGATCCGCGGACATTTCCTTTTACTGCCGCTGTCCAATGAATGATACCATAGGCCACAGTTTTCCAACACTTGTTCCGAAGTCAGATCGGCATAGGGTACATCTTCGCAGTGCGTCAAAACTTCCCAAATTGTCACACCGTACGACCAAACGTCAGATTGACAACTTCGTTTTCCCTTTGCATAGATAGGAAAAATTATTCTTTTGATTGATTTAAATGTTACGAAATTTGTGGCTAAGTAGTCAAATATTTCAAAATAAGACTAGTTACTCTACTTATAAGATAATTACCGATAAGACCGCTTCCCACGCCATCCAACGTAATGGTATCTTTGCATAACACTCATCAACGTAATATTCATTCTCGTATTTACTGCAATACATGGCTTGGTCGGACACTTTAATCAGCAAATCTTTACAGACGATGCAATTCCTGCGACGCAAAGCACGAATACACATGCAACACATGTATGTTTATTATGAAATATTATATAATGAATATATTGTTACCTGGCTGCCAAATCACAATGCGGTACGTTCAAACTCTCGAGATACTTCATACCAGAAGCGATTTGCGTGATGAGATTTAATGAGCACTCGTAACTACAGAATTCGTTATTATAAGAGTCTGACAGAAAAAAATAGATTCGAAATCTCCAATCAAGTTATCATACAGTTTTACCTTGTCGGCTCGTTGCGGTCATGATTTTTTAGAAAACTGGACAGATCCCCAAGTTCTCCGTATTCGAAAATGGCACTAAAAGGCTCTTCTTCAACGATCGCAATTATCCTGGCGATATTAACATCGCGAATTTCAGCCAGAATGCGCATGTCGTTCATAAAATCCTCTCTAATTCAATTTTCGTTCATTAAAACTTTGTAGAAGTCCATTAAATAAAATAACATTGTTTTACCTTAAAGCGTCGACGACACCGCGCCATAAAGACCGGACTATAACTACTTGACGGTTTTGAAGGATACCTAAATCCGGATTTTGTATGCCTTTCGCTTCGCATAAGTGAACCTAAGCAAATAAATATATATATATATATATATATATTTGTGTTACAAATTTTTAAAAAGTTAAATAACAAAATATTTAATAAAATATTTCTAAAAAATATTTTTAAAAATGCCCTCAAACGTTTCTTATATGTATATACAATGCTTTTGGAAACTTTGTGTGTGCATATTGCTCGTTGAAAAATAAATACATACACAGATAAAACTTACCAAACCAAAGTTTCCCTCGCCGAGTTTATCGAGGATTCTTAATCTATGTCGAGAGATACGTGGAACATCGTAAGTTCCGCGTTTGTACGATACGACCGAATCCCGAATGAGTAGCGGTGTGAAAAAACTCACGGTTGGATGCTGATCGCGTCTCTTTATCTACAACATACCGTAACACTGTATCGAGTATTGTATTAACAATCATAAAATTGTTTAAATTACCGTTATACTCGAACATGCCGTGAGCATATTCTTACCGTCAAAATGTCTGTAGCCGCGTAATAACTCTCGTATATCCTCTGATTGATTTTTCCCGTTTGCGAAGAATTCGGTTTTATTGTTGGAATTATGCATTCTATTCGCGTTTCGTCGTTAAAATTTTCGTTGTTTTTAGTATCTAAAACACATATAGGTTGATGATAATGTTACGTAGAAGGTAATATTTAAAACATGCATAAAAGAAATATGAGTAAATATGAACATTAATTATTCGATAATTATATATCTTATAATTACAATTTGATTGTAATTACTAATTAATGTATTTATATTAACGGATATAAAATTAATCATGAATAAATTAAATTCTATTAAGAAAAGCCCACGAGGTAGAGGAAAATTAAAATAAATATAAATTATAGAGTGATAAAGACGCGAGAATCAAATAAATTATTAATATTCTGATAATTATAGAATAATCATTACGTCGCAATTATATATACATTTTATCTTTTAGTTGAAATATAAAATAAAAATAAAATATACATAGACTGTCTATTTCTCTGTTTCTTTCTCTTTCTCTATACACTTCTCTATACAATTGGATACGATTAATACTAGAGCTAATTATTAATATCATTATCATTAATATACATACCAAACTGTTCAGTTTTATAATTGGATTTTCCTTCGCATTTCATATATTGCTCCGAAGGTATTTTATCAATTTTCTCGTAAGTGCTACGCTGTCCGTTCGTACCAACATCGCTGTATTTATAATCATTGTTCGAGGCAATCTTGCTTCTCAATGATAATCTCGATTGCGATAGATTGTTGACCACGATCGGTGTGGGTAATTTGATATCCTTCGTATTAATCGTGATACCCGATGCCGGTGAACCGCATAATAACGCAGTATGTTTTTGCAGTAGAGCCACTTTATTACGACCCCTTTGTTTCATCAAGAAAATCGTGCAACTCGAGAGAAAGACTATTACAGTTAACGCTGCGCTGATCAATCCAATGTACGTTGATGAATTGTTTACGGGAAAAGCGTCCGGCGTCAGATTTGACTCGTTTAACACTGATGTTGTTTCATTCGATTCAGTTATTTCCGTTACTGTACGGCCGTGCAGAATATTAATTCCTCTCTCATCGGCAGTTCTAATTTTGTTCTCTATTTGAGTCTCATCGTTTTCGTCCTTATTTTGTTTGTCTTCCATCTGCTTTATTTTCACGACCTGATCCTCATTGATCATTTGAGATATGCTCTCATTATTGTTCGAATATATCCATAATAACCGTTCTAATGCTTTGTCAGTGACGTTCTTTGCGTCTGGAACTGAATTACACATACAAGATGATATTTAGATAATTATTTTAAATTTTTACGAATATATCTAATAATGAAACTAGAAAGATTACCTGTCTCGAATGTGATCTCGCTTAGCAATAACCATTTCGATCTAAGTTTTAATTCTATTTTGACAAATTTGCCGATTCTTGATTGCAAGGGAATAGATATCGAGATTCCGTTTCTGCTTTTGCCATCTTTCTCATTGTTACTATTGGGGATAATGCTCGTCTTAGAATCATTAAATGTTTGAAACATTTCCGGTGTTGCGTGATAATCCTTGCCATCCGATGAAAACCAAAAATTTACCATCGAGAACATCTACAAATATTCTTGATGTTAAAATAAGTTATAATAAGTTTGTTAATAAAACTTATTTCTCGAGTAATCGCACCTCGACATTTAGATCAGGTAAATCAGCCACGTGAATCGTACAGTTTTTAAACTTCTGAAAAAGTCGGAACTCAAAAAATAATTCTACATTGTCGCGACCGTGCCATCCGACCCAGTTGGTTATTCTATCAGATTCGAGGATCTCAATTTCGCTGCCGACTATGCCATCTGTTAATTGTCCTAATCCGTTCAACATTAAATTCTCAATCTCGGTGCCATCGTACGACATATCCTCGACATTACATCCATTAGGTCCAATTTTATCAGCTTTAGGCATAGCATAACTAGCGATGTTTTCTGCATAACAATAAAGAGCATTCTTTCATTATATCTTCGCGTGTATATCATAAAGATTAGATTTTTCTCTCTTCGTTTTTAAACTATTGTACTAACTATATATCTCTTTAGATATATTATCTGTAACATCTTCAAATTTCATAACTTTATTATTTTTTTCAAACTATTTTAATAAAATATAAAAGAGAGACAAAAAATATATTCGATTAGATTTACATTAAAATATACACTCGCGAGGATAGATCCGTATGTAAATGCAAGTATAGAGAAGTGAATGCAAGATTAAAGTAATCGCATACTTACGATTCCAGATGCAGCCGTAAATCTCGACACGCATACACACAGTGCGCGGATGTTGACTGTAAGGAACAAATCTCACTCGACTCGCAACAAACGGTAGATCCAATTTCTGTTTCTCAACTAGATATGTATTGCTATTACCACGCAGGATCTGTGTAATATAATTCAAGATCTTAATTAAATCGATCCTTATCAATTATTTCGATAGAAGTCGGGCACTCACGCATACCTTGTTCCCTCTCAAATCTTTATACTGATGCCATCTTTCGTGTCGCCAATATTCCAGAAAAAATGCCTCGGCATATTCCTGACCTTGACCGTTACCGAATCGGCCTTGAGTCTCGGTCCATGTGATAAGATGATCTCTCGTCAAATCAATTTCCAGGTATTCGCGTATAGCGCTACTGATTTGAGCTTTCGGACACCAAGCACCACCGTTTTTCTCTTGCCGTATTCTATAAGTATTTATAAATTATCAATTAATTTGTACATGTAATTAAAATTAAATCGGTATTATCATGTTTTAATCTCTCTACCTTGCATTTTGGGGACCTACGGATTTCATCTCGTAACTGGATGACGCCGTGATTGCTTCATCCGGGATTCTTCCTTCTTCCATGCCAAGGGGAAGAATGCATTTTTCTAAAATTATCATTGTTATTATATTTTTAATATTTTATATTTAAGAGTATATGTTATTGTTTTCGTAAATACAAAACGTAAAAATAAAATAAATATAAATAAACAAGTAAATATAAAATATGTATATGTTTATTATTTTTTTACTTAGAATTTTACATTTCTTATTATTTACCATTATTATTATTATTATTATTATAATATTATTATTGTAATTATTATTATTAATTATTTATTATTTGGTTTATATATTACAATTAATCTCAAATAAATAAATAACAAAAGAGTAAAAATATTTTTATTTCTTAATTTTCTTATAACATTTTTAAAAATTAATTGGAAAAAGTTAATTATTTTGTCAAAAGATATCACGTAGATCTCACAAATGCAGTTTATAAAATATAAAATATGTATAAAAAACAGGTCATTATACAAAAGAAATATTAATAATGGAACAATAAAATGATAGACTAACAAGCAATGCTTACCGAGAACATTTCCGAGAAATCCTTTTATACACCAAGTAAACAGCATTAAAATTTGTATCAAAAGACGTACTGGCTCCATGATATGTTACGATAAGTATGTATACGCAGCGCGTATCGACAGCACGAACGCATTTACAAATCATAATATAACTCGAAGAAAGCTCTCATCGCGTTCTCTTCCGCAAATATCGCGCGGGAAAAAATACAAAAAAAAAGGAAAATATAATGATTAATGAAATGACAATATTCACGAGGGTAATGCAGCTTTTCGTTCACACAGGGTGGGGATGTTGATATTCGGCGTAGCCTTGGCCCGGCTGTTGTCTCTGCGCAACAAGTATGGAACGATCAATATGCGTTATTTCGCGGGTGGGCGAAATTCCGTGTATTTCGCTAATCTTCTTTTTTTTTCTTCTAAACAAGTGAGAGCGTTCGCTCTCGATTCTTTCAGGAGTAAGATTGAATTTCATGCACGCTCATCGAGATTTTTAAGACTCTAATCCCGCGCGTATTTTCAATATTCTTACCGTTCGAAAGAGAAATCGCCGATCCTTGGAAGCTGGTCTCATAATTTAAATGAAACACGTGCGTCGCGTTAATAATAATTCTCCTTTCAATCTTCGAGTTTAATACTTTAACAGTTTTGCTCGTTTTTCATTTTTGCGTTCTTCTATCATATGCAAAATGATATTTTTACGATTCCAATGGCCATGCACACTTTCGCAACATCCGGACAAACAAAAGGATGCAATTCGCGGCATTACTCGCTATAGCCACTACAATATCGCGGAAGGAAGGACCTTATATGGGGATGATGTGTGATAATGCCAAGGGGTGTGACGTTTCGATAGCCAATGGCGATAGCAGCGGCATTTCACTGCGCAAAATCATAAAACTCCTGATAATTAAGATACTTTTTCGCAATATGAATATCAAAAAAGCCTTTTAATGAACTTTAAATATATTAATTTTTTCTCAAATATAAGATATTATTAATTTTATATATATGTATAAAACTTCATTTATTCATTAATAGAATGTATATATGTATACATAATATATAGATAATTGATTGCCAAAAGTATGGAATATGAAATAAAATATATTTTTTTGTAAAATGTGATATATGTTTAAATATATTAATTTCAATAATAATGTGAGATTAAGTAGAAGTGGAAAAAATTGCAAATTAAAAAAGGTACCTTCAAAGAAGATCATTTAAATATTTAAGTATTTTTTATTAGTACATCTGTAATATTTTTCAGGACTCTATCCTGTTTACTTATATTTTCTTGCTTCTGTAAAATAACGCCGTTTTTTGTACAATTGGTAGTAGCTGTTTGCGAGTTACCTTTACATTTCCTTGCTTATACAAACAGAGCTTATATTTCTCATCTTGAATTTCTTTGACCAATTCTAGATTTAGGCATGGTTGAGTAGAAGAAATTAATGCTTCGATTATCTATAAATAAACACAATCAAATCAGATATAAAGAATATATGCTGAAAAATTTCTTTGACAGAACAGCATTGCATCAAATAAGACTCACGTTATTCGCTAATTGATTAGACAATGTCGAAAAAATTGCAATATCCCTGCATACATGTTCACTGCTCACATTTTGGCCTATGAGAATAATGACATCGCAATTTCTATCATTACCAAACTTTTCAATTGTTTCTTTCGCGTTTTCTCGCATGAGGAAGTTCTAAAATTGGTTATAAAATATATTTATAAAATTAATGTTATAATTTTTTCTAACTAGTAATAAAAATTCTAAATAACACACCTCTACTAAAAGAGAAAATCCTACGAGAGGTATACCATTGGCTATTTTTAGATCTTTAATCATGAGTTCTTCAAGACTTAATTCACTAATATCTGTTTTTGCATTCATAATTTTGTTAAATGTTTCAGTTCTAGTGAGTGTAAGTCCACCGAGTTGCTCAAGGGTATTTAATATATCAATATCAGTAGCAGTTGCCCGACCAGCTTCAATTGACATATTGTAGGTGTCAATTAATATTGGACCTGGATAAGATATTATAATATTATAATCATTAATAGTAATTTTGTAAAATTTAATGCTTACCTCGTAAAAGACTCGCAAGCTGTGTATCCAAAATCTCAGTATTCTTTTGTAGAACATTACGTGCAACAAGGGTGGCACAGCTTCCAACAGTTTCTATGTTTAACAATACATTGGGCCATGACCAGTCTGGGTCCAATGGTCGATGATCAATAATTGCTATAACTGAAGATTTCAACGCGACATCTTCATTTGCAAGAGTATGATGGTCCACTAAAATCAACTCCAGTTTCTTGTCAGCATCATTCTGTATATTTTGCAAATTGATCTGATCTCTGTCAAGAGCATACTCGAGTAACACAAAGACATATCACAATACTTTTTAGAATCCTAAGACGCACCTAAATGTTATCAAATTTAAAGGAATATTATGAGATTTTAAACTGTAAACTACTTCAGTCTTAATGCGAAATTCCTTTTCTGGGATATTCATGACTGGTATTACAGCAAGATTGCATTGTCCTTGCTTTTTGGCATCAACATATTCTAACAATCCTTGGACCAGAGCACATACAGCAGAATCCAAATCACATGTTTGATTTCCCAGGACGACTCGAATTGTATGGTATAACGATAATTGCGACTAAAAAACACAATAGATAAAGTAAGCTAGATAAAATGATCTGAAAATGCATGCATAGTATAATCAATATTAAAATTTTACCAAAGCAGTTTTTGATGCATTAAGAAAAGATTCCATAGCTCCTTGCGATTGCATTGTATTAGATTTTTTTTCTTTTATAAATATCTTTATACTTGTAAATATACAAAACTACTTTTTATTATTTTAGTTTGAAGATTATAAGTTTTTTCTTTTATTATTATTACATTTTTATTATTCATCACACGCACATTGATGCACGTATACAATCAGTATTTAAGCATTGAGAGGGGAAGGGGGGACTTGGAGAGAAGATAAATCTTTTAGAATGCGTTCGAAAATCTTATCCATAAAATAAAATAACTTTAATTGACCAATCAAGGACCAATTTCACCACCTTCGGTTAAGTTAACCGACGGTTAAAATCAGCAGGGTGGCAACTGAAAATAGAGGTGAAGGAAAACCAAGTATTCTTATCATTTCAGTTGTTACCCTGCTGATTTTAACCATCAGTTAACTTAACCGAAGGTAGTGAAATTGGCTCCAAGACAAAAGAAGGAAAGATTTCTTTGTCCTAATTGGTCAATTCAATGATATTCTATCCCACGAGTAAAATTTTTGAACGTAGCACTACATTTTTCTTCTTTCTAACCTGGAATCTGGAATATATAGATTTATAGACAAATGTCACTTTGAATACAGAAAATGTAAGAAAGCGCAGCAAATAAAGAGATTGAATAATTTTGCTTCTCTTTGCTTCTTATTATTAAGATATTATAAAGATTATTATATAAGTAATTAAACGAGATACATATAATTAAAGAGATACATATAGAAGAGGCGCCCGAGTAGCAGCGTCATTCAAATGGCACAATCTTTTAAAATCTATCTTTTGAACTTTTTCAAAACTGTATCAAAGGTATGTCTTTCATAGATTGAATGTCGCTTCATTATTTTAATTATTTTCATCACTAACGAAATGATTTAGATATCTTTTTGAAATTATATATGTGATTAGTATAATATAATCTACACACATAATCATACATTATTATGTAATTTTTTATTATGGCAATGTTAGAATGATTCAGATATACTTTGAATTTGAAAAGCGCTTGTTTTTTTGTTGTATTTTTAAGTAATATAATAACAGGATTATTTAATTGTAAGGAGATATTTGTGTGTTTCAGATTGGAGATATACAAATATTCAGATCTGTTCATACCTATAATAATAATTATATGTTTGGCAAATACGCTATAGTCAGACCATGGTTGGTTTCTAAAAAAGTAATTGTACCTGCATATATACCTCAGCCATCCTATAGCAAGTCAGAAATACCTGAAAATGGGCCAATAACGCCTGAGATAAAGGATGAATCTCAAATAGAATGTATGAGGCAAAGTTGTAAACTTGCCAGTCACATCCTACATCAAGTTGATACATTAATTAAGGTGAATTATCTCTTAAATAAATATATTACACATAAATCATAATCCATAGATTCATATCACGAAAGATAAAAAAAATCATAAACTTCAAATTAGTCAAAGAAAAATTTCATTAAATGAAAGGAGATAATATATTTTACATAAAAAATATCTGAAAGATATACACACAAATAAATGTAAAAATAATTTAAAATAAAAATTATCTTTTTGTCAAATTCATTATTATCACATATAACATATACATCCATATAATACATATTATAAGTATAAATGTAAGATGAAATTAATGTATATTAGCCAGGTATTACGACTGATTTTCTTGACAAGCAAGTACATGATATGATCATTGGTAATGGAGCTTATCCCAGTCCACTCAATTATTATGGTTTTCCTAAATCTATATGTACAAGTGTTAACAATGTTGCTTGCCATGGTAT
Organism: Cataglyphis albicans; assembly: GCA_038406275.1. NCBI lineage: Eukaryota > Metazoa > Arthropoda > Insecta > Hymenoptera > Formicidae > Cataglyphis > Cataglyphis albicans. Next base: position 2,728,008 of record JBCAUJ010000002.1, read on the forward strand.
TCCAGATAGTAGGCCTTTACAAGATGGTGATATACTCAATGTTGATATAACAGTGAGTAGTTTCATCAGTTATGTCAAAATGATCTATTAAATATTTCTTTAATAATCCAAAAATGTTAAAAGTAATTTTAATAAAGTCTGTTTAAATTTTTGTTTAAATAGGTATATCTTAATGGTTATCATGGTGACTGCTCGGCTATGTTTCAAGTAGGTGAAGTCGATTCAGAAGGCAAACGATTGATAACAGTCACAGAATTATGCTTAAATTCAGCCATTGAAATATGCAAACCTAACCAACATTTCTGCACTATTGGTAATAATTTCATATACATATATGTGATTAAAAATCTTTGTTCTTAAATTGCCGGTAATATTTAATATACATATATTATTACATTAATTTTTAATACTGTATAATTTTTTCATTTCTAGGTACTGTAATAGAAGATATAGCAAATGAACATAATTTTAATGTGATACCTGCATTTGTTGGCCATGGTATTGGAACTTACTTTCATGGTGCTCCAGACATACTTCATTTTGGTACAAAAAAAATTTTGTTATTACTAATATTAATGTGTGTTAACATATGATTGGACAAAATTCTTATTTTTTTTTTTTTTTTTACTCTTTCTTGGATATATTAATTTTAATTAAATTCTACAATGTGTAGCATTAATTCTACTAATAATGCTACACATTGTAGAGATATATATTGAGATAAGACATCTATTATCAATTTACAGCAAATGATTATTCTGGAAGAATGAAAGCAGGGATGACATTTACTATTGAACCAGTTTTGAGTCAAGGAATGACACAATTCGAGATTTTGGAAGATGGATGGACAGCTTGCACTGTTGACAATTCTAGAACAGCTCAAATTGAACATACAGTTTTGATAACAGATGATGGATGTGAAATATTAACACTCTAGTCCATAATTATAATTGTTACTGTTTCTATATATGTAATATATATTAAATTATTTTTTTTATATATATTTTTTATGTAAATCATAATTGATTTACATTTAAAATAGCTTACTAGTATTATCCAGCTAAATGTTTTTCTATGCAGAAATAAAAACGATTGTATTTATTATCATAATAATTATTATATGGTTTTTATTATAACTTTATTCAGATGTATATGTAATGAGAGTTATATATTCGCATATCAATGAGAAAAACCAATTAAAAGAGGAGACTTTTACCTTATAAGCTTTATTATAATTTATATAAAGAAAAAGAATTAATTTTATAAGATTGCAGGTCCCCAATAGCTATCTAAAACTATCGGTCCTTGTATTTCAACACCTTCTTTTGTGACAATGCCAAGATGATACTATAAAAAAATGAATCAATTCATGAATGACAAAGATTATTGATTACACGTATACAAATTTCTATACTTTACCTTTGGGAAAGATCTTGCATCTCTATAAAAGAGAACTTGCATTACTTTGTACAAAAGTTCAATAGCTTCCTCTTTGTTCATTTCACTGTTTTCTTCATAAGCTTTTCTTAGTATAGGCGATGCCATATAAGCACCATATCCAGTTGCAATCACTGGATCACTATAAGCTGTCCCAAGCTTGTCGACAGTTCCCAAAAATCTGAAAGAATAAAACCGTGTAATTTGTAATTATTTGAATGATTTAAATATATCTAAAAAGTTAAGAAAACATGAAACTTACGGTTTTCCATCGTCCAAGCCAGCAATCACAAAATTATTCCAAAATGGATCAAAATTTGATCGCCTATTGTACAAGACACGTGTTAGCCAACAATGCAGTGCTTTTGGTTTCAAACTAAATCCATCATCCAAACATTTTTCCTCAAGGCTGAAACAAAAAATTAATATAAAAAAACGCTTCTTTAGAAGTCATTGAAAAAATTTTATTGTATTTTTATATCATATAATGTTTTTAATTTATTCTTTATATGAGCATACATATATCTAAAAATCTGCTATTTATATCTTATATTGATTAAAAGAAACTCACACTTTTCTTTCCACATAGCTCTTGACACACTGAAAATCTGCATAATCTCCAGATGCACCAAGAATAATATTATCATTAACTTTCATAATACGTTGGAGATTTCTATAACGAGCAAGGGAACCATAAGATCCTAAGATGTCAGCCGCTATGATAACTCCGTCTTTAAATTTTATACCAATAACGGATGTGCCAGTCGTTATAGGAGATCTGCAAAAAAATTAAATGTAAGTTAGAAAATTTCCTGATTTTTTATTATATTGTGTTTTATAAACATATTAAGCTCAATGCAATTAATAATTTTAATTTAATTAATGCAATAATAATGCAATTAATTTAATTTTAATGATTTGCTTTCTATGCGAGACAAGATGACATGCGAATTTAGTGAATAGGTTATGGTGTACAAATACATTTAAACAAACAAAATATTTATAATCGCGAATTATAATTATAAAACGTACTGTGATTTTTGAAATCCACCAGTGCCATATTGGTTGCCTGGAAAATGATAAAATGCGCCAGGCGATGGTCCATTGTGCCACAAAGGTATCATAGCATCCTTACTGGTAAACGCCATTTTTGTTGCTGCTTATGCGTCATGTTACGTCGATGATTTTGACACTTCGAGAATCGCATTTCGAGAAATCTCGAATCACGGTCAATAAAGAAATCGCGCGCCGCGATGGCAGAGTCATCTTCGGAATCACTATGCATTTTTCGCGATTGTTACCAAAAACTTTGTGAAAAATTATCGTAAATGCCTTAAAGTATCAGAAATTATATGCTATCAAATTATTATATGCTATAAATTTCAATATCAATAATTTGCCTTTAAAGAAGTATCCGGAACTAGTTGAGGTTGAAAACGTTTTCTCACTCATATTTCAAATTGATATTTTCTCCTCGAAGTGCATCGAAAGTGATTATCGATAGGTATGTTACATTGATATCTTTTTACAATTAGTTGTATCGAAATTATACATACACTCGTAATATTTGAATTGCGATATTTAAAGATTAAGATTTTTTGCGGCAGTTTGCGGCGTAACTCGTTTTCTTTCTCAAAGCTTTCAGACTACAATTAATAAAATCATTAAAATAGTTTATTAAAATCATTAATATAATCTTGCTTATATATTCTTTTGTTAACATTATATACTTAATATATATTATTTCAAGTATATCAATATATTTTACATCAAAAGACAAATACAATTTCTTTTTATTTGTGTATATTTGTGTATATTCTGACAATTAAATGGGCGATTATCTGGGAACACCTTGTACTGTTGTTAGCCATATATTATCTTTTTTTGCTAATTTAAATTTTATCAATATCGATATTCCTTTTTAATTACGTACCTAAATTATTATGATTATAAAATCTACTTTATCTATATAATTATTTTGAAATTTTTAAATTCTGTATATTTATATATCTATAATAATTGAGAACTATATTAACGCCAACAGTCATACCACGTTGTAAAGCACCAGTTCTCGTCCGATCACTGAAGTTAAGCAACGTTGGGCATGGTCAGTACTTAGATGGGTGACCGCTTGGGAACACCATGTACCGTTGGCACTATCTTTTTTTTTTATTAATTTAAATCTTATCATTATTGATATTTCTTTTAAAATATATGTTCAAACTATTGTAATAATAAAAAAATCTATTTTTTATAATTGTTTTGAAATTCACAATACAAGCAATGCAATAGAATTGCGACGCTAAGTACATAAAGATATATTTCTAGCCTGACAAGAACTTTACTTATGTACAGGAGTCGAGGCCTTATCGATACAAGATTTGGATTAGTATTTATAAAAAGAAATTTAAATTGTTTAGTAATATTGTTTAGTAATATCAGGTTTCTCAGAATCAGTCAAGCATTCCAAAATAGTTGGATCAAAATTTTTTTTATATATACTTGAATTCTTCAAACATTTTATCAACGAGTTTATTCCTTGTATCAAGATCTGCTACTTTCAAACCATTACAGTATGTTCACTTCTTCCAGGCAAAAATCTATATTCAGAAATCTATATTCTAGAAAAAAATTAAGAACTATTTTTTACGAAATGGAGCGAATAGTGTGTTCAGTGTTTTGATAAATAATTTTTGATAAATTAAAAAAATGATTTATCATACATATGCACAAAAAATATGCCTAAATACCCTATTTTAAAAGAACTTAATTTGGATAACTTTTAACGTATAAAGATGCAATTTACGACGATATATATCTGATAGGCAGACTAAATGTTTCAGCTTAATTTTTTTAGAACTTTAAAATTTTTATTTTGTGTGTTTTTTTCTATGGCATACATTTAAATATTAGTCTTTCGATATATCTTTTGTTACTGTTTCTGCAGTACTTAGTAGCCTATTCTATAATTTCCAAATTAAAATGTCATTACGTAGCTAAAACGTATCGAAAAACAGCTGCACACCGACACTTAATAACATCGTTAAAAGTTACAAAATATGCTCCTTAGTCTTAATTTAATTTATTAATAATAATGCAATTATTTAATTTTTGGAGACATGTGGAACTTAAACTCTTTATTTTGATAACAAACGGATATTTCTTCTATATGATTTTTTTACGTAAACTGCATAATTCTCACTGGCTTCGATATCGAATCGAAAATGCCGGAGATTTACTTATAAATACGTTGTTCAACGATATATTATATCTTCTTGAATCTCGCCGTTTTCCTTCCAACAAGTATATAGTCACTCGCATATTTCTCGGGCAAACGCAAAATGCGAAAAATGTGGGTTAATACGTCGTCTTCGGCGGCGTACGCTACTCCGATACATCGAATTCTCTGTTTAAAAGCGCCAACTCCTTGACAAAGGTAAATTTATTTCCATCCGAACGACCGTGCGAATGTGCAAATCGCCAAATCGCGTGCGACTTACCCCTTGCACCCTCTCCCTCTCCCCCCTCCCCCCCTCGCGGATCAGCCACCCCGATTTTCTGTGCTCAGCCACGCTATGCAGCCTCGACCTTCGCCGTCTGGGAATCGGTCCTCCTTTTCTTTCGTCCAATCAATATTTAAATATCAAATTATACTTACGTTAATAGTTGATTATTATATTTGTCCCAACTTTTAGCATCATCCGTTTTCAAAATAAAAAGGGATAGACAGGTGGTCTGAAATATCCTGTACAATGACATGTTTATGAATATCACTTTGTCACATCAACGATATGGCTTATGAATAGAAAATATGCGACGCAATTTTCAAATTTCAAAAGAGACAATTGCTTCCTCTTTCTTCCTCTATTAGAATAGAGATAAAAATTTAACTGAATACGTTTTAACAGATGCGATGGCAATGTATGTCACGATTGCTCTGTATGTCACATGATTCTGTAAATACTCGACGAAAGAATACAGTATTATTTTTCTTCTAACACGGAATTAATTAGAAGCGATTTTTGAGCTCTTAGCGAAAGCTACGCTCGAGCTTATTTGGCATCTGCTCAAGTCGCTTTCTACGCGATTGCGTTTTATCCAAGAAAACGTAGAGGATCATCAAGGGCTTCGTATTTGCATATCTCTGCATATCAATGTATGCAAAAAGAAAAAAGGTGCAATTAAAATGCCATGTGCATCCAAACTATCAAAATACAAAATAATCTCATTTAATAACTTTATAATTTAATTCATGATTTATACACTTTTGTATTTTAAGATAATTAAAATAAATCAATATTTCGTAATTGCATGGTGTTTATATTTTTAAAAGAGTAAATAGATAAAACTAAGTATTTTAATTTTATCAAAAAATCCTGTTACTCGTGGTAATAATTTTCTTTTCCTTTTTTAGCAACTGATCTCATTTTCTTATAATTCAAGATTCATTAAAAACTGCTAACGGTCAGTAGAAAGTTTCCAGTTTTACTCTATTTACTCTTTCCTCTATTTACGTTTGCTGAAGCATACAATAATCTCTTGTCGCGCAACAAAAATTTATTTAATTTATCGCATGTACGAGTGTGTGGGACACACATCCTTAATAAAATATATATTTAAAGAATCCCCGAAATATGTATAAAAGTTTTTCGAAAATTTGACTTAGCAATATGATAATCGCGCGGATTAACAGTCGGCCAAGTAGCCAGCAATATATTGCTGTCTACATCGTCTAACCCTCGCATAGGGGTCGACGAAAATGTCATTTACATTTCAAATGAGCCTTCTGAAGGAGACCAAAGTTCCTCAGAGTTAGTATGTACATGCGTGATATGCGGCCTATGGGGGAGTTTCTGCGCGCGATTATGTGCAGAACGACTGATGGCTTATCTCGTTAACATGCTATTTTTTTAAATGTGCTTTTATTAGTAGACAGTGATTAAAGGAGAGTTTTTATAAGTGACAGCATGTGTGTAACTACGAGGATAATGAACAAAAATTATGATAAAAACAATCAAAGAGGGATCTTATATTACTTTTTTCTTTTAAAACTTGCTTAATATTTAAAGTTTTTCTCTTACATCATAAAAAAGTAACACAGTAGAATAAAATTTAATTCTCCCCTAAATTTAATTCTCCTTTCTATTATTTTATATAACGTGACATAAATTTTATATGAATAATAAATTTGAAAAAGAGCTTGCAGCGCGAGGATATGATGTTAAAATATAAATAAATCGCTCAAAGTCTAGCCGCGTGGCGAGAGAAATTGTCGTAGGACAAGGACCAATTATTGATATTATTTCTGACCATACGAATATACTCGTGATCATCGTAATGTCAATTCTTTGTCATCGACAAAAGTTTCTCGCTCCATATTTCGCTCGCCAAGTTTCCATCGTCCATTTGTCCTTTTACCACTTTCATCTACAGTTTCTTGGTGAATGTTAGATGATATCAATAGGGGTGGCATCTATCTTCCGCAAGAAGATAACCGTTGTCTCACTTTAAAGAATATAAAACTTTTAACCTTGTTGCCACCGGATCAACAATTTTGAAGAAAATATCAGTTTTTTTTTTCACAAATCCCGAGTGTCTCACTATAAATCCAAAATATTAAAAATTACAAAAAGATATTTTATAAGAAAATTTCTAGATTGATTAGGATGATCAAAATTATCGGCAGATTTTGCAATAGCAAAAAACTTATAATGAAGTCATTAATAGAAATGAGATATATTTATTTATCATAAAATTATCGGGAAATTATAATTATTTAGGAAATTATGTATATTAGGGACGATCACCAATTTCAATGACCTTGATATATGTTGTCAAGGACACGCTTGTAAGTAACTATTTATTTTGTCATTGAAAATTCATAGATTATAATCTTATTTTTCAGCAAAGAATCAATTATCAATTAATTCCCTAATAATACATCGCGTGTTATCAATAAGACATTATCATGGCGCCAATTGTTATTGAACTAAAACCGAGTCTAGTGTCTAGTATTTTTATTCGAAAATACCACAAGTAAGTGTTGGCATGAGAGCCATCGCTAGAAATCAGTTCGCGGCCTGAGAAGTCGATGGAAATGGGGTTGCCGGCGAGGTGGCGCCCTCCCTTTGACGCTTTCGATCGCAACCCTTCCATCCTCGTTGAATTGGCGATGCCTCTTTATCTGGCACGCGACTTCTTCGTGCCTCGAAGATATTATCACGGTGTCCATGGATTCCAACGGACTATTTTGCCTTTTATTTTCGTATATTTTAAGACAAGTTCCTGGAAGAAATAAATATTTATTACATGTGATTACACATATAATTATTATAATGTTATTTATATAATTAAACATTTTTTTTTTATATTTTTTATATTACTTGTACGTATGTATTAAAAATTAATTGATAATTTTGGCAATTTTTTTTTTCATATTGTAGATATACTTAAATATGTAATTTGCATTACTAGTGACACGTTTCTATTTTGTTACGAATATATATATTTAAGTTTGTTTTTCTTCTTATCAATTCCTAGAATTTTAAGCTGAAAATTTTCAGATTCCAAATTTTGCACAAGTTGCACGATATGACATTACATTAGAAAGTAAAGAATAGAGATTTCTAATAATTTTTTGAAAGCTTCCTTTTTAGAATCTAGAGAATATCTTTTTATTTAAACTAACATCGTTGCACGATCGATTTTTCAGAGAAAATCGCTATGTAACTTTGTTTTTTACTTGCTTTTTCGTTTGTGTTATCCTTTGAATCCGTTCACAACATTATTGACTTTGAAAACAGTATTCGTTTTTCTTAGAAATACCTTCAATGCAAAAGCGAATACTTGAATTGTACAGTCTCTTGAAAGTTTTCTGCCGGTTTTATTAGCGATATTTTCACTTAAAATAATGTCTTCTTTATGATACCGCAGAATACAGGACTTCCAAATTATTATTTTGTACCAATAAAAAAAAATAATGTTTCATTTTGCTTTATATTCTTGCCTCAAGTTTTATTTAAGACCCTTTAAAAAGATTTAACTCACGATATATTATTGCATCGTTGTGTCTTTAAAAGATAATAGCACTGACATGTTTTTATAGACATGAATAAACGCGAATTCTCCATTTTATGATACGGTTAATATTTGTGCATGCTAATTTAATTTTTTATTTTTTATAAATATTATTATAATTATAAATACAAATATAATTAGAAATATAATTATGTTTATATAATCATAATTATAATTATATTATATAATTATATTTATAAATATGCTATAAAATAAAATCTGTTCATCAAATATATTGACATTTTAATAAAATTTATAACTTCTCGTGTGCATTAGATTTACAGGCTTGTAAATATTTAGTTCATATGCAATAGATATTGAGTTGGCTTTTGTGTTAATAAACATGTGCATGCGCGAGTCCAAACTTTACTGATAAATAATTTACGCGACTAAACAATAAAGTTCGCCTAGAGTCCAGAAGCTATCCTTGTCGCTCGACATACGTTTCCATTAACCCAAACGATAGAGAAGCGCTTTTGCATTTCCTATTTGTCTTCCTTCTTGCATCGCTCCACCATCTCTCTTGCTCTGACGCAATTCCACGTATCATCTCTTCCTTTGTGCTTCATGTCGTGATGAGGCATTTGGTCCGCACAGTTCCTCCATTATCCTAATAAATACACAATGCCGAATGCATCGCAATCCTAATAACTTCTCTCTAATGACGATACACTCATTGAAATACTCATTTAGTATCGGCAATAATTTGATGCCCTCAAGAGAAATATCTGTATTTTACATTCTCTTAAGATTTTATATATATATATATATTTAATTACATATATTTAATAAAATTATATATAAATATTTAATAAAATTGTCTTACTATATAGAGTTTTAAAGTTTAATGTAAAAAAGTTAATGATTAAATGCAAAAAGAAATAGAGATAGAAAAAGATGTAGAACGCCAGTTTCGTGTTTTATATAAAAATTGATAATAATGTTTTTGTATTTTACGATTAGATTTAATTTAAGTCATAATATTTTTTGATGAAGCATCAAGTATTATCTGAAACTTGTAAGAAAATGCTAGATATTTCTAGAAAAAGAAAAATAATTTTTTCGAAATTAGAATTCTTAAGAATTTTGAAATTTTAAGAATAGCATTCTTTGAACAGCTAAAACTTTATCAATATATAATGATATAAATATTTAAAGGTTCCAAAATGGTAAAAATAATTAAAGAAAAAAATAGACTTTAAATTTATCAATTATATTGAGATATTAAAAACGGAGCACTAATTTTACAAAAATTGAAAATACGTTATCAATCATAGATATTGAAATCGAAATAGAAAGAACTTACTGCTTTACATGTATATTTTATAAAATTGTTCTCTCTTTTTATCCACATTGTTCTTTCGATATCATAATCAGGATATATGCGTAGTCGTATAAAACAGTTGTTAATGCAAATAACTTGGACGATCAAGCATGGTAAATCTTCGAACATTACAAAAGTTTTTGTCATCAAGATTTCTCGTTGGAATCACGCCAACTTTTGCTGGAATATTCACAGTGGAATGAGAGATCGTTAATAGCGTAATAGAATTGTAAAATTTACCAAAGCGCGGTCAAGATATTATTTCACGCAAGAATGTAACCAGAGTTATCATCGATCTTGAAGATAACGAAAAAAATACAGCCTTGATAAAGAAAAAAAAATATATATTTATGTTCCTGTATCAAAATGCTTGCTCATAAAGATCGTTTTATCCGCGACTCGCAAACGCTCGTGCAAATCACCGAGTCTCGTGTCGCGCGTTTATGTGTCAGCGGGTCACGTGCGTCCCCTTGACAGTGAAAGGGTTACATCAGGGCGTGCGGAAATTGCCAGCAGCTATCTGATATTCCTGATAGTGTCACAACTCGGGGTCTCCGTGTCGGTCAGTGGTTGGTCCGTCATCGGATTACAAGAACAATCCTGACTCGACCCCTACTGACCAGCGCTGATCGGGCCCGATCAGCCGAGGGGGAGACGGCGGGCCAGAGAGTTTTAGGGAGAAAAGGTGAGGGGTTGCGCGGCGCGACGCGACACGCCGCGCCGCTGTACCGAGTGGGGGAAGGGGGAGGGATGATATTTCTTCTTTCGGAGGGGTAGTCAGCGCCGCCACCGCGGCACCACGCAGGGTGAGTCTCAGTCGCTACTCGGTCACCCCGCCGATACGGGTGGGTTTCGCGCGAGGAGTCTCGATCTACCTATCTATCACCCGCGCGTATCTCGTTCACTCGTCGCTCGCAAATCGTGATCAATCTCAAGCGGACTTTTCCCATCGGCCATCGGAGAGGGGATCCTCGTCCCCTGGATACGCGACACTTTGTGCCCTCTATATATCCCGAGAGAGATATAATCGAGGGATCCCCGATCTGTGCGAATCCGTGTGTGCGGGAACGTGGTGCCGCAACCGGTCAGCGCGCGTGCACCAGGCGACGATCGATCGACTCGGGATACAATACGATCCAGAGAGGCGATGGACGGAACCATCCCCCTGCGGGACGACAGATAAGGGGGCTTCAAGATAAGGGAGAACGACTGCATTATTTATCGGTACGAGAGAAGATCGTGCGCGGACGAGGCGATCGCTCCAAGCATCACCGATTGCGCTTGATGCGCCGGCTTAGCGATATAAAGCTTATCACGACCTAGTCCTAGGAAAGATCTCGTTCAGTCCTTAACTGCTGCACGATACGCGAGAAATTTATCGCTTCTTAAAATTCTCCAATCAACGAACTTGAGGCTACTCGATGATCATTTTTATAACAATACGTTTTTATTATATATATGGTAGTATTATATATAGGAAGAATTGGAGAAGCGCATAAAAGGGCAGATGAATTCTTAATTGTGATCTCGAGAGATGAAGAAAGATATATATATAGGATGTGTGTGTACATCGAGGATCTGCTTCCAATTTTCAGCATTTTTTTTTTTTTATTACAAGTGAATCTTGTCAAATTGTGGGGAAAGAAAAATCGTAGACTGATATTAACGTATATCTTATTCTGATTTGCTCTTATAAGAGTGAGAGTAGTGCCTAGTTAAAGTAATGTTAACCTATGTTGTCGTTAAGAATTGTATCCAAAAACTGTATCGATCAAAGTTTGATAAATTATTCATGATATTAATTTAAAATCTACCAAATAATCTAATCAACTACATGCAATCTAGAAGAAGTAGAGTTTACGTTGTGACAATTCACGAAGGATCATTAACAGTTCGATGACTCCCTACTCGAGATAATGACTGTGCCGAGTGCCATGTGCTGCTCGATAAACTTTAGCATGACTGCGTTGAAGTAGAAATTTCATCAGGTGTGAGTTAAAACGACCGAGTGTAAAATAGCAAGCCATTAGCAATTTGATGAAGACAAAGAAAGCTTTTATCTCTTGATCGAAGATCATTTTTTACCACACATTTCTTTTCTCACATCAAATCGTACGACAACGATGGTCGTATCTTAGGTATGGAGTGTTTTTCATGGACTTTCGTTACTTTGGCCTTTGAGTGTGCGATATATTTGGTGCGTTTAAACAGACAAACGCGTCGGTTTTTATGACAACTTTTGTTCTAGTCGACAGGATTTTATAGCGACGATAAAAAGAGCAAGGAGCTATCGACTCTTGTTAATCGTAGGCTTCAACGACTAAATCATCTCGGCCTTATCTCGTGGAAACTTGACAGCATCATATGGATGCGACGGAGCTCTAGGCTGGCAGTTTTTATAAAGTTTTGTGAGCCACGTTAATATCCTATTTAACTATACACCCATTTTGCAGCAATAAATATTTCATTTGGTTAAATGATTTTATATTTCTATAATTTCCCTGTGTTCGTCGAATTAATTAACGCCCTCAATTTCATTATGATAATGACATTTCGTTTGTGCGCTCGTTAATTTTATCTTGGTGTGTTGATTTTATTTCGTGCTCGAAAATAATGAGAAAATTGCCGTTTCGCGATGTAACTGACAATTGGTACAAACGCGATGAATTTGTAATGTCAAGTGGACTTTCGACACGGTAATTAAATCAAGATGTATGTAATGAAAATTATGGCGAAGTTATTGTCGATAGCATGTGCTGATGTGGAAACGTGGAAAGCCACGATGACATTCTGCCCTTGCTTATCGAGCACGACGGCTTAAGAGAGATCGGAACGCATCATAGTCGATTGCACCTGAATAGACTTTCAATCTCTTGTCCCCAAGAAGACTGAGACGCGGAAGTCGATGGTATCCGCCAAGTTTCAATTAAAGCTACTAGGTTGAATCTTGATAGCTTAACATTCTAACCGATCAGTGGTTTGTGATTCATTGAGGCTTACAAGTATATGATGGTCCTTAATAGATCCCGATAATTTACCGTGTGTCTTCGGTTTTGAAGTTCTTGTTGATATTGAAAGCAAATGTCTGTTTTCGTCAAGAGGGCAGTTTTTCTCGCAAATGCGTCAAAGACGAATGATGAATGTTGAAGATACTTTTTATTTTGTACGCGGGGAAGAAATTGTACATAAAATTGTCGGTACGGAAATATTGACGGTACTAGACTTGTAAAGATTGATAAAAACAAATAGCTTAAATAAGAAATTATGAAAAATAGTAACTCGAACGAATTATACGAAATCAATAACTTGAATTAGTGACTCTAAATTTATGTTGATCTGATGAAAAAATATAAATTCTGTCTGACGTGATAAGTCTAACTGTGATAAGCGAGTTATCAATCATAACAGATTGCTTTTGCAAACTTCCAACAGATTTAATCAGATTGTATACTTGAATTATAATCATTCAATATTGCCAATACTTTTGAAAAATAATAAAGTTTTAAAAAAATTATTCAAATATCAAACGCGTAGTAAAAAAAAATTTCTCAAATAAAGCAGGAAATTAAAGTTTATCGATTAATATTCAAAAGACAGAATAGTCTAATCTTAAACCAATTTCTCATAAATAATGTTAGACAAAAATTATTTTATGCTTCTTTTTCCACTAGAACTTTTTCTCTCTCTTTCATGAACTTTTTTTAATAAAGTTATTTCTTGAATGGTAAAACAAAAATGTTAAATTAATTTAACAAGTATTTTTTTATAATTGTTTCTTATAATTATTTGTCACTATTTATATTTGATTTAATTCTTTCTCTTTTTCTTTTCATATAATTTTCATATAATTTTAAATTTTTATATAATTTTATTTTCATATAATTTTAAATATTATTACTTCATCACAAATAGTATTTATAATGCTGGATAAAAATTTACGAAATAATATTTATGTATTTATACTTATTTAAATCTTGCAAGAGAAAACTGCGTTAAACAATGGTTGATACAATTGCATCTTGGAAAATTTTCATCTTCAACTCGAGTGAAAGTGGAGCTGATTTAATCAGATTAATAAAAAAAGACGGAAAGGAAGAAAAATAGACGAACAGTCCGAACTTTTATTCAGTTCTCAATCGATCAAACGTGGAAAATCCTCACAAGCTTTTCCGCTCGACGTTTTCGTTTGCCCTTTACTGTCACGCCAGTTCTTTTTTTTTTATACAAAGAAATATTTCCAATTTTATCTTTTGCTTCGATCGTCTATTCGTTATACACTATCGATTCGATTTCAAAAAAGTTTATCAACACGTATTCACAATTGAAATTTAGCAATTTTCTTTCTTTTCTCATTAAAATATGTTTACAAATATAATTTTACATTGTTTTTTATCAAGAGATATTATAATTTAATTAATTTTTTTACGTACTGTCTTATGAATAATTTTTCTAGTTTCATTTGTATTTATATATATATTTTTATCTTTTTTCATATAAGTATAAATTATATTGCAAATTTTACATGCGCGCGCGCGCGTTGAAATTTATAATATATTGCATTTTTTACTTGACGTAGGAATCTCAAAAATCCTTTCTCGAGAAGTATATCTTTCCTTGAGTTCTCACATAACATTTCGCCAATTCGTCCTGGCATATCGACCGGATGCCAAAAACTTCCTGCTGTGAGTTTCCTCTCTGACACACATTCTAAATATTCTCTTCGCAAGTATGGTCGTACAAAAACCTTATTTTAGCTGATAGCGATTCAAGATAAAAATTTCAAAAAATATATATATAAATACATATACATTTTTTATATACTTTTTTTACATCGTATACCTAAATTTGATATACAACGATTCTTTGATCATCGTCCTTTTATTTGCTACGATTTTTTCGACGACTTTTTCTATTTTTTCTCAAATAAATCGCGTTATGAATTTGCTTGCTTCCCGAGGGAAATCGAGAACCGTGTATGTACACATACTACGGACTGACTACAATTTGCGTTCCATGTCATTGATCGCTACGATGCGATTTGTCTTTTGTCTTCGCGTATTGCGCTTTGCACAGGACCATGCGTCTTTTAGTTTTATCGTCGGATTAATTCTGGCGCGCTCAACTTGTCATAATTTATATTACAGTCTTAAAGTGTGTCAAATGTGATCAAAAAATAAATTTTAGATAATATTTCTTATTTTAATTTTTATATTTTTGCTTAGTTTTAATAATAACAGAACTTATTTTGTTTAGAAAGTCTTTGAAGAGTTTGTTACAATGTAAATATAATTGATAAAATATAATATGTGATTTGTATATAATTTAAATTTTTAATGTGTGATTCTATAATTAATTGCTATAACTCGGAGACTTATTTTTTGTATCTGTTAGTTTAATCAAATTTTTGTTTTAATTTTTAATTTTTTTTAAACGATAGAACGATATCATGGAAAATAAAATTGATAAGAAATTGTTAAAACTGTATTTATAAAAGGATGAAAAAATGGCCGAATATATTTGTATAAACGCGAATGTTTTGGATCGGCGCGAAGTCGCTGCAATTTTTTGCACATCCATCACGTCATTCAAATATCGGATCGAGTCTGAAAATAGGTCAAGCATATTACAAAGGAGAAATGAAAAAATACGGGATTTTAGTGAGCAGTTAATTTTCAGTAGATGTTTTTTTTTCGTTTCACATTCTCTTTTTTCGATTACTCTCTTTTTTCGATTCGACTTTAACTCCTAACTCGATTCAGCGAACTATCGTTTCTACTGCGCGCGATGACTGTAATTTTACGCGTAATATCCTATGGATCAACCTTTACGACGACGAATATAAGTTGTTAGATTAATATTAACAGCGTTAAATATGTATTACAATAAACATCGTGCTTTCCTCGTTTCATTACAGATCTATGATATAATTCATTCCACTCTATTAAAGTACAGACTTTGTTCTCGCGTATTAAACTGGAGTAAACTTATTAATGATATTTCACAGGATATCTAATATTGTAAAAACACAACTTTTTTTTTATTTTTTGCTCATTGATTTATTTTATATTATACGATAGTAAATGCACGCATCGAAAAATTAATCTTTTGCACTTGATATTCTTTATATTATATAGCATACTGTATACTTTTATTATTCTTTTCCCTTTACATATGTAAATGCAACAATTCATAAATCTACGGAGAGAGACAAAGGTTTCGAATCAAACAACACATTATTTTTACTTACCTTTTCTCAGCTCTTGTCAGGAATAATTACCGATGCTTGACATTTACGTATTGTCATGTCTTATATTTTTTTTTCTTCAAAAATGCGCGCTTTTGCGACGTTCGAAAATCGGTTGGAAATTCATCATTTATTTTTAAATTTCTTTTAAATCCCAAGCCAAGCTCGCGCTATTTCCTACAAGACACAGGGGCATAAGAAGCGTTCTCCTTTCATGTGGGAGGTGGGAGGTCAAGACGATGACAGTAGTCGTTGGCGATAATCCCGACGTCATGCATCCTTTCGAAGGACGTTGCAGGGAATTGTAATTTGGCTTTTTCTGATACTCTCTTCGCCACGCTCCACGCGCGACATTATTTCCCTCGCCGACGACGATATTTACGAGTGACATCGTTCTCAAATGACATCGCGGGAAAGATAGCGACGCCTTCGTTCTCCGGGTCTCACGTTTATATACTCACGAAGACGTTAATCCCGACATCTTCTTGACACGCGAGGCGAGATCGTTCTCGTTGCATTCCGGAGCTAAAAGAACCTTTTACGACGTGTTTTACTCTCGACGCTCGGTGACACGTCGTACGTGACATAATCGGTATAGAGCGCAATATATATAGATATACACGTGTTGCGAATACGTTTCGAGTACTTCGGGAGATAAAATTTAACGTTTTGAGAGACAAGAAAGAAGGATAATTTGATAATTATTGCTGGTCTTCGATACTTCATTTATTTTATATGAAATGATATAAATTAATAAAATCCTGATGAATTTACAGGAAATGTTACAGGAACACATAAGAATGATTTTTATTTATTTAATTTGTATTATATTGGATATTAAAATCGTTTAATCATAACGCATTTTTTATTCAAAATTTTAGAAGAATTTTTTAATCTTTTCATTTTAAGTCTAGAAAATCGCTTTCACGTTTATATTGATTCATGAAATTAGAAATAGTTTCGTGCAAATTGCATACCTTTGCTTGTTGAGATATTTCGAGCAACGAAATATCGAGGAAATCGTCTGGATTGAACTTTGAAGGACTTTGCGAATCATTCTTGTATAAATTACATTAACCGCGCTTTGATGCGAGAGATAAAAGGCTAGATTGGAAGTATCTAGCAAAGAAGAAAATCATCTTCCGTTTTTATAATCTCTCAACGGCCTCGTCCAGTTCTGGGGTAGTCTTGGGAGACGCTGATTTAGGCGATCGACCGAAATTGCTTTGTCGCAACTTTTTGCTCAAGCGTGGTCTTGGCGAGTTAGCTTATAAAGTATCGGCAAAAAGATAACTGTAGGAAAGGAACAATATATATATATATATAATCAAAGAAAATTTTTATATAATAAAACTGCATAACACGCCTCCGACTTTATTGTCAGTTAAATATATTATAGAAGAAGTTCTTTTGAGTAATTTTTCGCAAAAAATAAGTGGAAAACGGTATTAGAAGATATATAATAAGGATTAGAAAATATAATAAATTAAAGTTTGACATTAAAGTTATATAATTTGTTATTTTTTTATTGAAAAAAACTATTTATGTTATCTATGCTTGAGCGGGGCACTCTCAAAAAATTTTAACCTAACCCAAACTTATTTTTAGTTTTAAAAGTAAAGTTGGGTTGAGTTAGGTTTGAATTTTTTCGGGTGCAAAGGTTTCTCCCTATGTATTCAATAAATAATATTTTTCAAAACAAGACTCGTAAATTCGTGTAGTTGAAAGCTGTTAACGAACTGCGCGAAATAGTTAACATATTATTGACAAAATATCCATGACTGCGTATCTATCCCGTAAATGTAAACAAACACTTCTTCGTCTGCTTTACAACAAATATAACGTACACAAACTTTACTTTTCCTAATATTATTTTATAATACCTGATATTATTTATACCTAATATTATTTTATAATACCTGAGAAAGAGTATTAAAACTATAAAACTTTTATTTATTATGTCTCTTAAATCAATCCCTTACTTATTTTTTACGAGGGATTACTCAGAAGAACCTCCCAGCAACATATTTAAGTACCGATAAAATCGAAGATACCTTTTATGCAGTTTTATCTTCTATACAATACGTTATTGGAAATTTTTGAAATCTTTGTTAAAAAATATGGATCAGATGGCGATTCATGATCGTCGGAATACATTCTTCGAGAATCCGGCATGATCCGGATAGATTCCTCGAATCCTTGCTTACGTCGAATTCAGGAGATCGGAGAATGTCAACAGGCGACTCGGCCAGCATTATCCGAGGACGGGACAAATTCCTTCTGGCAGTTGATGTAAGATGAACTGGCACAGGAAGGGCGTACCTTCGTGTAGAAAGGTCGGATCGATATATGCCCCTTTTGAAATGAGAAGCCGCTTCCTCGAGTACATCAGCAAGATAGTCCGGCTAAAGTAACGCTAATGGTGAATCGAAACCCCACTTACAAGGTGAATAAGGTATCGTATCTCTCTATGTAAAGGTTGGAAAAAGCGAGAAGGGTCGAAAGGCAAAAGGGACACGTCCAAAAGTCATGCTCAGATCGATCGATTCCTTCCGTGAATTTGCACACCGGAGCTGTTATTACCCATCTACTCGCTTCTATAGGTCGATGTAACTGTCCGATTATCGATCACGGATATTTCGTTATAGAGCAAAAAAACAACTTTCGATATTTACGCGAGCTATTAATGGTGGAATTATTAGCCCCGGAAACACTCTTTTTCCTTTTATTTCATTGTTCGTTTTTTTATGCAGATCAATTGTACAGAGCTACACGAAGAAGATTTTTTCCTGACCTATTATTTGCTCTTAAATATTTTCGCAGAGCAGTTGAAACCGTGTATATTCTTCTCCGTACATTACATTATACTTTGTCGATCGCAGCGTTGCACAAGCCGTGCAATTAAAGTAAATGAGTATAAGAAGAAAAGGTATATTCCAAATTAATCGAGCAATAAAATGTTGATACGCTGGCAAGTTGTATTTTGCATTCGCATTTTTATTTCACTTTAGAAGGTTGTAGGAAATTGTGTGGGATCTATCACAAGGAGCCCTTGAATTTAACAACTCCTGCACGTATACAAGGAGAGACGGGGAGTTTGCTCGCTGAATTTTCTTACATTGTACTTTGCCATGAGGCTTGGCGGAATTGTTCCCATTCAACGATCGCGACTTGTCTCAACGGGGTCATTCGGCGGTTACGTAGACGATGGCGTGGACCACCGACTGAGAAAAGTCGCGGATCGATCGATCTCCAGAGAAGATGAAAAAGGGTAGTAAAGCGTGTCGTGCCAAAAACGCACGTCTCGATATATGAGACGATGTTTTATATAGGAAAAAGTGGAGTAAAACCGGGTATTCTTTTGGATTTATCTTCCTATAAAGAATCAGAAGGCAAAAAAAATTCTACTGACCGTTACTATTCTTTAATGGATTTTGAACTATGAGAAAATGAAGCTGATTGCTGAAAAAAAGAATTTGGTTATCAAGGATAAGATTTTTTGAAGAAGTCAAAATAGTTTTGTCCCACAAAGTTGGTGGAGTAAAATCGGATACTTATTGAAAGTATGCAAAATACCGTGCAATTACGAAATCTTGATTTATTTTAATCAAAATACAATAAAAATGTATTCTATAAACAAAAATCATAAACAAAGACATCTTCTTACTCTTCTCTTCCTGCTACAGAACTTTCTTATTTAATTTTTTAATTTTAGGGGTTACAAAAAACTAGGAGTTGGGGATTACAAAAAGCTTCTTTTTTAGTAGTTTTCTTTTTCTGTGTGGCAGTCTCTATTTTCAATTGCTTTTTGTAGGGAGACAAAATCAGAATGACAGTTTTTTCCCCTTTTTTATTATATGAAGTGTGTAAATATTCGGTTTTGCTCCAACACGAGGAAAATAACAAACTTGGCCGCTGTACATTTCCGGCATACGAAGTGATGAGCAAAACTAGTGCGATATAATCTCTAATACGTACAGAATGCAATGTTGCATTTACCAAAACAGATGTTCTGTGTAGAAAAAGTCCACGGCAACTCGATTGTTGCCTCAATATTGATCTTTTTTGGCCCGAAATCTTTAGACTTCTCTCAAAAAAGAAATATTATATGCATAATTCATCTCGAAATAATGATAGTGTCAATCTACTAATAACTCAAGTTAGTCAAGGATAGTAGCACTTATCAAAAAAAAACAGAAGTACCCAAATTGATTTGCCAACTCGGTTTTATCTTATTTTCTCTTATATATATAATAACTTTTTCTCTGACGAGACAATCCGCACGTGATTACACGCTTTAAAATATGCCGAGGTTTTTTCTTTGTTTATATTAATAATATTATAACGCAAAATACATTTTATAGACTTGTGAGCGGATAAAAATTATATAGATTCAATCATCGAATAAATAAGATATTCGTGCAAGATTAGAATTTATAAGCAGCTCGTACTATATAAGCAGCTCGATTTTAAAATTCAATGGAATTGTAGCGTACAATCTGGTAGTAGACAGATAGCAACGTATTTATACTGGGGAAGATATTCATATGAAAGAAACTACGAAAGAAGGAATGTGAAAAGAAGCCGCGATATTTCTTTTCTTTACAGTATTATTGCGTTAGAGGTAATATCTTTCTTTTCCTTTTACTTCAGAATTTATTTCCTATTCTTAATATAAATAATAAAGAAATTTAAATACATCTTATTCTTTTAAACACACTAAAATTTCCGTAATATATTAAATATATATTTATTGCTATTAAAATATTCTTTTCTCACAAGTGTATCATATTTTATATATTTTTGTTATGTCTAATTTTATTGCCAGAAAACCGAGCAATTTTAAATAACTATTATTTTTGCTACTAATCTTGACGTATGATAATAATATCTATTTAAAAGAAATTAAAAATATTTGATATGTAATTTTTAGCAAAACTTTTTTCCACGAATATCATCGCGTACCAACAGATTTGACGTGCGAGCATGGAAGCATGGAATTTTCTTAGCGACTTACGCTGCGCTTGTCATAAAATCGACTCTTTATATGTATAATTATTATTTGAGCGCAATGCGATACAGACATCTCGATCGGCCGTTGCGTCCTTACGCGAGCTTTAAGTTTTTTTAGCGTGAAACTAAGCTAATCGATTGTGCGCGAACTACTTTTCCACTTTAGGTCGACCTTCAGGTGATATTAGAATTCTTGTAAATCCGGGCGAACTCGGCTTCTCTTTTCTAATATTGGTAACATTCGCCTGCACGCGAGGCATGAGTGCACCTATCCTGTAAACTGGGACAAATTGGAAATGTCACATAACGATGATGATATCGAGTCAACGGTGTCGAGGTTGCAAAGAGTCAACGTTTCCTTTCCGGTTGATTTTGCATCAACTTGTAAAAACAAGCTTAATCTTTAATGTGAAATACGTTCACATAGATTATTACAGATTTCCAACATGCTCGAACGAAAAATTTTAATGCCTTTTACTTCCTCAAAGAGGAAGCTCATTTTCGCGATAAATTTTTTTTTCAATTTTCTATGCCATGTGTTCAAAAAATCATATTTTTTTAAAATGTCTGTATGTGCGGAATTTACAACCTTTAACTTTTGCAATTTTTGAGATATCAAGTTAATTTCTTAAACGAATAAAGGATGGTTGGTATTAAATTTGGTGGAAGATCAATAGGATATATTTTTTATAAAATTATGAATTTTTTAAGAAATGTTTCGTGCACGCTCTAATCTTTGCAAATTTTTAGATGTCAAGTTAAATTTTTTTACATAAATAGAATATCATTAAAGAATGATTGATATTGAATTTGATGAGGATTGATGAAAGGATTAATTTTTTATAAAATTTTGAGAAATGTCCGTATACGCTGTAACTTTCACAAATTTTGAGAGATTTTTTTCTATGAGAAAGACAAAATTGAAAAACTTGCTTGTTCTAAGGAGCTTGAGTTTTCTTTTGAGCAAAATAAAATGAGAAAACAATATGCCAATTTCAATTTGCATAATTTTTATTTTGTCATACCTTTATTTCAAGATTATAATTAGAATTAAATATTTTTTATTATGCATGATAACGAAAAGAATTTAAAAGTACAATTGTTTCGTCCAAATGCACGTTTAAAATAATCACCCTTGATAATCGTTCGTCATTTTGTTATTCAATCTATAAGTTTATATATTTGCTGTAGAGAGGATCATGATAAGGTTCACGATAATCTTCAGGTTTTCGAAGGATTAACTTATTGATAGTACCGCTCGAACTTCTCCTTCGGGAACTACTACATCTCGACATCCATCTAACTCGTGTAACCAGCAAAATACTTGAATCTTTTTACTTTGATCCTCCAAGTAGTATTTCCTCGGAAAAATAAACACGCGATGACTGTCTGAATCATGAAGAAACGAATATGAATATTTTCAGACGTCCACGATTCACGATTTGCAAATGTTTATCATGAAAAAGTTCAATTGTCTTCGATCGAAGCTTCCGATGACATATCGAGGAACGATTTGTCTCTCTTGGATAAATTATTTATTTGAATTGTTAACTTAGATTTCGTACCACAATGATTTATGATATTGACGCAAATAGACGAGCACGCGTCGTAGATAAAAGAATTATTTGAGAGAGAAAGAGAGCGATTATCTTGCAGAAATAAAAAAGGAATTAATTTCTTTAATTTTTCTGAACTACGCAAGCTCGCATTTTAACCGTTCACATTGCTTCGTTCTACATTTTTCGACAAGGTTATCCGTAAATTGCATTAGAAGTGAAGCAAGAGTCGATAAGTAATCGAAAATGATTGTTATTCCAATCCGAGCAAGCGGTAATATCGCTTTTCTGGTCGTTAAATGATTCGCCCGTCCCACTCGTATTCCTCATTTTATCTTAGCTATACTTTAAGTATCACCTAGATTGAAATGCGCTGCCTTAAGAGCTCCTCCGCGGTGCATCGCTTTCAGATAATATCATAAAATTTATTTTACGCTGCTATAAATTTTCTAAGTAAAATAGATCTGCGCATTAGGTAATTACCAACTAACTTCCATCCATTTATTCAAATACACACGACGCTTGCGCGAATATGATAACTCGTAGATATCCATCATTTATCTCTTCTCATAAATAGAGAACTATATTCTGTCTTTGTTTCTCCAATTCGGCATTCCGAAATATTACGCGATGATCGTGCAACGATGTTAAGTAATAAAAATTAGATCCTTTTTAATTATAGGAATAAATATTTCTGAGATAAGGAAAGAGGTAAACGATAATATATGTCAGAAATTTATTTTCATATAATTAAAAAGAGTATTTTTATTCAACAAATTTTTTTTTATAATTCCCATTACGACGTTTTAGGAAAAACCATCGGATTATTACTTTCTTTCAATTCTCGTTATTTGATATAAAAGAGACAGTTATTCCTTTGAGATATCGAACTCTCGCAGATACGCTCGAGACTTGCCTCTGTCGGTCTCCCGCAGCATCTGTGCTCCTAAGTTAATGAACGTCGCGATACGTCGCCGCCACTCTCGTCTTATCGCAAATATCAAATTGTGAAAACTTTGTGTTTTGCATCAAGCATTGTGAACTTTGGACGCACAGCCGCTCTCGGCTTTCACTTAAAAGCCAGTTTATCTCAAATATATATTGATGTAAACGATAAAGAAATAAATCGGCATTATACAATTGTAATAATTCGTAATAGTATAATTAATATAATAATTTATAATAATTTATAATAATTTATAATTTATTATTATTATTATAATTTATAATTTATAATAATTTTTAACAATAGTAATGTAATGATATACCTACCTACTAATTAATTAAATTGAATTTTAAAAATTTTTATTTTATATTTTACTTTATATTTTATCACATATACATTATTTTGTATTACATATATATATATAATATAAAATATATATAATATAAAAATATATTAATATTATTAATATTAATATAAAATATATAAAAAAAATCATATGTTCTACTATGTCTAAGTTCGTGATTTAATTTTTGTTCAATTTTTTTATTTACACTTTATATAAAGTACTGAGATATTACACGTATTTTATAAATATTTTGCAGCTCATAAAATCGGCGAATACATAATGCATGATCGCGTTTTTGATGTATGCACTCGGCAATTTCGCGCGCATGACCAAACAACAATCGTTGCAACGGCATGTTAACGGAATGAAAAACGAATTGACGAAGGTTTTGCTTGCATTTGTGATAACGAGCGACATACGCGGAAATCGCAATCCTCGCAAACAAAAAGTCAGGCCGTTGGAAACGCATGGATTTGATATTGTCATTGCATCTTGCTGATACTTCGAGGAGACAAGCGGACTGGAAAGGAGGTCGATCCTCTTTTTATACCAGAATTAGCCGAAGCGATTCGAAATACAAAGAAAATCAGAGCTAGGATAAAACAGAGCTCTCGATTATTTTTCGAGCAGTTTCCTCGTAATATTAGTGAGCTCTACTTATCTAAGAGACTGTTTTATTTTCCAACCAGCAGGATTTTTGCGTTTTCATGCTTGTTTAACAAGTCATACGTGATTTGAGTAATGTTAAAATTAAACAAAGTTTTTTTTTATTTTTTATTGGAAATATTTTTTTTTTTTTTAATATTTTGGATTTATACAAAAATATAATATTTGATATTTGCTTTCTCTCTCTACTTTTTTTTAGTACATATCAATTTTGACGTATATAAAGATCTAAAGTTAAAAATCCAGGAAAATCTATAAAATTAATTCGTTTTCTCTTATTTTGGAGAAGTGGAGCGATCGATAACCTGCGAGATTAATAATAGATCGATTTATAGATGTATACAGATATATAAATATATATAAATAGATATATAAATAGATATATAGATTTTAATGTTTTTATAAAAAGTTTAGATCTACCTTACGTTAACCGTTTAATCTTACGTGTAGCTTGAAATAAAGCATCACGACTAGAAATTATCCGAGCGATTCAAGTAGCGGTATGTAGGTGTAACCGCTCAAATCGATTCGAAATTAAACATGAAGGAGAAGCAGCGTACAATAGAGGCGCGAAAGGAAGTAATCGTGGCAACCTTGTCGTGCAACAACAATTGCGACTATAGTTCAAAGTTTGCAATTCAAGTTTACCGGATATATCTTATCACGGTGCGTATAGCCTCGCTCTACTCGTAATACTCTTGCAAGTATTCTTGCGATGCAGCTTTGTTCTGTTCTTTAAAGTAATTCGAAAGAAAATATGCAAAACATGCGCGGTATTTCTCTCGCACGAGTTAAAATAACATCATTCACAATCGAAGTCTATATCGAGCCATCCCGTTTATTGCTTTTATTTTAACCGCTATGTTTATGACTGCTAGATTACGATATATATATATATATATCTGTTTCTCTCTCGATGTGTATATCAAACAATTAGAGGTCAGGCGGCCTCAAGAATTTCCTAGCATGATATTTATTGTTCGCGTGTGATGAATGTTTCTATTAACCGCGAAAAATTGTAATAGAAACTTCAAAATAATTATTCAAAAATTTTATTTTTAATTTTATTTTTATATTTGAAAATTTTATTGTTTGATATTACATAATTCGATCATATTTCACAAAGAAATAATAAATATATATATATATATATATATATATATATATATATGTGTGTGTATATAATTTTTATTTAAACTTGTCAGAAGTTTTATTTTGAATATACAATAAAAAAAAATTTATGATGCAAAATTTATATATAATATTCTCTGTTCTTATAATAATTAATAATTAGTAATTAATAAACAATGGAATTTTAGTAATATATATGTGAAACTCTGGAGCTTCATTCAAAAGGTATATATATATATATATATATATATATAAAAAGACCATAATATGGACGTAACTTACATGTACATGTCATATCATATCTATATATGATATTTACGATCGACCACGCCCGCAGCGTGTCGGTAGAAATAGAGTTCGTTGGTACCGCAAGACAACATACACGTGTTTGTAAACATCTCGTTTTGGAGTTCATAAACGTTGCTAGACGTAGCAAAGATACTGTATTGTTGGCAACAGGCTGAACGCAATGTAACAACGACTCGGAAGCATCGTATCAGGAAGTTCTCGAATGACATTAAAAGTTGGACCGCTGTATTTCTTCCGACACGACGAGAAGCACATTATTCGGGACAGTCGCGAAGTAGATATGGCTGATTTTTGCGCGAATCGAATTTCTACGAGATAAAACATCGAACTAGGAGAATCGAAAAATCATATCATCGTTACAGCAATAAAATTATATTGTATTACGCGATATGCTATCATAAAAGCCATTTATCCAAAATATTGCAGCAATTAAAATTTAATAATATTACAATTAAATAATTTTGGAAACTTATATGTAAATTAGGTAAAACTGCATATAAGGTAATACAATACACTGCAATTTCGTTATTTAAATATGTTGTAGAGGAGATTGTTTTGAGAAATTCTCGACAAGAAATAATTGAAGAACATTGATTTAAATATAACAAATTAAAGTTTGACATTAAAATATATGTATGCTGTATAATTTGTTATATTTTTATTAAAAAAATTGTTTATGACATTTTAGAGAAGACAAAAGAGGAACTCTATTGGAGGTGTGTTACCTTTTATGTAGTTTTAGCAATTTTAATAATATTACAGTCTAGTTTTTGGAACTATAATAATATATTATTGAGTTACTATTTTTTACGCTAAGACAAACAATTATTTTTTTTTTGTTTACAGCGTTTCAACAGTATCGTCGTTGAAATATTCTCGACCATCATCATTCGGTCATCAATCATCCGAGGAATATCCCTGAGAAAAAAAAATCGAAACGCGAGGCATCGCATTGAAGAACACCGAGACTTGTCGTGTGGGACGAGAGCTGCGTGATTGAGTCGAAGGTCTCGAAGTGCCTCTCATTCGTGAGATAGCACGTTCGTCCGAGATGGTCATGTGACTGTCGGCCGTCGACGTCCCACGTTTGGCCCATCTCTCCCGAGGGATGTCCTCCGCGGGTACCGCCTGCACGGACGCCGAGGAGGACGCCGAGGATGTGGAGAACGACGTCACGGATACATCGGCGCAATCGTCACGTTTCCTGTTATCGTCGTCGTCGTCGTTGTCGCGAATTCGTCACCGTCGCCGCGCGAGCGATCACTTGGAAGGATTGCGGTTAGATGGGTCATCGGTCGCTCATCGTCCGCCATCGTCCGACGACACTTCCGGGAGCATTGTCGAGGACACGCGCCCATCAACGTCCCGGGCGCGCGGATAAGACGAGGAGTCCTCCGTCTTGCTCATCGCTAACAACATATATCCTAATCGCCCTTGTGCGACGACGGCCAGGTGGATCGATCGACACCGTACTCGAATCGATCGTCCTTTTTCACGACGACTTAATTGTCGAAAATTTCTGGCCAATATTCACTCCGAACGAATTCGGCGAATCACCCATTTGTCCCCGCAAACTGACAGCTGGGCCGATTGATAGATCGACATTGAGGATCTTGAATGTCTTGAGGATCTTGAACGTCGAGTCAAGAAAGTCGATAAACGAGTTCGTGCACGGCAAGCAGATACGTGCGACTGGAATTCTGAACAAGCATTGGGCATGCGAATCGATAAATAAATTCAAAGGGTGCTTCAGAATCCTCGAAGAGCCAGGTGAACCATCGACCAGCAGCACGTTGGTCGTTAAATTGTCCTTTGGGTCGATAGACGCGTTAATCCCGTCGTGCATTGTCGGCCTCCTCGTTCGATCGTATTCAATCCGATTCGTAAAATCGATTTGGAGAAATAATTTGATAAATCGACCAACAGGAATCATCGTCGATCTCGAAAAAAGATTTCCGATAATCGCTCGATTGGTTCTCCCCTTTCATCAACTATCAAACGAGCAAACGATTACACGTGTCCGACACGTGTCAATTTTTCCGAGTGGATCGATAAATCAGTTTTTTCAGCCGGCCATCCCTAAGACGATCAAATTCTACGAAACGATCCACTTTTTCTCTTCATCGTGGTCGAGGGGATCGTTGATTCTCGTAACTGCCTCGTTTCGAGCTGCCGCGATGACGTTCAGAAGGAGGACGTCATTCAGGTGACGAAAAAAGACGTCGATCTCATCCTCGTCATCGTTCATTGAAGAATTTGTCCGAAGGACAGTGATAAACGGCACGAGGATCTACGACAAGAGAAATCTTCCAAGGAATTCGAGACCTCCTTTTTCGTTACTTTATCTACCGAAAGCTGAGCTTTGGCTGATTTAGAAATCAAAAACGTCAAAAAAGAAGAACACAAATCTGAATTTATCCCAAGTGCCACAAGCAACAGAGAGTGATTTGTCAGAAGTGATGATGGGAAACTGAGTGCTTTTTCCTGTCGCTCCAAAGTGTCGCAAATTTATAAAATTTATCTAAAAACTGAACACTTGCTCTCCAAAAAGGACTGCTTGTTATTACACGCTTATATAAAACTTTGTGCTTATTTCGGACTAGTACCGGACTAGTACTGGGTGTTTTCGCGCGTGCGCGCGAGTGTACCGATCTAAATGAATCACGATGATGAATCGCCGCGTTCGAGTGACATCGCGAACGAATTTGAGTGCATGACGTGTACCTTCGTCGCTTTCGTTACACATTATCGAGAGATATACTCATCAGAGGTAAGATTACCGAGCTAAAAACAGCAAAAAGAGAAAAAGAAAAGAGATACGAAGGATTTTCATCATGTGTCACGGACGGCTTGAGATCATCCTAGCCGGTACAGGCTGGCCGAGATCCTGATAGCCACCGCAGCGACCAGGATCCGGGACTATTCAACGAAGAAAGGATGCCAGGGGGCCGCAGGGGCCTGGTAGCCCCCCAAAACACGTTTCTGGAGAACATCATACGACGCAGTAGCAGTCAACGTGAGTTTTGGTTGGCTCTTATGTTTCTCTGTCTTTTATCTCGTTTGTATAAATTTTAAAAAGTATGTAGGTATATTTCTCGGAGAGATAATGTAGATTCTTTGGCTTGTTTCAATTTTTTATTAGCAAAAATCAAGACGCTTAATAAATTTCGAGCACTATGCGATTGAAAAACGAAGTTCCCTTTTTCGCGAAACAAAGGGAGCCTCAAACGGATAATAAAATATTCTTTAATTAAATTTCAGATAAAGTTAATTGGAATTTTAATTTTATTTCAAGTTTAATTGCAAAGATATACGCTAAAAATTATTAAGGTTACGATAAATGATGACTCTCTGACATTTAAAAAAAAATTCAGATTAGATAAGGCATCAAAGAATAATGCGCGAGAAGTGAGATATTTTGTACAGTTAAGACTTCAGAAAATCGCCAAAAATTTTAATTCACAATTCGCAATTGTGGAATGACAGGAGTGGGTAAAAAGTGCCAAACTTTGTTATTTCCAACAAAAAAGTATGGATATAATTGCAAATATTGCAATCAATGCAGTGAAATATTATTTAATTAATTGTATTTCAGACACGCACAATGACATAAATCAATTAAATATTCTACAAATTTATTTGAGATATAAGAATATAAATTATTAATGATTAATTTTACGTAAATCAATATTTCCTATTATACGATTATTCTCGAATTTCTTAATCATAATTTTGTTATACAGATTTTATGGTTTGCGATAGTATCATATTTTATAGAGAATACTGCCACGCTGCAGATTCAAGCATCATAAATAAATCTTTTGGCAGTTATGGAAGGGCTAAATCGAGCATGTAATTTGATATCGATTTTCTTAATTGGAATGCCTCGAATTTCCGGAATCTGTCGGAATTCTCTATATTCATATACGTCCAAAAATAGCAACGGCAGTCAAGCAGATCGTAAATGAAGGCGAACTTGTTCGATTATATATATACATATACTGATACACTGACTTACTCATTTCTAGAGAATAAAGTATTAGGTACGCGTTCAAAGCGCATCGCGTACAAGTAAATTTCAGGTACCGTAATAGCGTTCGATGGATCTTTGCAGGACAAGTTTTAACTTGGAGTTAATTAAAAGTTCGGAACGGTCGTTCAAATTTCGTCGCGTTTGTAATTTTATTCTTATCGCTCCCATCGGTAAAATACCGAAGAAGTGCAATAAAACGTACGTAACATCGTAACTCTAGCATGACGTTTTACAATTTGATTTGTTGTCACGAGAGAGAGAAATTTAACGAAGTTATATATAACGTAATTTAAAATGTAATATTACTAAAATATAAAATATAAAAAAAAAAGAATTTATATTACCTTATCTCTCATTTAGCGCAATGTAATAAGCGTATAATAAATCTCTTAATAAATTAATGTATCTAAAGCCGAGTTAAATCCGATGAGAGGTAGAACTAGGTAGAACGTGTAGGATCTCAAAATTACATTAAATGGGTAAGCGGTTTACATGGCGAAAAGTTACGCTCATATAATAATGCAAGAATTATGGGAGAATTATGATAATGCGAAATAAGAGGGAGAGATTTTAACAGTTATCAATCGCTGGACGAAATGGAAAGTTTCCTTCAGCGAAATTTCTACAGCTTCCGACGATGTTTGTCATGTTTACGCAAAGTATCGAGATTGGCTTTTTTATGGCTTTTTACCCTCGCGGAGCTTCTTAAATTTTCTTCCATGTGAAAGAGCCAAATCTCCCCCGCGGCTTCTCTTCGTACGGATAATAAATCCTATCGGGCTTCCGCTTCCGGGTGCTGCGCACGCACCACCACGCAGTCGTCGACGTTGTCGGTGCGCCTTCTGTCATAATATCTCGCGTCCTCGACTTGACGGCGCTTCGGGGATGAGGAGGAAGCGATGTAGATTTATTCAGATTATGTTCCCCCGGAAAAATGCTCTGCATGACGAGATAGACGAGGATTAGAGTCACGTAGCGTATAGTCGTCATACCATCAGCTTTTCTGAAAGAATTACTCGATCAAGATTTATATCGATTTTCGAGTTAATTTTAGTCGTGCGGCGATTATGACACATTTTGGAATGAGTATAAAAGCGCGATATTTTAAATATTTTAATAATATAACAATTTATATAGTGTTTTTAATTATGTTTATATAAGTTTATATTGATATTTATAATTATTTATTAATATTAACGTAATATGGTTTCATTGGTTTTATAATTTTTAAATATTTTCTTGCTTTTATTCGATTATTTAAATCAAACATTTTAAAACATTTTATTATCGAAAATAAATTCCCAAGTAGCAAGTGTACGTCATTTTGGCGTTAAATTTTAGTCCCTTACTGATCTCAATTGACGACACTAATT
This sequence comes from Cataglyphis albicans, assembly GCA_038406275.1. Lineage (NCBI taxonomy): Eukaryota > Metazoa > Arthropoda > Insecta > Hymenoptera > Formicidae > Cataglyphis > Cataglyphis albicans. The sequence continues at coordinate 2,759,463 of JBCAUJ010000002.1, forward strand.
CATGTTTCCCCAAGCAAAACAGAAAATTACAATAATATCAAATGATATCAAAATGATATCAAAATGACGCCATAATGATAGTCATTTTGATATCATTTGATATTACGATGATATTATTATGACTTTCTGTTCTGCCTGGATAAATTGTAGCATTACTATCACTTTGATTAATCCCTCTCGATCGACAAATTGATTGCGGTAAAACGCGGTAAAACGCGATTAAACTAATCCGACTTTGCGCGAGGAAAAAGCTTATAACAAACTGGACCGAATGGAAGGGAGAACAATTATGAGAAAATATTTACATCTTTATCCCGAACGGAAACGGCAACATGTATTACAAACGCGCTGTATTACAAACAAACATGGCAGGGCCGCAATACAACAATAACGCAACGGCGAATCGGCCGATAGAACGAATTATTAACGGCCATAGCGGAGATGCAATATTTTCGACGAGCCATTGCCCCGGAAGTAAATTACACACAAAACCGATGATTTCGATTTACGCGGGCGCGCTCGCAAATACGACGAGTGAAGCGAATATTGACGATGACGGCACAGGTGTACCGCTTTGATGCATTATCCTGATTGAAAATCATCAGAGGGAGCCGTGTGAAATGGTTCGCGACACGCGACAACACTCGAGCAGAGAGCTCGAACAGCCTATCCTCCCCTTTCGCGCGCGCGCGCGCACGCTCATTAGTCAAACTAACGTCAGGTAGCTGTCGATGAACACCGTACAAACCCGACGTTTCGTGCCATCGCGTGGAACGAGGGGGTGGTGACCGATGTCGTCCATACGTGTCGCGTATTGTATTTTAGATCGGTCTTTCCTCCCCCGCGCTTTTCACAAATATTGAGAATGGAGGCTTTTAAAAGCGCCCGTATAATATATCGTAAGTGCAAAATTGGCATCCTTCTCAAGCTTTTTTTGCAAAAAAAGTGCATATCAGTTTGCTGTATTGATTTCCTTTGATTGCTCTCTCTCTCTCTCTCTCTCTCTCTCTCTCTATATATATATATATATATATATATATATATATATATGGATATTCAAAATAAAGCGTAAAGTTCTATTTCAGAAACATGGCATTTTTGAGAAAAATTATTCATACAAGAGTTATCTGATTTCAAGGGGGAAATATTATACCATATATTGGTTTTTATTTTTTTGGTAGAAGGTTTCAAGGTTATTTCAAAATTCACTTTGTTTTTAAACTCCGTATTTTTATTGCATACTTTTATAGTCCTTCTTGAGATCTTTTCAAAACACTATAATAAAGTATTTTTTCATTAAATATTCTTTGAGTTATTTTATATCTTAATCTGACATATTTTGATATAAAATATAAAATATCTTATAAAATATTTAGTTTTCGATAATCTTACTGTGATATTTTTCTGTACAAAATAATGAGATGAATCAATTGATGTAAAAAATACAAATAATTGTTTTAAAAAATACATTGTAAATAATTACACTTTATTGTAGAAACAATTATATATATATATATATATAAGAGTATATGTGCAAGAATTTTTTCTAGCCTCTCGCGAATATTAAAAATAGGATAGTCCTATTACATGGCGGAGAAATTAAACATTTGTATAAGTAATTAAATTGTCTAAAATTTTCTTTTTTAAAAAAAAAAAGAAATTCTTATTTGTTTATAGTATATCATTGTTACTTTTGTTTTACATGTTGGATGAAACGTTCTCGTATAGTTTGACAGATGCTTATAGGATTCGTTATTTTCATATAATATTGATGGTACGCGTCGATGTGATATCGATGACGACAATTCGTAAATTAATTCAGCCGCTATAATCCTATCAGTTATTCAAACTGTTTTCGATATTGATTACCGATTCCTGTCGAAGCAAATTTATTATACAGTTAATTTTAGCACTTTAATACTCGTAAAAGAGCGTAAACGTTCGAAAACAATCGCGATGATTGTAATTCTTGTTAGACGAAGATTCGCCGCGATGGACGAGAAGACAGATGAGAACTATTAAACAACGATAGAAGCGATAGGATCTTATTGTAAGAGTTTATGGGAGGAGGTGAAATATATGACCGGGAGAGCGCACACCGAGAGGATACATCTCTTGAGAGATGATTGTGACAGACGACAGAGAGAGTTCAGTTACCGTGTTTTATTTGCTACTAGCTTTGCAGCTTTGAAACTCGAGGAAAGTTGGAAAAGCGTGCCATGTGCCGTCTATATTTAGCTATACGATGGCGAGTTCATGGCGCCGTTTTTACGCTCGCACACGCTTGCCTGTAAATAAAGGGGATTTATCACTATCTCTCATCGAGCTGCACTATCCATTTGTTTGCTGTACCTTTAAGTCCTTGCGTTTTATCATGCCATTTACAGATTCGCATCTCTCTGCAATTTGTAACAATTGTGGCTCATATAAAGAGCGATTCGCACTGAATAATACATCTCTCTTTAATTATAAATAATAATACTTTCGATAAATATGCATAAAAAGTCACACTTCACTGATTTAACCGCCACTAAATATGTTGTAGGAGGGAGTATATTAAATAATTTTCCACAAAAATTAAAGATTTTATCAATAATTAATTTCTCGCAATTTATTAACAACTATTTCTCGCAGTTTATTAACAGCTTTTAACATGCAACTACATAAATTTCTGAGTTTTGTTTAAAAAAATATTATTATTTAATGCGTGGGCGAGGGACGAATTCCCCTCCCCTTGCATCCTCATCTCGAAAAAATTCTAACCTAACCAAATTCAACTTTACTTTCAACTGACTGAAAATAGATTTAGGTTAAGTTAAAAATCTTTTCGGGAAAAGGGTGTGGGGGAGAGATGGAATTCCTCCTAAATGTTGTATATAAAACAATTCAATTAAAAAATAACAAATTATTATAGCATACACAAACTTTAATGTCAAACTTCAATTTGTTATATTTTCTAAACTCTAAACTAAATCAATGCCACATGATTCTTGCGAGGAATTACTCAAAATTTCTCTCTTACAACATATCTAGGCGATTAAATGAGTGAGATGTGATCAATCTTTTATGCATATTCACCATACTTTTTTATTAAATAAATAAATAATTGTTACAATATTAACAACCGCTCGATCAAAAGACGGTTGGTGAATGTATATTGCAATATATGTAAGCAAAGTTTATTTAATATAGAGTTTATTTAATTAGTTTATTTAAATTTTAAAATTAAATTTATAAAATAAATTTTAAAATTAAATTTATAAAATATATAATTAATAGAATAAACGCTTTAATAAAATAATTGACAACATAGTGTAACATTAATAATGCAACAAATGATCGTTGCAGATGAAGATACACATTTTACTTTACTTATGTATGCATCTTTTATTTTAAAATTATGCAGAATCTTTGCTCCAAAAATTTCAAAGAAACTTTCAAACTTTATACTAGGACCTCTTTAGCTATTTTAACGCTCACGATCCGAGCATTACCTCTTCTTTCAATTTCAGTCGACGTGACGCAAAGATATTTTTCTCCTCCCGTTATTATTTAAACATTTTACAGATATTATGAAAAGGGAAAAACGTATTTTTTCACTAAATTCTTACAAATCGAAGGAAACTCCGTTCTTAAAAATTTTTAATTTAGAATTTAAACCATCTTGATGGAAAATTCTTTCTCTTTAGATATAAGCCATTATTAGAATTTCGATTTTGATGGATCGAGGAATTTAGCAAGTCCTTTTTTTTATGATCAATATTGCAAGTGTCCAAGTGAAATTAAAAACGAAATCGTCGGTATATTGGATCCGTTGTTTTTCTCCGCAATTTATTCTTCAGCCAGCAAAATTTACGAAGAAAATCTGTAGTTTCGTGATCGATGATATACTGTCTTTTTACAAGACTACAAATTCATATTGATTGACTTATTTCTTTTCCTTATTCTTTACAAAAAATTCCACTGCCGAAAAATTAGATTAATCGTTTCTCGATTGATGCAAAATTTCGAAATTTTACATATAACATTAAATGAACCGTAAAGCGTCAGTTAGAATAGTCAGTGCATCTCATTAAATATAAATGTAAAGCTTAAATGTTTCAAACAAATAAAATAATGATAAATAAATAAAAGCTCTTAATTATAATATGGAAATTAGATTTACACTGTTCTCTATTCGAGTTATTCATTTGTATATATTAGCTGTAATCATTAAACTTAATTAATAATCTCTGATTTACTTGAAATTTATTTCACGAATATAGTATCTAGGATAATTAGAACGAACATCTTGAGCGCTTTTAATTGCGGCTATTAGTTACGCAAAAGCACCTAAAACATCGCTCGCGTTGTTTGTTTAATGACAAGGAGTTGTACAGAAATATCGAGTTGATAGATAGAGTCTAATAAGCTTAACAGCTTTACTGTGTTACGGTTTCTATGAAAGTTTCGCGAATACAATTTCCAGTTAGATAAATCGAGCTGAAATGAGAGGATCAAAGATAAATTGCTTACGAAATTAATACACATATATTTAATGTATTAGAATCACTAATTCAAATATCTGGTTTTTTCAAATTTCTTTTTAGAATATAATTTTTTTCTATTAAGACATTATCTGGTATTACATTAAATAGATAGTAAAGGTAGAATTAAAAAAAAATAAAAATGATACGATAGCTAATTTATTATTTGACAAGTATGATGCCGAGACATTCGATATGATGTTTATTTTTAATTCTTTAATTTTACAAGCATGTATTTAAGGATGTTTTGGATATAAAATAATAGAAAAAAACTGTCAAAATTAAAAAAAAAAAAAGATATATACGTTTATACTGTTTGAAAAAATAAAAATAAATAAATCCGGCTTATAAAAAGAATCAATCAAAAGTTTTTGTCATCAATTAGGAAAAATATTAATTACAACTATTTCTTTTACAAAGATGTCAAAAATCATATTATTTTATGATACTTTAATTCTTTTCATAACTTAAATTTATTTATATGATTTTTCAAACAATATAAACGTACAAAATATTTTTTAATATTACATAATAATGCAAAATTAATTATGCAAAGTGAAAAATTATTTATGCTTCGAATGCCGAAACATTCGATATCTCAGTCTGAGTTGCGGTTTCACGCTTGACCTAGTATAAGTTCCCTTAGTTCATGAGCTTATCTCTCTCTCCTCCCGCGCGAGCATCGATTCCCCAAGATATAACTTGCCAACCTGTTTTTTTTATTCTTTGGCCTTGAAAGCACGTTTCTCTCAGAGCCTGAGCGAGCGTATCGTATCGCGTCGTTGCGCGCGCGATATCTTTCCGACGATTAATATTATCCCATTTCGCCCAAAGCGAAGAGCCAGCGGGTTTCCAACACAGATATCAGACAGCGCCGAAAAATATTTTATGGATTGAAAGATGGGGGATTTCGTATAGCGAATCTTGCTTTTGTTGAAAAAGTTATTCTTTTCTGCACAATCTCGCGCGATGCGCGCATCCTGTTCTCTTAGCAATAAGCGAAGAAAAAAATTATTGCAGTGAAAAAAGAAACAAATGGATCAGTCTTATATTTAATACGCATTCTTTCTGATATTTCATTCGGATACGGCAGCATAAAACTTTTATGAAAACAAAAAAAGATTCTGTCAAAGATTTTCATGAAAGCTTTCATGAAAATCTTTGACAGAAAAAATAATCAAAGCAACATAGAATGCTATTTTATTTATTGATCTAAAATTCTAAAATGCTTTAAATTAGAGCGTTTTATTGGGCAAGAGAAATAAAAATGCATACGCGACCTTCGAGTTGGCTCGTTATAAGTTATTTTATAGTTGAAACAAAATATCCGCAAAAATGCATGCGTTATTTCCTTTCATTTGTCTGGATATTAGACGAGAAATGTTTAGAAACGAGAAACGAGAAGTATTGTGCCCGGAGGTTGCGTTCATAAATCTCCCGGGGCGACTTGATCATATATTTTACGGTAAATAAAACGGAGAACAGGAGAGATTAGATTACATTGAGGTATAAACTTTATGTGTCTTGACAGCTGATATAATTAACTTTCGATATAAAATTTAAAAGATTTAATAAATGCAACTGTAGCCTGAATTTCATATGAATGAAAAATGAATATATGATATATATTCTATAAATATAAATATACTTGTCTAGAATTAATAAATTTTTTTGCACAAATTTTTTTTTTATACAAATCAACTATTATTAATATTAATAGTTTATATATATATATATATATATATATTTTACTATTATATATTAATATTATATATATTACTATTATATTATATTACTATTATATATATGACTATTGCAATAACTATTATTAAAATTAATAATTAATATATATATATACATATATATATATATATATATATATAACACATCACTCAATAAGTCCCCGGTCTGACACATTATGGCAACATTGTTGAC
>JBCAUJ010000002.1:2776260-2802227 GCA_038406275.1 Cataglyphis albicans
ATATAATTATCACTCAAATATAGAAATATTAATAAAAATTTTAATTATTAATACAATAATATTTATTATAATATTTATTATTATACAATATAATTAAATATACACACATATATTGCATATTTATAATACGCATCATTCCATTTAAATGATTATTGATATAATATTTCAAAAAACTTTTATAAAGATTTTTTTCTCAATAAAAATTTTATTAAAAATATAAATTTGAGTATAAAAAGCCATATCAATTTTGAGGATCGTGAAATTCTTTTTGTAACATATTGTAAGGGGAAAGAAAGAGAGAGAGAAGAATGCAGACAATAGTTCATTGATGTTGTCCCTTCATTGGCATCATCATTGAAACGATCATCTTTCAACTTGACATAAATTTTTCTTCTATGAACTGTACTATTTTTGATTCTGTGGAGATGCGAATGATAGTCCTGTGAAGGATAAATGAAAAGAAGTGAGAGAGGTTGAAAGTGGAAGCGATGTTTGACGACAGTCTGATATTGATGGAATATAAACAGCAAGATGCGCGCGATCTAAAAGGAATATCGTGTTCCGTCGAGTCTCTCGCAAAAATTTGCGTTCTATAGAAATTTCTGTCCGAATAGTAATCATTAAAAATAGATAGTGTAACAATTTACAATTAATTTGTAAATAACAGGCTAAAATTTTAAAACTAATTATTTTCATTTTTTATCTGCTTATATTTATATTACATATATGAATGGATATAAAAATAAAAATAATTTGCTTCAAAATATGAATATTTTTATAAAATACATACAATATTTTATAAAATACATAAATATTTTTCACATTAAAAAAAAAATATATATATAATAATAATAATAATAATTATTATTATTATTAAATAAAAAATAAATAATAAAAATAATTAAATAAAAATTAAATAAAAAAAATATATATAATATAATAATAATTTTTTTAATATATATATATATATATATATATTCTTTCTTTTGAAGTATAACTTCTGAAATATGACTTTTACAATTATTTGAATATCAATGCTTCTTTTTTAACGTATAAATTAAACTAAATCACCGTAATAAATTTTGTGATCGACTAATAAGAAACGAAAAGAACGAGAAACAAAAGGAGAAATATTTCAGAGAGAAAAGGTTGGATTATAAATTCTCTGCATGTCTGAAACCTTTCTCTTAGATTCCTGCTTTCATCGCACACAGTTTAGCACCAAATGAGGTTACTTCAAAGTTCTACAAGGTGTTACACATGCTTGCCATAAATGAAGGTTTAGTCTCTCTATACGCGCGAACTTTAGTGCATACGTGATGATGTTAACAAACTTGTACAGACTTCCAAATTCGCTTTGCGAATCGTCGTTTCGTCCGACATCGCGGTGTTATTTTTTTTTTTTTTTTTCAATAATGCAACACGCAATGCCGCAGTGTCTCCGCAGCGAGCGTAAATCGGAATCGTTTTCCTTTACTCTCTCTCCTTGAACTCGTTGCGATAACTCGCGAAATCTCGAAATAAGCAGATGAACACGTGCATAAAACTATCGCTATAGTCGCGCCATAAAATTGGTCTGAAGTTTTTGAAATTTTCAACGTCGTTTGTGCTTTTTTTTAATAAAAAAAGAAAACAAAGTGCACAATTCTCTCAAAAATATCGATCGCAAAACTTATAGTCTGTGCCTTTTAATCAAGCAGTTTCGTAAAATATATATATATATAATTCTTTGTGTGAATCTTTCAAAATTAAAAAAAAAAAAAGATAAACAAGAGAGAGATAATTGGCAATTATAGTTTGAAAATTTACGGAAGAAAAGACTGAGGCATGAAATATACTGTTGCAAACTTTGCTCGCGTACGTTATAATGGAGACAAAGTACGGCGACTAAATGTTGAAATATGCATTTGTCGTATTTTCAGACTCGATCCTAAAACTTTAAAACCGCAGGGGATCATGATCGGATTCATTATTAAAGCAGATGTGCACGTGGACCCTGAATTTAATGACAAATAACTGCCAAAAGATATTTATATTCAATTTAAGATTAACGTGTAATTTCTTGACCGTATATTTTCAAAATGCGAATACATTTATGGGAATATAAGTGTTATCAAATCAGAACACATACAGGGTGTTTCTAAATAAGTGCAAAAAATTTTAGGAGATGACTTTTTTATCGAAAATTAAGGAGGAATCTTTTACATAAACATGTATTCATATATTTATATTTCCTTCTGGCGAATTACATTCTTTCAAAGGAAAAGGTAAAAATTAAATTTTTGATATTTTTTTTCAAATTTTGTTTAGAAAAATGAAATTTAATGGACATTTTCTACTGATAGAAAAGTTTAGTATTTTTAATTAATATTTTTTTAATTTTTCCGTATCATTATAAGAAGATAAAGCTAACAACCCCTATTGAATTTTTTATTAGAACTTTTTAACGGACCGGAATGTGACCATCTAAAAATAAACATTAGAAAGCTTGATTTCTTTAGAAACTTTTTTATTTTTTTTAATTTTTTAAATAAAATTAATAGTTTTCCAGAAAAAAATAAAATACATTATTATTCACAGCACTATGTTAAATGACATAGATTTCGAGTTACAAGAAGTTGAATTTTAAGTATAAAAAAAGCAAGTGAAACAAAGTTATTATAAATGTTGGAAAAAAATGGAGGAAAAACAACACAAAATTATAATTAAAAAGAAAAACCTAATTTTCACCTCCTCCTTAGAAAAAGTAAAACTCCTCAAGGAGGGATATAGAAATTTATATGAAAGACCTCCCTTAATTTTGAACAAAGAATCCTTTTTTCGAACTTTTTGCACTTTAGAAACACGCTGTACATTAAATCTCTTTTTTAATTAAAGAAATATTTAAATATCATCTTTTAAATATCCTGTATTTAAAATGATAATTAGAGATATAGTGATAAGATATAACTCACGATAAAACATATAACAGTAAGCACACTTCGAAAATAGACTAACACGCACACACACACACACACATACACACACACACACACACACACACACACACACACACAAATTTAGTATCTCTATCGAAAGAGCTTTTCCGAAGGTCACGTTGACCCTGAAGAACAGCCTATCCCCATCCGCGATCTCAGGCAGCGCGTGTCGTAATTACATTAGTTGTAACAAGTTAGTTGTAGGCAACCGGCAGCGATGCTGTATCACGCCACAGTCGAGCACACACGGATCGCTACGCGTGATTTCGACCACGCCTTATCAGCCCTTCGCGATCCGCGTACCAAGGTTCATCGTGACGGTTCGCCTTGACGGGGGTCGACGTTGACGAGGGGAACTCCGACGCGCATTAAGACAAGCGACAGCACGCGATCTACCCGGCGATAAATTATCCCTCGTAATCGTTGCAGTTTTCCGACGACAAATGTATGCTTTCGGGGGAGAGGGAGGGGGAGGGCAATTCTGCGTACCACCCTCGGTAAAGCGCCGGAGAAAAGTTTTCGCGAGAGAGTAGCGTGAGTAGGGTAATCTTAGCGAAGCGAGCGATGAATTTGGATCCCCGCGACATTCGAGTCGATGAAGATCGAGCGGCACGAAGGGCATGGAAATATTTGTGACATTACAAATAGAGAAAAAAATCGTGAAGGTCGTAATTAAAGATACTCCAAAGAGTATAATAGTGGCCGATTGCTCTTTTAGAAATTGGAAAAATTTATCTTTAAATAATTAATTTACTTTTATTATAAAATTAATTTCTCGAGTTCTTCTACAGAAAAATATTTAATTACACTAATTATGTCAGATTTTTTAAATTATTATAAGATTTTTTTTTGGCATACATATCGTAACAGTTGCCATTTATATTCTTTAATATCTTTGATAAAGTGTTGTGAAACTCCTTTAAGAAGAAATATACTGCAAATAGACGTTTTCGAATCTCCATCTTTATTCGACGACCTCCTTTTCGACGAGAGGCATGAATGGTATCATCGAAGATATACTTTACAAACTCATCTCCCGACTGCACAATATATATATATATATATATATATATATATATATATATATATATGTACACTCGCCGTTTATGATATAACTTAATTAAATTTAGTCACAATAAAGCTGGGAAAATGAATATTTACCTGGGGAATGGACTGCTCGTATATTGTGCTCGATAAAGTTTCAGCGGTTCTTGTTTGTAGCGCGTATTCTCTTTGTTGCTTATCATTACTAAAAGGCAGACCTCAAAGTATTTTACGTGAATATAACTGAAGAGATATTATACATATATATTTTTATCTAACGTTTACATATGGAAGCTTCGTGTCTTTAAAATATAAATTCAAATTTTAAATAGCCTTCCCAGTTGAAAATAACCAACTGTCAAAAAAAAAAAAAAATGACAATTTGTTATTAAAAGCTGAAAAACATTATTAGTATTAATATTGTTAGAATAAATTTTTGCTTTCTTATAGAGAAAGCTTTGTTTTTGTGACAAAATTTTTTTTTTAGTTTTCTGTGCCAATGTCTTGAGAAAGTTCCGAAACGTCAAAAAATTATATTTTTTTTTAATGTATTTATATGCGGAATTGTAACTTCAAACTTCTGCAATTTTTGAGATATCAGGATAAATTTTTTTTTAAATGAAAAGAGTCATTAAAAGATGGTTGGTATTGAATTTAGTAAGAATCGATTTTTAAGGATATAATTTTTAATAAAATTTTGAATTTTTTAAGAAATGTTTGTACAAGTTCTAACTTTAGTAAATTTTTTTTTAGATATCGGATTAAATTTTTTTACATAAATAGAGTATTATTAAAAGTTGATACCAAATTTGATAAGGATTAGCGAAAAGGTACATTTTTTTTATAAAATTTTGAATTTTTTGAAAAATGTCTGTACAACTTCTAACTTCCGCAATTTTAAAGATATTAAGCAACATTTGTTTAAAATGTATAGAGTGTCATTAAAGAATGATTGATATTGAATTTGGTAAGAAACGATGAAAGGATTTACACATTTAATAAATAATATAGGGTTCCTCTTTTTTTCGAAAAATTTGAATTTTTTAACAAATGTCTGTTCACGCTCTAACTTTTGCAAATTTTGAGATATCTCTCTCTATAAGAAAGTTAAAACTGCTTGCTTTAATGAATTTAAGCTTTGTGAATAAAATAAAATAATGAGGAAGCAATGTGCAAGTTTCTAATTTGCGCAATTATCTTGTTTTTTATATAATAATATAATAATGAAAATATGCACAAGTGCACGATAAAATTGCTATATAATTAGTCTCGAAAGTAAAACGTGTATATTCTCGGCACTAATTTTTAATCGCGAGAGGAGACTCCGGGATTGTAATCGTTGCGACGTTTTGCAAGCAGTCTTTCTGGGACTTCATTGCTCCCGGAAGAACATGAAATTTGCATTTCCAAAAATACGGCAGTCGCTTCCGTACAGTATATGTATATGTATATATATATATATATATATATATATATATATATATATTTGCCGGAAGTTTAATAAATCAACAGATTAATTTTTCACGAGCGCAGAAGTGCTCCCACCCTTTCGTTCTATTCTTCTCCCTCCTCCTTCTCCATACGAGCAGATTAATCGCGATGCACGTCATGAAGACGCGCTGTCGCAGATGCGTCTGGACCGTGAAAAATGGATAAATCGCGGTTTCCGTTTTATCTCGAGACAAGATGAGTAAATTTGTCGAGCTTTTCGTCAGCTGACTTCCATGCATGTATGAGTATACTGAGAGAAGCGAGCTCTGCTCGAGCTTATTAGTGAGAGATCGTTGAAGACAAAGTTAACTCACGCGAGATTTTATCCTTCAAATTGCGCAGAACCATTATCTAGCAGGGAAAAATTTCCTGCAACCATTATTTTTTTTTTTTTTTTTTTTTTTTGTCAAACAATTTTAGTAGAACATTTTATTATTGAGTTGTTCTACTTATATACTGATGATACGTATTTATAAAAGGGGTTGTTTAGAATCCAGATTGTAAGAATCGCTTTGAATATAATTTTATATTTAGAATTGACAAGCGTGTCCGCGATTTAAAGCATCTTTGAACGATTCCAGAATATGACAGCTTCTTTGACTCGATGATTCTTGCGCTTCGTGTTAAAGCAACCGCGATTCTCCCGAATTTCATCGCGCGCATTTATTTCATATTGTCATGTCGATGGCGATACGACGCCCGCGCGTTTCTATACCCTCTTTATGATCACGATATATTAAATCGAGCACAAGCATTTTCTATCCTTCCCTTCGTAGAAGAGAGAGAGAGAGAGAGAGAAAGAGAGAGACAGCTGTGCTCTCGAATTGGGACATAGCCTCGATTCCTCGATGCAATCCGCAGATGTATGGGACTCTGTCGTCGTAATAACGGGCCGGCAACAAAGGGGGAAGTGGAAGCATTTTCGGTTGCTACGTGATCGACCTCGCCAATACTTAATATTTTCTTATTTTTCAGCTTTTTCGCTTTGCGCAATGGGAAATTGTGTCGCGACGTCGTCCGGCGTCTTCGATAGAACTATAAGAAAAATAGAAATAATAGAAATAATCGTATCGAAATTTTTAATCGCGAGATTTTAATTTTCGGCGAATAGAAATAATGGCGTATCAAAACTTTTAATCGTGAGATTTTGATTCTGTTACCTTTCAGATGAAAGGGAGCCTTCATGAGAATCGATGGTCGTTATTATCTCATCTTTATGCATGTATTATTATCGGTGAAAGATGAAAAAGATGATAAGAAAATATGTGAATTTATTCGAAAAAAGAAATGAGAGAAAAATATGTAATATTTTGACTAAAATTTTAGAGACTTTTGTATGATGTTACGATTATTTATTATTATTTATTTCGATGTGATAAAATTAAAAATTTTATTTAATTTTTCTAACAGTGGAATTTATTTTTGAACTGGTATGTGTGAAAGAAATTATTTTTTTTTTTTAGTAGATCATTAATATTGGGGCTGAGCAATTATATAAAGCAATTTATTGCAGTAATAAAAGATTATTAGAAATTCATTTATTCATATACATACATTATGTATAATATATAATGAAATAATCTATCAAAAATGACGATTAATTTTATAATCTTGAGAACCTTAATCCTTATCAAATATGTACAACTTCCTATCGCTCTACCGTGCGTGTATAATATCTCTTTCTTTTATTTCCATGTTTTGGGCAACGAAAATTATGCAAAGAATATATGTATATAGTAACTCTTCACGCAACGTATAGTATGCTATATCACATTTCAAACAAATAATATATTTGCTATAACCTTAAATATTATCTTTATTATTATTATTATATGTATATAAGATATATATATATATATATAAATTTTGCCATATATTTTGAAAATTAATTTTATTTAATAACAATTAACTATGTATCTTATCAATAATTAATAATTTTTATTACAATATAATGCGAGTATTCTGTACAAAAGTGCCAATTTGTATAAAAAATGACTTTCTAAGGAAAAAAAAATTCTTTTATATTGGTAATATAATTTAATTTTAATTTTTCTTTTATATTGATAATGTAATTTAATTTTTTTTAGGAGTATGTAATAAATTGCAATGTTTTGCGTGTTAATGCGTTTTGCTTTGTGCAATCATATAGCATACATAATAATACGACGTATTACAGAGGTCGTACTATGCTAATTGAAAATATAATTTTGACGCATTGCGTTTGCAAGAAAGAGCGCAATAATAATAAACCACTTAGACAGAATCGCCTTTCGTGTCTTTGAGTCACGATGATTCTCAGAAAATCCTTGTACGAGAAAGAAAGGTCGATTCGTTGGGTATAATTAGACAAATGCGTGTCGAAACGAAGTAATAATGTCTGAAATAATGTGAAAAATATTATAATAATTATTATATATTATAATAAATGAATAAATATTATTTTTGACATTTAGAGATAATTATTATATATTATAATAAATAAATAAATATTATATTTTTGACATTTAGAGATACAAACTCAATGTATATTTAAATAAAACTTATTTTCAGTAATATCGACAATAATACCCGAATAAATTTCTTTCGAGAACAAGTGTCAGTTAATTAATTGATGTTATTGGATGTTTTTTAATTGGCTCCTGTTTCCGCGTGACACTACATATAGCAATTCACGTTATATAAAGGTTCATACTCTTCTCAAATCGGCCCGTTTTTTTTTTGTTGTAATATCAGCAATCTGTAATTTTATCACTAGAAACCAGCTGTGCGTATAAAATGGATATTTTTTTTCACATTACATAGATTTCGATGCGCGCGTGAGTTTATTCTCGATGCATCGCGTAAGTGTTTATAAAAAATTTACACGCTGACGATATACTCGACGATGTGAATAATTTACTGCACGCGAATGAGAGCTTGAGTAACAAAATTTGATGTTCGCAAAATTTAGTTGTTCGCGGGTTCGAGAATTTTCATTTAAGCGTATATGGAATATTTTACGAAAAAAAAATTTATTTTTCTTTCACAAGAGTGGCAATGATTCTTGATCGAGCGATTCGTTTTGCAAAACTATCGCATATTATAAATGTCAAGTTCATCTCGATATAGTCTCGTGAAGAATTAAATATACAAGTCGCGGTCGCAAAAAACTTTATTATTGTTATAACCAACTGCAAGCGCATGCAAGTCTATCGCTTTCGTTGCACCTTGACCCGATCTAACTTCGGTCGCGAGAGTTACTCGCGTGCGAATCAAGATTAAGTAAGATCGGCCTGACCTTACCTGCCGTCGACCATCCGCCACGATGCGTAATCGTTTTCTGAAGAGGTGAAGCTCGTCGTTCATATCCGGCGTTTTTTAACAATCAGCGACCGATAAGGCACGAGTGCAAGTGAGATTATGAGATATACAGTTGTTCCTAAATGAGTGCAAAAAATTTTAGATTTTTGTGGAAAATTCTTTGTTGAAAATTAAAGAGGATCTTTTATATAAATATATTCTTCTATATTCTTCCCTGAGGAGTCCTTCAAAAGGGAAGATCAAAATAATTTTTTTTTTTTTAATTTTGGACAAATTAGAAAAAATAAAATTTGATGGACATTTTCTACTGATAGAAAAGATACTTATTATTATTTTTTTAATCTTTCCGTATCGTTATAAGAGATGAAATTAACAATCTCTGTTCAATTTTTTATTAGAACTTTTTAACCAAAATGTGATCATCTAAAAATATGTATGAAAGCTTGATTCCTTTAGAAATTTTTTATTTCTTTTATTTTTTTTCGTAAAATTAATAGTTTTCAAGAAAAAAAAATAAAATATATTATTATGCACAGCACTATGCTAAATGGCATAGGTTTTGAGAAGTTGAATTTTGGAATAAAAAAGAAAGCAAAACAAAATTATAATAAATGTTGGAAAAAATGGAACAAAAGCAACAAAAAATTATAATTAAAATTTAAGAAAAATCTAATTTTTATCTCCTTCTTTAAAAGAGCATAATTCCTTAGGAAGAAATATAGAAGTAATATTTATATTTTATGTAAAAAATTCCCCTTAATTTTTGACAAAAAATTATCTTCTAAAATTTTTCGCACTTATTTAGAAACATCCTGTATAGAAAAATTTAATTTAATTCGGTAAATTTTCGCGAAGCTATTGCAGTTATTATCGACGAATTCAATATCGTAACAAACATAACAATATTTATTTTATAGCTTGAAATTTGCGCGTCTCATGTGGAAATATTTTGTTAATTTCTCTCGCAGATGTAATATTCAAATTTTTTAAAGGCGATCGCCGCGGGTGCTTTGTCAACCACTGTAAAATTCAAAGTACGCGACAAAAGCGACTGTGATGTGTATCTCAATTTGCATTGACAATGTTCATTATTATTACGTGCATTTATGATGCTAAACGTCAATGTTCAGTGTTACATACATACGACGGTAATATTGTCAGGAGCGCAATTCACTTAGCGCTATATCATAGTGATCTGACATAGCTATGAATTGGTACGTTGCATCGCTCATCGTGTATTATCTCGATGGATAACTCGATCGTTAGTACAATGAGATTGAGTTTCTCGCGATAACGACGAAAAGGGTTAACACCGTCTGGCCTTTCGCGCGTGGCGATTTCGCGTGGGCGTTGTGTACGTAGCTTTACCGTGTGATCCCTTTTAATTGCGGTTAAGAAATTAAACTTCTTTCAATCGATCCATCTTTTTAGAATGTCCAAATCGATTTTACAAGAGAATCACACACAATATCTTTAACATTTTTAAACTTTTATTCAACATTTTATTTATTTTTTTTATTTTATTTCTAAGCTCTCCTCTTTCCCCTCTCTCTCTTTCTCTCTTTCCCCCCTTCTCTCTTTTCCATGATATATCTTTTTATTATAGATTTTCTTTTCTTTTATCCTATCATAAAGAGTCTTTAATATAATATAATATATATAATTATATATAATATATATAATAGAGGATATTAATTTTTCTCAAAGAAAACATATCTAATAATATTCTCTGTAATATATAATTCTCTGTAATATATAAGTTAAATAAAATTAATAGACTATCTCATAATCTGCTAAAGAATGTAATATTCAATATTAAAAGAAGAAAAAATTTCTTTTGTTGTAGGACCGCGCTACATTATATGTCTTCATAAAACCATGTCCCGATGCAAGCTGATAAAATACATATGAAGCATACATATATCCTATCAAGACATGTTTTTTTTTTTTTAATCAAAATTGGGATAGAATAATATAAAAGTATGTTCTAAATTATTAGAACGGTTCTTTCCCGTTGATGTTCTCGTGCGAATCAGTTAAATATTTAATATTTATTTACAATAAAATAACGTTTACGTGAAACGCCCTCGCGAATTCGATTTATTTTCGAATATACAAGGCGTCCCAAAGTTCAGAGTTCAAATGATGTTATACCAGGTAAGAATAGTCATAATCATAAAAGAAGGGTAGTCTAATCAAGAATTTAATCGGGCAAGTTTATATATTTTATGCTTGCTTAAAATCATTTTACGTCTCTCGTAAATCATCAGATTGACGTTAGGAACGTCAAGTCGAGCGATTTACGCGACTAACGGAACTTAACATTTTGTTTGAAGCACATTTCTGTATACTGAAAATTCCCGCGTAATGAATTTCCCGCGTTAAATACCGGGAAAATTTACTGGAGCAAACTACGACAAATTATTCAACTATCTGATAATATATATTTTCCCTGGAGAACAAGAGAGATAATATCGTTGTAATTTGTCGTATGTGTTTACGTATCATGATCTAACGACCTTTTACAGAATTACGAACAGACTCGCCAGGATCGCTGGCCAAAATTGCAAATAGATTCATCGGCAGAATCGCTCGCACAATTTTTCCCAATAACGCAATGCACGATCGTATTCGCGATATTAAATCTTATAGCGTTACATGGATGCCTTGGCGTGGCTTTAAAATGCGTGAAATATACGATTCCTGTGAAATTCAATACGTGACGCATCGTCGTAACAACAAATTCACGAACGTACACCTAAAAATTCTAATATATAGTTATTGTCGAAATAAAATACGTATGCCAAAAATATATATTGAAATTGAAGATGTAACATATTTTTTCTTTTTATTTATTTAATTTGTTTATTTTCTTTTATTTTCTTTTATTTTTTTTTTTTTATTTATTTTATTTATTTATTGTAGATCTTCCGTCATGCGCGCGCACGCACGCGAGATGATTAAGATAGATCTCCTTTTCATTCTTTTTTTAATAAATAATTATAGGTAAATATCCCAAAGTCCACAGCAAAATCTTATACATATATTCAACTTTGATATATTATATTTGTTTATATTAGAGAATACACTTTTTGATAATATCTTCTATAAAATTTTTATAAAATTTCTATAAAATTTTATAAGACATTTTTCCTTATATCATTATATGTCAAAGAAATCTTACAAGATGCTTTTAACGGAGGAACTTAATCCATCTCGTTCAAAGAAAACTGCAATTTATAGCGGGATACGCGTCTAAGATTTGAAAAGGACAATTGATAGCGGGCTATCGCCGGCTATGAATTTATTTTCAGAATTCATTTACAAGAAGTTTACATCGAACGTCGTCGTTGTAGAATCGGTGACTCGTAGAGCACGGATTAGTATTTGAAAATGTAGAATTTTTCAAGAATTTTTCTTCGCGACTGCCACGGGGAATTCTCGAAGACGCTCTTTTCCTTTTTATGCATGCCGTGTAATGTTGAGTAATGGCGAAAGTGGAAGACAAGAAAATCTAGCTAGCAGCTACGTCGGATACTTTTATCGAAAAGCATTTACTAATGGATTGGTATCATTTTCTGCCATTTTCTCGGGGATATTCACGCGCGCACATTTTATTTCTATGTCGAAGCAATTATACGAGGTCAAGATTTATCTCTTGCGAACGCATATTTCGCGCAATAAAAGTGACCTGTATTGTCGAGATAATGTACCTATATTGATTTTGCTTAAGCTTAAAGTAAGAAAATGGAAGATAAAAATCTGTCATTTTTTTAATTAAATGCGTATGCAATTTTTGCACGACGTGATAATTCTATCGCCCAAAGTATATAAGGCTTTATCCGAAATTTTAAAAGATTTTTCTTTCATTTTTGTTGATTAAACATATTTATTTTTCTTTCTTTCCGGAAAGCAGAAATGATATTGGGCATTTTGCGGGGAATAGATAAGGATGAATGTGTTACATGTCAAAATATTGACGAAAATATGAAACTTTCCTAGATTATTATATTTTTTCTGTGCAAAACCTGAGCACAATTCTTTTAACAATTTGAAAATTATTTAAATTTAAAATTAGTATTATTTCTTATGGAAAATAGTGTATTGTAGCATTTATTGACAAGGAAAAGACACTAAAGCTTAAGACACAAGATCAACAAATATAAAAATTTTTACATGTATTAAGAAATTTCTAATAAATATTTGTACAAAGCTTGAGTTAAATTTACTTACTTGTTTGAAAGCTATTTACTAAAAAATTGTAGAAAAATATTTTCTTTTTCTCTCTCTCTCTCTCTCTCTCTGCAAATTACTCATTTTTTTTTTTTTGTTTCTTGCAATTAATTTCAGGATTTACGATTGTTGTCATAAATTAGAAAAAATATTATATAATTATATCTGTTTTTTTACAAAGATAATTAAAATTATTTTATTTTGTGATATTTATTAATTCTTTTATTAATCTTTTATTTATTTGATTTTTCAAATATTGTCAAAATTTAAAAAAATATATTTTTTTTTCTATTTTGACAGTTTTTTGCTACTATCGTACAGCCAAAACATCCTTAATAAATCACGGATTGGATTCTCCTCTGTCATCGCAATTGCTTGCGAAAATCGTCCGTCGCGGCAGCGCGGCGCGATTTCAAAGAGCTTTTTCGCCGTCGTCGTTACTTCTTTAATTCTTCGAATTCTCACATTTGCTTTTGAAATTTATCTCGAGCTCGAAAGAGAGTGGCTCGACACGGTGGCGTCAGTATTTCGTTGGACCATCCATCCGTAATCTAAATCTTTTTAATGTCTTTCATCGATCCACGCCCAACGGGAGCGAAGTTTATAGCGAGCTTCGATTCTCTTCGTCGTCCACCATTCGTCTCAATTAACTTTCTCTCGTGATCGCAGAAGCATTAATTGGTCCGGAATTGTTGGCCGTATTTCCGCGATTTTTCAAGAAAAATCTCTTTCTCTTTCGAGAGAAAGAGAAAGAGAATGCTTTAGTGGCACGAAAACAATTTCACACATCGCCGGTCACGATTCAAACAGGTTACTTAGCATAAAAGTAAAACTGACACTGCAATTCTGGATAGAGGAAAGAAGCGATATCTTATTTCACATTTTCATTTTTTATCCCTAATAAAATTCTTGTAAAATTTATTCATATATATGCAAAGTAACTAATGACTGCTAGACTATGTGTATCGTGTATTTTTATCGCGTGAAAATAATATTATTGCATCGAAAATTCAATTAATTATGTGCAACTTGATCGACCGATCATGCAATCTACATGCAACATGTTTCGATATTTATCGTTTTATCTCTAATCTAAGTGTATATTTCTAAATTATTCTTTCTAGGTATTTCGTCAAAATCAAAATATTCTCAAAAAATGTACGTGTCGCGCAATTATTTTTTTATTATTTTTTAATTATTTTTATGTACGATATGGTAATGTGATGAGTTTAGGACACTCTTTAAATTTCAATGTCATTTCTTGCCTTTTTCACTCTCCGTCTTCATTTACACTTGCGTTTTCTTGTTTTAACGTCCGAAGGCTACGGCTTTACCGGAAAAAGGGAAGATATCAGTTGCATTTTATTGGCCTCTAAGTAGAAAAGTCCATTAAAAGCATGTCTGACTCGCGTCCGTGAGTCAGCGTTTGCGTGAATGACGTAACGTCATCGCTGTAGAAAAAAAAGCGGCGAATTCACTCCATTATACCCGAATATCCCTCATCATTTCCGAAGCAAAAGCACTTCGATATTATCTTTGAGTATATATTGGATCGGATCGGATCTGATTTCGATTTGAACGGGATTAAAACAGATACTCATCGGCAAAAAAGATCTTATCAATTCTATAAACAAGGTGGCAGTAAATAAATAGCAGATGTAACGAATTTTATAATAAAAAATTAATAATTATAGAATCTCTTACATCACGTGTTTATAAGAGAGCATTTACTTGAAACTTCGAAAAATGAATAAATTTTCTAGATTTTTTGGAGCACAATGATTTGATAAAAATTTGTAATCTTTTTACAATATTAATAAAATATTATTAAACACTTAATAAAATAAATAATTAATAAAATAAATAAAAAGGCACTAAATAAAAATTTTAATAAATAAAATAAATAATTAATAGAATAAATAAAAAGGCACTGAATAAAAATTTTCAACTTAAAAAATTTTTTTTCTGCCATTCAAGCGTTTTTCAAAATTAAAAAAAAATAAAAATATGGCAACATAAATAGTGTGCATAAAGAAAAATAATAGATTAAAAAAAAATTTTTTTTTAATTTTTTTTTTTATGCACACTGTGCATGAAAATATAAATCTGCAAATATTCGCATAATTTAAAAAAAAATTTTTTTAAGCTAGAAATTTTTATTTAAGTGCTAAATGACATTGTATTAATATTATAAAAAAAAAATAAAACTTTTCATCAAGTTGTCGCACTGCAAAAAAAATCTAGAAAATACTCATTTTTCGAGAATTCAAGCGGAACCTTTTAACTAATCTTAAAATAAACATACATAATGTATGTATATTAATGCATAAATAATTTTTGAACATAAATTAAGCAGCCGGTGAGGATATATTTACGGTAAACGTATAAATCTTTTTACTGGCATGGATATAAAGTGACTCCCTTATGAGCAGGCAATAAATTAGGTAATAACCGACGTGTAATTTAGTGATTATACTGATCCTGGCACAGGTCGCCACGGTGGCATTCCGTGGCTAAAACCTTCCAGGTGCGCTTCAAGATGACATATACATGCACGACACATACACGCACATACACACACATTATCACTGCGCGCGCAACAACTTCATAACGCAAATTATTAATTAATAGACACGTAAAGCTCAGGGGCGCTATATAGCCTCGTGCTGTTGGCACTGTTGGTAGCAATCAGGTTTTGTTATGTCGAAATCTATCGTGCATAACACCGCAGAAATGCATTCCCATGTTTAATGCATAGCGAATATCCACGGTCAATATCTCTTTCTCCTTCTCTCTCGAAATAATGATGATTCGCCTATTCGACGATGGCGCGGATATTGATCACACAAGCTAATTAAGTAGAAATGTAACTAAGCTGCTTGCAAAGCAAGAGAGAATCTGTGAACACAATATATAATATAAAATTATCTCGTTAATTAATATTGAAATATTGAAATAATATTTATAAATAATTAATATACAAACGTATAATATATAATATAATTTTCTGAAAAGCATTTTTAAAAATCGTGAAATACTTTGTCTAAAATATTGATGCTACACACACACACACACACACACACACACACACACACATAAATAATAAATAATCTGTCATATTTTTGTTGAGAAAAAACTGCATACGTAAAAAGAGAAAACATTTGCTGCTGTACATGATAAATATATAGATTGAAATTTTGTTTTAATCTCTATTTGGGCGCATTCTTTCCTTTTCTTTTTAATCAAATTTATTCGGGTTTTTGTGAGGGCTCGCTAATTGAAAACGAACGAACAGCATACCAATAATCTCTCTTCGATTAACGCTACGCGAGAGATAATGCAATGAAAAGCCACCGGCTCTCCCTTAATGGAAGGTATCGCGGCCTGACGCCATCGTCCATGTAACAGTGTTGATTTACGAACCTCGGGGTAATTCAATGAGGTGTGTCATTGTTTTGAGACCCTCTTTCTCTATTCAATCTTATACGACGAAATTTTTCTTTAAAATAAGGCATAAAAAATATTATAATTCAATAAAAGAATTTATAAAAATTATTATAATCAATAAGGAAAATTTTCAATGAAAAAAAATTATAATTACGAGATAAATGATAATAATAATTTTTCTAGAGGGAGAGAGGGAGAGAGAAAAAGACGTTATAAAATTGTAGATAAAAGATAAACTTAAAAATATTGAAAAATAATATTTTTGAAAATTTCTAAAATTAATTTAAAAAGAAAGTTAAACGTACTAGAATTTTTAATTGAACGCGATATTTATGATCCTGACTTGTATATACATTATTGCGAATTCTACTTTATAATTTTGTTTACTAAAGTTGGAAGGAAATATTTACAGTGTGGCGATAAAACATCGCTACACGACTACCACTGATAATTAATTAGCGATTGGGAACGAAAAGTATACAATCTACAATATATTATCGAGATTTGGAATTGCAAGGCTGTGTTTCACGTTTCTGAAAAAATTCAGCGGTAAATTTGGCCCTTGTAAAAATTTTCAACTAAAATAGCAAGGTTTTAAAGGGGATATAACAATGTTTGAACGTAAGACTAAGAACGTAGGATCAGATATAATGATGTTCAATTGTTAGAATTTTTTAATAAGAATTTTATTTATTATACATTTAGGATTCAAATATTAATCAAAATCATCGCAATCTGCTAAGTAAATAGAATTTAAAATATATAGATATTAAATAAACAAAATAATATGTATGAGAACTGAATGATAAACATTGTTCAAGTATCTCACAAATAAAGCGAATACATTTAATTATTTATACAAGCAATTTATTAGGAAAAAAAATTCTATTTTTAACACGTTGTTAAACTAAAACAAGGAGACTTTATAAATTTCACAAGACATAAGAAGCGCATAACGTAAAATTTTATATAATGATTTGGGAGATCAATTTTTTTGTTCTACATCTTTCGCGCTCATACATATTCATAAATTCTGTTACTTTACAAGATTGGATGTATAGTCACTACCTTTTCTAATACACAGAAAAATTTAAAAATTTTTCTTCATAACTTTTAAACGCATAGCTTCTACTCTATTATATTTTATACAAGCTATATATTATTCTCTATTATATTTTATATATTGCATTTACTGAATAAAATATAATTTATTTATAATTTATTTATACATTTGATGACGAGTAAGTTCAAGTCTGTAACAAATATTCTTTAAAACTTTAATAATAAGCTATTTTGAGAGTAGATATTTTTCTTCAATCATTACAGTTTCTTCTAACAAATTTTCCATAATATTATGATGTAAATTCATATTTTTGCACTTCGAACAACCGCAAAGCGAAGGCGTTGTCGCATAAAGTCCGCACACAAGCTAAGTCTCGTTGGGAATTCTCGTTTCGACGGAGAGAAGGTTTAAAGAGAGAAAAGGAGGACGGGATATGAAGGATAGAGAGGAAGAGGTCGACGATGTTACAAGGAGGCACTTTTGATCGAGTATCCCCTCGAAAGCTCTCCGTAGAGTCGTTGAAAGCCTCCGTGTCGACGACCGGTTCGTGCTACGAATGTTGCAGATATACCCGGTACATGTATGTGCACACACATACACATACGCATACATATAGGGGGATCGTACATATACCATTTCAGAACGCAACAGGATCCACTTCAGAGATCATACGCTCGGAGGAGTGCATCCGACTCTCTGCGTTAGAACTCGAGAAAGAATAAGAACGGCGGACAGAAATACGGCCACGGTACTCTTGGATACGGATTCATATTACTTAACCGCGCTATTTCGCCGGGACTTCGCATGCGATGTTCATTAAAAATCAACGAGAGACTTTTTTTTTTCTTCTTTGTTCAATCGCTTACGTTAATGGGCCAACGATATATTTTTAGTAGCAAGTTTGAATCATTTATAATGCAAGGATATTTTGATACAATAGTAGCAAAAAACTGTCAAAGTTTAAAAGAATATGTATTTTTTACTGTTTGAAAAATTCAATAAATAAATCCGGATTATAAAAAAAAAAGTATCAGAAAATAATAAAGGTTTTGACGTCTTTGCAAAAGAAAATAGTTAAAATTAATTTTTTTTCTAACTTATGACAGAAATTTTTGATCGTAAATATCTCCTGAAATTAACTACAAGAAACAAGAAAAAAGGGAAGATTATGATTTCTCCGCCCCTTGATTTGACGATGATTTCTGAAGGCATTTTTGACTAAAAACACAGGAAAAATAATAAAACAGTTTTCAACCAATAGTTTCCGAGATACGATTTTAAGGGAACGAGATACGACATCAAGGGATTTCGGAGAAATCACTCCAGAAAAAAAATTAATTTGCAGAAAGAGAGAGAGAGACGGATTTTTTATAATTTTACATAACTTTTAAAGGAGTAAATGGATCTAAATCAAATTTTGCACAAATATTTATTAGTTTTTTAACATATGTAAAAATTTTTATTTTGTTGGTAATATTTTTTCCTCGTCAAATTTGTCAATAGATATGTGACATAAGCTACAATACGTGATTTTCTGTAAAAATTAATAGTAACTTCAAACTTAAATAATTTCCAAACCGTTAAGAAAATTTTGCTCAAATTTTACACAGAAATAATACAACAGTCTATGAAATTTTCATACTTCTGTCAATATTTCGACATATGACACATACATCCTTAAGATATAACATTAATTAAATTAATTATTTATTTTTTTTTTTTTTACAAAAAGTATCTAAATAAATTTATAACAATTATTATCTAATTTATTTATATTACATATATAATTAGTTTGACAAATAATTTTTATATTTTATACTATAAATCGATAATATATCTACAATTAAAAATTCGTCAGAAAATGAAAGAAAGCACATTTTCGCCTCGCAAGCGTGATTTTATTTCAATGTTTGCTGTCCTATAAAAATAAAATTCTCGCTTCTGTCCGACTGTCACTGTCGTGGAATCTCGACGACGTCGACGGTTGTTAGCGAACGAATAGCGTGCGAATTCTGCCTCGCAACGGGAATCCCATTAGACGTCTTCGTTTACGATTTAAAAGACAGCTGGTAAACGAAGTCGACGGAATAACGTGCATCCTTCCTGCATCTCGTGATGCGAATTCTTCTCGATATCATAACCGAAAGATGCACGATGCTTTTAAATTTTATGAATCAACTTTGCGTGTCAAATCAGTGTTTGCGAGAGAAAAACCGAGATACATATACATCCGATTATCGGTTTTACTCGCGAATTTTGCGTGTCGATCGCGATAATATTTATCGCGCATAATAATAATAATCGTGATTGTTATATGATAATATAACGGGGTACTGTTACGTATCGAGCTACTTTAATGAGCCGTTATAATTTGTTCCCGGTCGGCGATGATCGATTATACGATGACGTCATCGATTGTATACACACGTGTCTCTCGCGCGGGATAAAATGAGAGATTTTCTCTCGATGGGAAATTCATTTTACGATGATAGACGAGATTGAGGCTCTTGCTTCGACATCGTTAAGCAAATCGGCGCTCGTTGAACGCTAATTAAATTCGGTGACTAATTGGATAATTACGGTAAGGCCACGCCTTACACTTCTTTTTGTTTCGCTTTTGCGAAACTACGCATTATAAGCATCCGAGCAAGCGCGAGCAAGCGTTGTCTCTTGTTTAATTCCCTCGTTCGTAATTTATCGGGGAAACTCTAAATGAACTCTAGCGCGCGTTGAAAAACTTCCGGGACACCCATTAGCCGTGTAACGTTAGTTTTATACGAGAGAGGCATCGATTATTATTACCCCGCCGTCGCTATCTTTCTCGTCGTAGCTTTTACATTCATTATACGCAACATCAATGTATATTCATTTTATACGCATACGTTGCGTAATCGCGATTTTTCTTAATTACATCGGACAACGATTTATCTGCCTAAAATGTTAAATAAATAAGCGTCAAGAAACATGCGATTGTATTTATTTAACAATTAATATAAATAAATATGAATCGATATATAAAGCTACAGTTTGGAATATTAAAATATAAAAGATTCTTTCTCTTAAAAAATTGTAGGATACAAACGAAACCGTGAACAAAAGGCGTTGACGATGCGATGGAAAGAGAGAGAGAGAGAGAGAAAGAGAGAGAGAGAGAGACAAATGCATATCTCTACTGTGTTTCATTATGCAAGAAAGAATAATGCCTCCTTTCTTTTCTCTGTTCACAGCCGACAGCAGTTTTTTACTGGCAAACGCCCAGATCGTCGACTTCCCGATCGTCTATTGCAACGAGAGCTTCGTCAAGATCTCCGGCTACAACCGCGCCGAGGTATGAGTAGCTTATTTAATACAAGACATGTACTCGATTTCTCTCAAGTTCTTGATTAAAAACCTCGCGCCGATGTTATCGCGAAAACGTTTTTGTAGAGCTATATTTATATACATTTATAACACACACATACATACATAAAGTGTGAGTGAGAGTGTTACGTGTTTACATTTTTCTCTTATATCGTATAATTAATTATAATATAATTTTAATTAATTAATTGGTGCACGTCAAGCATCAGAAATGTATTTGTTCTATCAGTTACAATAGACTGCCAATTATTCGGACGCGAATTATTCAAATATTGATTTTCCCCTGACAAATGGAACACGTGAAGAGATATTATATT
The DNA here is from genome assembly GCA_038406275.1 of Cataglyphis albicans. Lineage (NCBI taxonomy): Eukaryota > Metazoa > Arthropoda > Insecta > Hymenoptera > Formicidae > Cataglyphis > Cataglyphis albicans. The sequence goes on from JBCAUJ010000002.1 coordinate 2,797,494, forward strand.
TAACAATTTACAATGTAATTATTAAAAACATATTATTATATTTACATTGTTTTGCTCAACATCGCATATATATATTTTTTCAAAAATTTTATCATTTAGAGTAAAGATATAAGAGTGTTTTATTGTCCTTAGAACTCTAGGTAATCTCGAGCTATATGAAATTGACATATAAGATTTTGTGCTTTGTAACATATTTTATTTAAAATATACGCGTTGCATATTTTTCTAGACCCCTCCGATTAAAGAACCAATACATTTGTAACATTCTATGCTATAGTAGATTACGGAATTTATGCAATACTTATCTGTGTATTGCATTCCGTAATCTACTATTACTCATGGTGAGTAATGGCTCGTTTATTCGTTGCCATTCTTCTTGAGGAGAAAAGTGGCATGGATGGCGAGTGGATAGCGGGATTTAATGACTAGCGAGGGTTGATTCATCGATTTATAGCTGTGGATAAGAGTTTTAGCTAGTAAGGTGCGAAAGCCAGGAATATCGACAGATAGTATCGCGTATCGGATAAATCCGATATCGAGTTTGAAGGCAAATTAGCTGATATGACTGATCACTCGATGAATTTGGTAATTTAACTGCACATTGTTATTGCGAATATTTATTATTTTTGAAAGTTGCAAAATTTTTTTACACGAGATAAAACACACACAGTAGTTGACAAGTATATGGATATAAGTAGGATCGCTCTTCAATAAAATTTTTTTATTATTTGCGATCTTAAACCTTCTTACTTAGCTTCTTTATACATCTACGTTGAATTGTGCACGATCATTGTGTTTGTCATTTGAATATTTTCATACTGATGTATCTACATAATGAAAACTCGAAACGAAGGAGAAACCTTGGAAAAACGGTTATAAATCATCTGGGTAAACAGGAAACCTCAAAGCAACGCTTAAAGTACCTCGTAAAGTAACGACAAACAATGCAAGAAACACAAGTAAAAAATTACCCCTTGCACTTAGATCAAAAATACTTTGGATTATTCGACTCGGGCGCGATTCGGCTTTAGCGTCTCTATTCGACTAAAGCAGTAAGCGACGAAGCAATAACTATCCCGTTTCTGTAAGGCACCAAATGTCCCAAATCCTATTGTTCGGAAAGACACATGGATGTGAGATTTACGAAGTCCATTACTGGAAGCCGGATTGAGGATTCGTGGAAAGTTTGCGTGATAACAAAAGTGACAGCGATGACACAAGGATATATGCACTATGCATTTTCACTCTCGTTCGAGTTTTTTTTTTATTTGCGAAAAATATACAGGATGGGTCAATTTAATCAATAAAGAAAATAATTGTTTTTAAGAAGAAGTATGTACTTATTTATAATGTATTTTTTTTTTTAAACAATTATTTGTGTTTTTTTTATATCAATTAATTTATGTCATTATTCTGTACATAAAAGTATTTTAGTAAGATTAACGAAAACTAAATATTTTACAAAATATTTTATTTTTTATATCAAAATATGTTAGATTAAGATATAAAATAACTGAAAAAATTCTTAATAAAAAAATACTTTATTATACATAGTATTTTGAAGAGATCTCAAGGATTATAAGAAGATATAATAAAAAATAGGAAGTTTTGTTTAAAAAAATAAAATTGACTGAAATAACTCTTTGGATTTTGACTCGAGGTCAAATGAAAATCACCATCAGATAAACTCCTTAATACCAAAAGAACTTTTTTTTGTTTAAAACATTTTTGTTTTAAACTTACGGACTCTGAAATATTTCAGTGGATTGATTAAAATCGGCTATCCTGTATATTTATTTTTTAATAAAAGATTAAGACTTTGAAATATAAAAAAATATAAATTTGAATGTAAAAATAATTATTACGATGACGATAGACTATAATTTGATAGCTTTACATGGATTTTCAAGAGATTTCTTTCAAGAAATAACAACAGGCTTGACAATCTGAAATAGAAACCTGCTGTATACTTGTGACCTTTCGCTTGTTTAGTTTATCTGAATTGTTCCTACATAACGACAGCGTTATTAAGAAAAATGACGTCGTTAATCCTATTGCTTTCAGCAGCCTCAAAGACGTAATCGGCTTAATGTAATAATATAGTCGCGGAGTTTTTTTCGCGAAAATTCTTAGGTTTTCTTTGAGAATCTCACATCTGTTTTTGCATACATCTGTCAGCAAGATGGTGCCCGCGCTTTTTCACATTTCCGTTTCAAAGTACCTTTATCTTTTCTCTTCACTGTACACACGTGAAAAAGTGCAGCTAACGCTTTAATACAGCTGTTACATTATTCCGTGCTCTTTCATACGCAGATGCTGAGAGTTGCGTGTGTATTTCAATGCCATCGGATATTTGAAGTAAATCTCTTTAGTATCACAGCTCGGCGAGATTAACGGCGCGAGAATAAAACGCAGAAGGTTTGACACCGTTTTTTTATTTTTTTTTTTTATTTTTTATTTTTTTTCATTTTTACATATTTAACAGATGTTGCTGCTGTACATTGTTATTTTTACGTAAGTTTTCAATTTAAAAAAAAAAAAAAAAAAAAAAAAAAATCGCAACGCGACGCGATTTTAATCCAACTGGGATCGAAGCTATTTCGTTCCTGTTGCGCTTACGAGCCGCGGGATTTAAAGGTCAGAGCTACGGGATTAATAAATCCACCTCGAGGTCAAAAAACACACGGTATCACCTATACCCGATATCCCGCACGAACGACCGTTTCTCGCTTTCGTCGGCATTTGATAACGCAAAATCGGGTCAACCTTTATCGACGTTATCGATCCGCAAGATCGCTATTTTAAGGAAGCACTTTATTCACAATGGCTTCTGTTTACGTCATTAAGTCCCGTAAGCATTATGTATTGTAAGGTAATAATTTTCCCTCACGCGTATATAAATTTGTATATTATCGCGGCGATTTCAGAAAAAAAAAAATATAGTTTTTACAAGAATAATTTATTCTCAAAAATTCTGATTATTCTGACAATTATGCTCCTGATTAATTACAGTGACGTGAGAGCGTCGAAGTCGATTATTATAATTATGAACGAGATCCAAATATAATACACCGTTTCCGCGATTAACGCTTACAATTGGAAATTTCTCGCTGTCCAATTCAAACTTATGATACGCTCTTTATTAATACATAACGAGCGCAAAGTGCATATTAATAATAGGCAGATCGTTCTAATTATGAAGCGGATTAATCGATCTTCCACCACCCGTGGTCGACGCGCACATTTATCATCTGCTTCCTCCCTTTTCTTCCCGAGGATATATATCTCACTTATCCTACATAATAGCAACGTGTGTGTTATATGTCTTTACCTATACGCACACGATGTCCTATGAGTGAACAAATTATAATGGATATTCTCTCTCTCCCTCTCTCTTTATGTGTCACCAGGTTATGCAAAAGTCATGCCGCTGTGGATTCATGTACGGGGAGCTGACGGACAAAGAAACGATCGCCAGGATCGAGGAGTGCCTCGAGGGCCAGATTCACGATCAATTCGAGATTCTACTGTACAAGAAGACCAGTAAGTCGTCGTAATCATCAATAATCTGCATGTAGATGCTTAAATGTGAGGTTCGTGGGGATGTTTTCTCGGGAGAATCGACGGTTTCGCGACGTGCTGGCATGTAATTTAGAGGAAACGATCGGAACACGAATATCAAGTTCAAAAAAAAAAAAAAAAAAAAAAAAAGTATTACAAGATCTAAAGAGATTGAAAAATTTTAATCTATCTACATATATGTGTGGCAAAATCGTATTTAATCTATCCAACAAATTAAATCGTCACTTTTGTTGATGGATATTATACGGTATGAATAATGAAGATTAAGTAATTCGTTCCAAAGCGAAGCGATTCGTTATCGTCGCATTATTATGTCGTGGCGTTAATTTTCGATTTGGACGAAATTCGCTCGGCGATGACGGGTCCGTTTTTCTCCGCGCGTTTATCACGCGCGATAATTGGATGGCCGTGCAAAAAGGCGGAAAGGGGAAGAGAAAAACTCGCACGGAATCTCGATTGAGGGAGGAGGGGGGGGGGGAGGAGCGGAGGAGTTATTGCGCGAAATTTGCATGCGCGTGTTTATCGGACCAGCATCTAGTTTCCTATTGCGTTGCCGTGCACTTTATACAACGCGCGGAAACCCGTTGGAAGTACAGCAATCAGCTCGGCTTGCGTATGTATGTATTCAATGAAGAACAAAACGCGACCATTTTTACCGCGAGGAAACCGATACTTTGCCAATGAAATGTTCCGATGTTTTAATTAAAGTACATGTATAATCATAGTCGGCGCTGTGTGATTTTTTTTACAGCGATAAACGCGCGAGAAAAAAATTATTTATGTACTTGGAATATAAGAAAATCAAATCTTTGCATATTAGGAATTTCACCGATTTCAATGACCTTGATATATATTGTCAAAGACACGCTGTTAAGTAACTTTCAAAAAATTTTAGCCGATAACAAGCGTTGCTTGTTGTCTATTAAAAAGTTATTAACAGAATGGATTTAACAAATAGAACGTAATTTTTTGACACCATGTATATTTTAGAAGCAATATATTTGATGTAATATGTATTCAATACATGAATTACATTCAAGTAAATCAATTACATATCTAATACGTATTAATACGTAATAAATCATCTGGCACTATTACGATAACTGTTATATATATATATATATATATATATATATATATATATATATATAT
>JBCAUJ010000002.1:2825326-2858365 GCA_038406275.1 Cataglyphis albicans
ATAATAAGAGAGAAGAAAATAAATATAGAGATGCATATATACATATATATATATATATATAATTTCATGTTACGAAAGTTGAACTATCGAACAGTTACAAAGACTTTGTTAAGTAGATTTTAGAGACAGAAACGATACAGCTGGCTCTATCGTAGTTTATATACTTATATGCAGAGAGAGAAAAAAGGTTTAACATTGTTGAAACTGTAGTGATTAAGTTGACATGTCTATCGCGCGTTGATCATGTTGAAAAAGTGCTGAGGTTTTTTTTTCATGCCCCAAATCATATGGCGCAGATCATATTATGGGCTCGATTTTTTTCTGCGATTTAATTATAATATCTCGTCAAAAATGAAAATGCAATCACACATTGATAGGATTCATATAAAATATGGGATCGTCGTCCGTGCGTTTCGATGACTGGAGGATATCTCGACATATTTTAAATGCTCGAAATCTGCAGAATCGAATATAACTCGATTATCGTAGAATCAATCAAATTTATATCAACTTTATATAATTTTGAGATATTTTTAATATTAACAGAAATTTTATTTCATGAAATATTAATCAGAATTAAATAATTTTATATTTTTTTTGTCTTAAAAGAAGAAGATTAAAATTCTTAAATTAAATAATTATATTAAAATAATATTTAAATAATTTAAATAATTTAAATATTATTATAATATATATTATAATAATATTTAAATAATTATAATAATATATTGAAGTAGTTTAATAAATTTTTTTTTTCGAAGAAGCTGAGGAAAACCCAACTCTTGTCAATTACAGCTGCCTTTTATCACCGTCACGGTGGAGAGATGCGTGAAATCTGCACGAAGCATGGAAACGTACGCGATGCGAGCCCAAATGGCTTTAATCCCGCACCTCATTGCTTTAAAAGATTGTCGTTCATTGATCGAAAGGCCGGTCTATTCAAAATGTTTCGCGACTTCTATTTCTTCACCGCGAGATATACGGCAAGGTACGATCCAACGAACTGCGAGTAATAGATACATATTTCATTATTGGAACAACGACACGAGGTTTGCGGTAGCGGGAGAAGAAAGAAGACGCGTATTTATGAAACTTCAATCACATGTGAGTGAAAGTTTGCTAATAAATTCGTGATATTAATGCGTGGCAGAATTTAACGAAGCAATATCATCTTCGATAGAACAGAAACGATAATCTCTGTTAATCTTGAAGATCACACGCGAGTGTAGTATGGCGTAATTAAATAAAGATGATGAATATTGAAGGAATTAATATATTAGAATAAATCGAATACGATCGCTTTTAAAATATTGGAATTTTATGAAGCATCATCGACAGAGTTGTTGATACTTAAATGAACTAGAAATGAAAATTATTGCCGGTCTCCAATGTGCTCTTCAAGATTAATTAAATTAATTTTGTTAAGTCCTTAATAGGGCACATGTGATACCACAGCTTTCCATAAATACTAAATACATGATATAAGCAATCTATAATATATCTCAGATAAAAGTATAAAATCCGATGAAGGATTGCTCGTTAAATATTGCGCACAGTTTTGTAGGAACAAACGGTGAGAGGGGAGCAAGAAGAGGCGTATATAAGAATAAGTGAATATAGTTGTAAAAAGAAATAATTCTCTCTGTTCGCGCGATCTGCCCTGACCAAATACATCTTAATTTCATTGTCGTCACTTGCGGCGATAATTTTCGCTCAATTTATATTTTCTAATTTAATTTGACGCGATAGAAATTATACACAGAAAATGTAAGTAAAGATGTGAAAAGTATATGTAAGCGCGACATTTATAATATTTAAAAATGTCAAAAAATAATTATGTTCTCTTTGTGAGAGTGATCATCATGTGATTACAGCTTTCATTGGGCAGATTGTCATTGGAAATAAGATCGAGAGAATATAAATGCAATATGATATTACGATTTTTTATATCAGCTACTTTGCAATAATACAAAACAATCATCATTCGAATGTCAACATCGTAACACGAGTCGTCGTCCCTGACCTTACGTGCTCGTTGAAACAAAGTTTCAAGTCAATTTTCGCCAGTCGTTACAAAAGTTACTACACGGCATGCATTACTACAAGCTTGCATTCGAAAGTTGCTGCGAAACTTTTGCTCTGTCTTCAAGCATCGATAAGAAAAAGAAAAGAAAAACAGATTAATATATTGTTCCTTATATTGTTTTTTTTTTATTTATCATGTTTTACAATTTAAATTAAGTAAAAAAAATTATCGTATATCATATATACATCTTTCTCCATGTAAATTTATTTTAATTAAAATCGGATAAAATAAGTGACGATGTATTTATTTAAATCTCAAATAATTTTTTTATCATGCAATGATAGAGATTAAAATAAGCTTTGAAGCGGCATATTTTATTCAAATTAGCATTATGTTATATTACGTATACAGCCGCGACACGCAAAGTAGCATGTTACGATCTTCAGATCCTTAAATATGGAAAAAATTTTATACGACGACGACAGTGTTCGCAACGACGATCGAAGAAGCCGTGATGGGTACCGTGCGAATTTCATGAAAAGGAAAATGATCGGGAGAGTCTATATATATATATAAATAGCTACACACACACACACACACACATACTGAACGGAAGAAGAAAAAAAAACTATAAATATATAAATACATACGCGTATATAAATATATATATATATATATATATATATATATATAAATATATTGATAGAAAAGGGAAAAAGAGATTTTTGCTATAACACTTCGTCCATTTTTCTATATGGGCAGTTCGTTGCACTTGTAACACAAATCCTTGGCCTTGTAAATTATTGTCCTCAGTCATTTCTTGGACCGAAGAGTACCCCCTTAATTGCGCTCGCGTTAAGTGTCGCAGAAAGTACATCGAAGAAATCGAACGGAGCTCGGAGCTTGATTTATCCGCGTTCTCATCATTACGCTCTTTCTCTCATCATCAGTTCCTTTGTCCCCTCCCCCCCTTTCCCTCCAAGCGTAAAATTAGTCTAAATCTATGAAGGATCTCTTGGGGTTCGATTTCTACGATAGCGCGACGCTCTTCACGCGGCGACGAGACTCCTCTGTAAAGCTTCGCGGAACCCCCGACAAGGGAGCGATTTAAGTCGGGGGTGGATTTAAGTAAGAACAATTTCTGCGCCAATAATCTTAAGTTGAAACGATTATTGACGATCGATGACGCTAACATCAAATGATATATGTTTCGAGTCAATTTTTGGATGAAAATCGCGATGAGTCCAGCGTGATAAAGTTGCGATCGGAAAAATGGAATGATTCGTTGGATTTTGTTTCTCTCGTAGAAATTACATTGTTGCTAGATCAGCGCAAGATCGAAAATACATAGAAGACAGTCGATTCGTGCGCAGTAAAACTTTAGTCTTCCTATTATTATTCCCAAATTTGCGCATTTTTTCGAAATATGAGAGACGAAAGGAAGAGAAAAAAAAAAGAGATACGAAAATTCGTCCAAAAATAATCCAGCAAGTCATCGTCAACGATCGTTCGAAAAATATTCTTGAGAGATCAAGTTGTAGCATCGAACGAAGCCTGGCTAGAATACTCAATTGAAAAAAGCTGCTTTCAGACTTATAATAAAAATATTAAAATTTACACTCTAGCGTGTATCATTTCGAAACATGTTTTTTTTAGATAGAAATTTTGTTTCTTCCCGTTTCTTTCTTATGAAGTGGAAAATTTGGTCGATAATTTGAATGTGTATAGAGAATATTTCTTTATCGATATATATTTTTATTATATGTATATATGTACACGTTTTTATGCTTTTATAATTTTATGATTATAAAATCTATTAGATAATAAGTTTTAATTGGATAAAGTCTTTTTTACGTATGTGATAAAAAAGATCTTGTCTTAATAGAGAAATATATTACGCAAAAAAATAAAGGGCCATTTTCTTCCTTTTACAGAAAAGACAATTTTCAAATGGTTACAACTTCGTCGTATATAATCGGATTGAGATCAATAAAAAAACGTTACAAAGCTTGAAGGTTCTACTTTCAGAATTTAGTCGAGTTCAAATCTTTTTATTTGTTATAGAATTATGAAAAAGCGACATCCATCGATTGACCAAATTTTTCAAAAATTTGTCAAAAAATGCTAAAAAAAAGAAAAATTGTAGTATAATTTTATTAATTTTAAAGAGAGGATTTTAAAGAGCAAAGTTTTTATCTTTAACTTGCTTTTTTAATAAACCGAGTTATTTACTACTGAAGTAAAATCGATCATTTTTATGAACTCTACAATATTTATAAGTAAAAAGTATTCCATTTACTCGTGCAAAGAATAATTAATGCATTTGAAAATGACAATTTTTTTCAGATTGCTTTTTTAATAATCATTGTGTGATAATTTTTTCACTAGTTATGAACGCTCAAAGTCAATATATGATTTTACTTCAGTAAATAACTCGGTGAAAAATAAATTTTAGGGCATTCATTAAAAAAACAAAATTAAAGATAAATCTCTGCTGTGTAAAATCGTAATTTTATAAGAAATAAAAAAATTAAACTTCACTAAAAGATTCTGAAATTAAAAGTTTTAAGCTCTATAACGCTTTTTTATTGATTTCAATCCAATTATATACGACAAAGTTGTAGCTACTTATTATAAATTGCCTTTTTTTGTAGAAAGAAAGAAAGACCTTTTAATTCTTTTGCATAGTATAATTCACATAATTCGTTTCTAAACAGATTTATATCAACATTTTAATATCATTCAGTCTCATGTGATGGAACGTTTTTGATTTCCCGAAAAACCGATAACTGTTTGAAAACAGATGTCACCGATTTTTCATGCTTCGCCCATTAAAGTTGTTTTTGCAACACGTGAATATAAAATCCGGGATTCTTGATCTCATTGAGCGGCTTAAAGTCACCATAGATTATGTGCTTCGCCCTATGACTGAATACCTCGACCAGCATATCACGGAAAACTGTTAATTTGTGAGGATAATATGACAGCCTGAATTCGCTGTACTCGAGGTTGTCTTTATTCTTCTCGTCTTGAGCGATCATGTAATCTAAGGTAACGATCTTCGGCTTTCCGGATACGTAGAGTACCGACGTTTTGATGTCCATCATATGGTCGCTCTACGACACGAAAAATTCTTGATGTAAAATTTTCCAAAATGACAGACGACGATTATTTATCTCGATAAACTAGCTGAACGAACGAGAACTGATGTTTGTAATATATTAGAGCTATTGTAAATTTTTAATACTATAACGATAAATCATATACACGGTAACGATAAATAATCACGAATTTTTCTTAATGATACTTACGTTATAATATATGCATTTGGGAGGAGTTTGGCCAGTATTGATTATATAGTCATAATTCCTGTGATCGATAAGCAGCAAACCTCCCGGTCTTACGCAACGCTCAAAGTTCATCAAGGCTTGCCTAGAATGATAGAATATATTTTATAAATAATGCAGATAAAAAATTATATAAGACACTTTGTGATATACCTGTCAGTTTATTAATTTTAATTATTTTTAGGTTTCGCTAAACATAGTCTGAGAATCGCTGCTCCAGCATTTGAGTATAGATAATCAAATCTAGTATGATTTGTAATATTTTATAGAATGATGAATTTTTAATACCTCTGTTCTCTCTGATCATCGTAAGTATCAGGCATGTGGGCAAAACTATTTCCCAAGCATATAACGGCATCGAAACCTTCTCCGATGAGATGACTAATATCATTGGCTAGAGTCAGCCAATTTGCCTCTTCAATCACTATCACAGTTCAAAACATTAAGATAATTATTAAGATAAACATTAATAATTGAAAAAATAGATTTTAAAACAGATTTATAGAATTTTCTTATTAACTATCGTTTAACTATCGTCATTAAAATTTAATTTTCCTTTAAAGTTTTTAATTTTTATTTTTCAAAGATTTAATTCTGAATATAAAAAATTAATATATGCTATATATATTATATATATATATATATATAATATTTTAAAAAGATATTAACATATACACAGCTTTTTTTGTAGAAAGAGAATATTTTACAATTATATAAATATTTCAATTATTTTTTAGAAAAATAAATCTAATAAATTGATATTAAATTTAATTCTTAAATTTCAGAAAAAATTTAATTTGAATTATTCGATTTTATTATTTGCTTTAATCTTATCAGTGTTCAGATCCTTCGCGTTTTTAATCGACGAGAGTGATTAGAATCAGGAGGTTAAGAAATAGAAAATGCTATTAACCTTCGCTGATAACGCGAGAACCCTTTCTGTACCTCTAACCACTGATAGCGATAAAACAATTCGATGTTTATTTTCGTGAAGTGATATTGTAAGCGTGAACTGTTTTATCTGCCACAATTTTACATTTTGATTATATATACATATATTATTTTCTACTTTATTGTATACATTGTATACATTATTAATAGCAATCTTTATCAGTACGTGAGAGGTTCGTAAATAGAGTTCACAACATTGAACTTACAATCTTGCGTTATCGCATTACCTACCAACTCAAATCCGCTTAAATACATATATATTGTCATTATATTTTTTATTTCAATCAGGATAAACAGATACAAGCTGTATCATAAAGTTATTGATTTACGTCATTTGATTAATCTTTGCTTTTAAAAATTACATGTTATTCTGTTTATCACGTCATATTTTTTCTTCTCTTGTTTAAAAAAATATTTTCTCCATGTGTTTTACTTCTTTCCTTTTCTAATCTTTCCCTTCTGAATCCTTTTTTTTTAGGCCTATTGAGAAGTCCTGGTTCTGCTAAAATATTAAACGTCTGACTTGCTCACCCCATTTGTCAAAGGCAGGCTCCTTCCTACGTTCCCATCTGGATTTCAGTGCGTACTTGAGCATCTTATCGGAGGCGTCGATGCTTACGACCTCGAAGCCCTCCTCCAGCAGCATCACGGAGTCGACCCCGGTGCCGCAAGCTACATCCAATATTCGATGACATCCGTTTTGTCGCAGCAAACCCACTAGAAAATCTCGGTAATTCTGCGTACGTTGTTTAATGTCACCGATGAAGAACTCCCAGACTTTCGCCGCTTTGCCATCCGCGTATTGATCCTTGACACCCTCGGCTGGTGTACCGTGAGAACGAGTACGAAACACCGTCGAATCCATCATCGAAATCTTATGTTAAAGCTGCTAAAACCACATAGTTTTTATAAAAATATAAATTAAAGCGCGTTGGGATCATCGTAAAGAATACGAAAAGTCTGTGATATTTTTATAATATTCTTGAAACTTTATTAATATATTGTTGCCACTTTGTGCCAATATTTTCACGATCCCATATGTGTATCTACAATAGTAACTGAGCCTCTGTAACATTGCAGTTTGCAAAATCGCAACATTGCTAAAACAGCACATAAATTTATAAAATATGTACAAAATATTTATAGTAATTTGACAATTTTAGAAATATTTAAAAAACTATTTTAATATAAATAATTAATTTTAATATAAATTAAATTTAATATTAAATATAAATTTAATTTTAATATAAATATTTATTATGTAATCTTAGATTAAACAGATCATAAAGATTTATCATAAATATTATAAAAATATTTATAAAAATATTGAGAAATATTTGTAAGATATTACTCTATAAATAATTTATAAATAAAAAATAAATATTTTATATATATTTTGTATATATTAAGAGAAAAAAATCATAAAGTTTTTATGATTTTTTTTTCTTAATATATACAAAATATATATAAAATATTCATATTTCAAAAAATAAATAGTAAAAAATATTTATGAATATTTATCATAAATAATGTGTGCTATCTAGGACAATGTCTAAAGGATTCTGCGTTATATAAATCAAGAAATATTAAAGCAAATCTTTTTTTTTATTATTACTAATTATTTAAAATTAATTTAATCCTAATGTATATATATATTTTTTTAGAAATATGCAATACTTGATTTAAATAAACATGTGAGTTATCGAACGCGATATATTCATGCTAGATTTATACAATTATTTATATAAAATATGGCAGTAGTACGAAATATAAACAAGATTATATTTTGTCAAAATGTTATGATCAAATATAATATATCAGCACGAAAGAGATAATCAAACATATTATCACATAAAATGTAAATATATAATTATAGAACTTCCTAATGATAACGTAATACTCTAATATCAGATGACATGTTTATTTCACGAAACAGAAAAATTTCAGTCTTTTTTAATTTTATGTCATCAACTGCAATTATTTAAAAGAAAAAAATTTTGTAAATCGATTTTGTAAAATTTAATGTTTTAGTTTAAAAACCAATATATGACTAATTATTATATAATTTTATTAACTATCTTTCTATATCTCTTTTCTTAATAATGCATTGAACAAAAGGTATTTAAGTGTGCGTAATAATAAGGCTAATAATAATAATAAGGTTTGATCAATTTCGAATAAGCAAAACAATATCTTTGAAAATGTTTTCCAAAAATTTTTTTAAACATTTAAAAAAAATATTAACTGCTCATTAGGTTTCCGGCATAATCATGTGTTAATATGCGTTGATATAAGAAACTTTTGTAACTATAAGATTTCATAAATAGCCTCATCATATCCGTGATAACATAAATTCTTATACATAGATTGTTATCTCGCCTAAAGCTCTTAACGTAAACCAAACATGTATCAAATATTTACAATGGCAAAAATCGGTAAGAAAAAAATTTTCTATTTTTCTCTTTTATATTTACTTTCTTTGTTTTGTTTTTTTTCTGTGATGGATTGTAATGACAGATTAAATATTGATTTATTATTACATAACTAAATTAAAAATATATTTCAAGATCTCAGTATGATTTTTTTTTTCTTATTTTTTATACAACTTGAAAAAATTAAGCTGGATTTAATTAAACTGGGACAATAAATGAAAAATAAAAATTGAGTTAAGTCTAAATTGAATTCTTGCATTTTTCAAATTAATCTCTTTTCATAAATGAGTTAAGTCACTATTGCATTGAAATTCACCGCTTTAGCTTCGTTAAAAAGATATCGTACCTTCTATTTCAATGAGCAATGATAACGAATCCAAAATCGGAGCTCCAGCTAAAGAACATCGATACAGAAACCGCGCTCATAGAAGTGAATGAAAACTGTCGCGGTGATACAACGATCGCTCGTATTTATATAGACCGTGGTAAATAAGAATCATTGCGACAGTGTGTGTGCAGATACATATATAGACATTGCCTGATACTTCTCAATATGATGTAATCAAATTTTTATACGACACATCGAGAGAGACACGATTCAGTTTAGTAATGTTGATAAAAGCGAGTGGTTTAACTCATCGCGACAATTGTGAAAGACTTCGTGGTTCTCAACATATTCTCAACGGTTCTCACAAGATATTTTATTGATTTGCTTGATCACGAATCAAGCAAATTATCCGAGCAATTAGCACATATGTCTCTCCCTTTTCTCATTTCTAAATTAGACATTGAATTACTCTTAATTCATATTATACACTGCTATTTCATTCTAATACAGGGTGTCCGACAAGTAAGTGACCATCAACCGAAGAGGAGGTAAATTGAGTTAAACTAAGTCGAAAAGTCCTGAATCATTTTTTTATAACACTTAATAAAGGAGTTATTATTATTGAGTAGTGACAAAGCGCTCACATACATTATCAGGCGCGCGGCTAAAGATTGGCGCTGATTGGCCAGATTTCACTCAGTAATAACTTTTTCATTAAGCGTTATAAAAAAAAATGGTACATGATTTCTTTTAGTTTGGCTCAATCTATCTCCACCATTCGGTTGATCACTTACTTGTTGAACACCCAGTATATTTTTTTTCTGATGTATATAATAAGTTTTCGTCAAATATAACGCAATGTGACAAATATAATAATATTAACGTTACGATTATAAATATTCATATTTTTTTGAATTACACTTAATTATTACATCACGAGCGCGCGTTATGATATCAATATTATTATTCAGAAAATATATTTATCAGATATATGACGCAATGGACAATGACTTGCGAACCAATGACATGTAGAATATAATTTATAGGAAAGCTACATAAGAGATGATAAATTGATTCGTACGCGCGCTCTCACAATATTTGCGCATATGGTAATGAAGCTTAAATAATAAAAAACAGATGTTTTCGTTCCCTGTTTGTGCTTATATACGCGCAAAATCAAAAATATATTTAGATTTACAATACAAAATAAGATTTATAATAAGAAAACATTCTTCATAAATTTTCATAATCTTTTTATATTAAAATACTCTTTCTTTTTATTATAGCAGAAAATAATTTAAAATCTATTTAATCATTTATATCTTATATATATTATCTCTTTATAACAGAAATAGGAAATTAATAATATATCCTCTCTTCTTTATTACAAAAATATATATTATTATTGAGATATTTTCAAAACTGATTCTATATCAGTTCAATAAAATTGTACAATTCCAATACAAAATCTATCAATCGCCTTGTTTTGTCGTTAGTTCAATTTATTTTGTTTAAAATGTAAGATTTGTAAAAGCCCAAGATGTGCATAATCTGTATTCTAAAATATGTTAGAATTCTTACATCACAAGAACAATGGATTTTTTATTAAAGTAATCAATAATAACAACAACATATATCCCACACATATATCGAATTCTTTACATTTTTACAATTATATTAATATAATACAATAATGGAGTTTAAATCAATTATATATTCTTAATTTATTATGGTATTTTAAGTACTACATATATCCTTTATAAGCATATAAAAATGTATTATTTTAATTAGCTGATGTTTTGCAAAACGGAAGGATCAGTTATATATATGTAGATATAATTCAATACAATGCAAACAATATATATATATATATATATGTATGTATATAATAAGCTCAATTAGAAATAGAAATAAAAATTTAATCCCTATAAATAAAGGGAAGGGGTTATGTAATAATATCTTCGTTTAGCTATACATTGTGTGTTCTTATTTTAAAGAGCATACAATACAATCAACTATAAATTGGCAGTTGTGTAGTTAAAGATTTTTCAGCATTATATTCAACCTTGTAACTTGAAGAATTGCTTTTATGAGCTCTTATATCAAAATATATATAAGTTAAATGCAATAAAATCAATGGCAGAAAATATTATTCTTTCATAATTTACAATACAAAATAAGATTCATAATGAGGAAACATTCTTCATAAATTTTCATAATCTTTGTTATTTTAAAATACTCTTCTTTTTTAATATATACAAAAAATGATTTAAAATCTGTTTAGTCATTTATACTTTATATATTATCTCTCTTTGTAACAGAAATAGGAAATTAATGCTATATTCACTCCTTTTTTACATTGAAATATATATTCTTTGCTCCATTGAGTTTATCAACTTTATTTAAAAACGTACACAAGATTATATGTAATTATTCTCACGTGAAAAAAGTATATTGGCTTCTACAAATCAAGACTTTTTATAAGTAATTCATCAATTATGTCTTTAACGTTCTGAGTGGTGCACAACAATCTATTGAATGCAATAGATCAGTTAAAACACTAACAAGGTTTTATTCATTTTCTGAAACTATGCAATGATCAGATGAACGTTGAACTATATCACTTTGTCAGTTGCAACACATTTTTCCTGCACCCTAGCCCAATTATCACTGTACAAAAGTTCATACCCTCATATATTTTTTAAATCGTCTGGCAGATCATTCTTGGGATGTTTATTCTCAAAGTGTTGCTTGTAAGTTTTAGGATCTGGCATTTGAGCCTGTAAATAAAACAATTTGTTATAGAACGCACATTAAATATATGTAAGTGCCAAGGCATCTATAAAAATTCTATAAAGGTTCGAACCTTGCATACAGAACACACGTGTACAAGTGCTTTCTGCGCCGCCTTCTTCTGATCATTGGCGCTATGGCCCTGTTGTTTCTTTAATTTTGCACTTTTTTCCGCCGCTTTAGCTTGAGACTGTATCTTTTGTTGTCCACGAGCCATTCTGGAAAGAAAAACAAACACAAGTGAATATACAAGTAAAAATATATCTCAAATAATACTGACAATAAAAATATGTTTTCGCAGTCTTGTTTCCTCCCACGTATCTGCAAAGTTCATTGACCAAGAGAGTCATAACTTTAAAATCCAACAACAAATATCTAACGTTTCTTCTGATACAATAAATCTAATTTTATACTTCCAGTAATTATCATCTATTGTCAATACAATGCCAGTCTCTCTTATCTCTGGAAATGAAATACGGCAACTACATTGTATGTATCCTACCTGAAGCGCCGAAAAGTGCGATCGAAAATATCCGCGGGACTCGCCGAAATTATCCACCTGCCGTGATAAATCGCGCGTTCGCTTTAACAGAGCCCGGAGCTTGAGGTGAGATATAAGGTCGCCGCTTTCAGTCGATGGAAGAAAAAAAAATGCGGCATGAACTTTCTATCCGAGGAGAGTGTGTACATTTCACCACGAAGCAAGCGAGAAAGCATAGAAGCTTGCCAGTCTCACATAAAAATTTCTCTTTCCTCTCTACCTCCTCCGCCAAAAATACTACCTGTCTCGTTTTAGAAGTGCACGTAGTGTAATGTGGTGCAGCTGTTAATCCCAGATTCCTTACCTATCCACGGATAAACGGTAGACGTGTTTGTTCTGCCTTCCAGATTTTTTTCCAGATTCGGTGAACGAAATATCCTGCTCCGCGACGATGGAAGAGCGACTGATGTTTTCGCCCTCGCTCCCGTCGTTTCTCGCGCCGAGAGAGAGATCTTTTTTTCCTCCAGTTGTGCTCCGATATTGCTGGCAGTGCCAGTGCTGGCAGCAGTGTTGCCAATATAAAAAAAATATTTTAAACACTAGCCGTTATATAGATTTGAAAATCTACTTGGACAAAAAGAATAAAAATTTCTTTGTCCAGGGGGTCGATCATCGTAAATTTTTCTCTAGGGAAGAAACGTGAAAAGTAAATAATTTTTCCATTGAAATTAATTAAAAGTAAAAAATGAAAAATTTTTCCATTAAAAATTTTCTATTAAAATTAGTGAAAAGTAAAAAATTTTTTTATTAAAATTTTTGAAAATTTTGAGAATTAATGAAAAGTGAAAAGTTTTCCATTAAAATTGGAAAATGAAAAATTAAAAGTAATAGAACGGGAATGAACCAATCAGAATTATTTAAAAAAAATTTCTTATTTAAATACAAAAGATTATCGGGATTAAATTTTTCTGTGTAAAAAAAAATTATTGTTAAAATATTGTTTGATAAATATTCATTCATATATAAATATTCAATTTTTTATCAATAATTATTTTTTATAAATATTTAATTTTCATCAAGATCAAAAATTGCGCGGTTGTCAAATCAAAATTTTTGTAACTCGATTCGACTAATATTTTCGGAATTTTTAAATTGAAAGATTTATTCTTATTGTTTTATAAAAAAAAAAAATTATTACTACAGTAGAAAATTCCATAAAAAAAGTAAAATGTATTTTACAATCTTGGCAAACTTTTCCGAACTCCGACTGTCAACTGTCATGTTAGATGGTATCTTTAATGATACTTCCGGCGAGTAATTTTTGAACGCATTTGACAGTAGCGGTAATATTGGTTTCTGGTATTACTTTTCTCTATCTGATATTACTATAGTTCAGAGTGCATCGTAGAAACACGGTAACATCTGTCTTGATCGTATGATTCGTCCGATATGAGCGACAACGTGGTAGCTGACGTACAAAATCTGTCTTTGACGGAGGATAAGGCACGAATCTTTTAACTTTACATATAATTCGCCTTCTCTAATGATTCTTTGTTCTTTGATATTGTTAAAACTACTATGTTGACAAGTATTCGCGTTTATAGGACCGTTTACTGCGGTACTAAATGGACACATGCTCGGGTTGGTTAAGATATATTTTTGTCTCTCTGACTTTCCCTTATGGCAATTGTTACACATGATACATTTGAATAAAGCTCACGTGCGTTTTTCTTTCTATTTCGTATTGTCTAACAATGCAACCGTGTGTCTTTTGTTTATAACTGGCCGATCATTGATAATGACAGAATAATCGATATAATCTGACGTAATCTACGATTATTATTTCTTGTAAAGAAATGCCAATTCTAACTGAACCTAACATACATTCACCTAATATAGTTAAGTGTCAAAAAAGCCGAAAAATAATTATTTGGTTAAATATCCTCATATATATATATAAAAAAAAAATCCTAATATTTTTTTCATAATTTAATACATTATATAAATTCAAAAGTACACGTAACAATTTTCTATTTTTGATTCTTTTGTTTTTAGGCAAAGACGTTGAAGGCATACAAGAAGAAAAATGCTGTCGCGGAGAAGTCTATATCTGAGCTTAATCCTTGGCCCTCATTCATTCAGGTAAATCAAGATTATGGAAATAAATTTTAGAGTTTCCTCTCTATGAATTGCTCTTGAGATTTAGACTGAAAAATTTTCCTAATGTGTTTAAAGTAAATAGAGAAACTAAAGAGAAAAATATTATACAGAAATATAGAAACATATGTTGGTTCTTTTTTTTAAATTTTGAATATTTTTGTAGGATCGTATTGTATTATGGGACAAGCTAAAAAAGGAGTACGAAGATGAATTAGCCACAAAAACTCCTGTTGATATAACTGTGACTTTGCCTGATGGCAAGAAAGTATCTGCTCAGTCCTGGCGTACAACTCCTTATGAAGTCGCGAGAAGTATTAGTCAAGGATTGGCGGATAATACTGTAATTGCAAAGGTCAATAATGAATTATGGGATCTTGACAGACCTTTAGAATATGATTGCAACCTGCAATTATTGAAATTTGATGATCCAGAAGGTCGGCAAGTGTTTTGGCATTCCAGTGCTCATATTCTTGGGGAAGCTATGGAAAGAGTATACGGTGGTTGCCTTTGTTACGGACCTCCTATCGAAAATGGCTTTTACTATGATATGTATCTGGGAGACAAAGGCATTTCTAATACAGATTTTCCATATTTGGAAAATCTATACAAGAGTATTGCTAAAGAGAAACAGCCATTTGAACGGCTAGTAATGACGAAAGAGGACCTTTTGGAGATGTTTAAGTACAATGAGTTCAAAATACGAATTATTAACGAAAAGATACATACGCCCACTACTACGGCTTATAGATGCGGTCCGTTGATCGACTTATGCAGGGGACCGCATGTTAGACACACGGGCAAGATTAAAGCTCTCAAGGTTACAAAAAATTCATCCACGTACTGGGAGGGAAATGTTAACGCAGAATCATTGCAGAGAGTTTATGGAATAAGCTTTCCTGATGCTAAACAATTGAAAGAATGGGAAAAGTTTCAGGAAGAGGCGGCCAAACGAGATCACAGAAAAGTCGGGAAAGAACAGGAGTTATTCTTCTTCCACGAGCTGTCGCCTGGTTCTTGTTTTTTCCAACCACGCGGCGCATACATATACAATACGTTGGTCGAATTTATTCGTTCCGAGTATAGAAAGAGAGGATTCCAGGAAGTGATCAGTCCAAATATTTATAATAGTAAATTGTGGCAGACTTCTGGACACTGGCAACATTATGCCGAAAATATGTTTTCTTTTGATGTGGAAAAGGAAACCTTTGCATTGAAACCCATGAATTGTCCAGGCCATTGTATGATATTCGACGTTCGATGCAGATCGTGGCGCGAGCTGCCGCTCAGAATGGCGGACTTCGGCGTGTTGCATCGTAATGAACTGTCGGGCGCGTTAACGGGTCTTACCAGAGTGAGACGGTTTCAACAGGATGATGCGCACATATTCTGCTCTATCGATCAAATTAAAGATGAAATGATAGCCGCTCTCGACTTTTTACGGCACGTTTATTCCATCTTTGGTTTTACGTTTAATTTATGTCTCTCCACGCGACCTGAAAAATATTTGGGCGATCTAGAAGTCTGGGACCGCGCCGAAAAAGCGTTGGAGGACAGTCTGAATGCGTTTGGTCAACCATGGACCCTTAATCCTCAAGATGGTGCATTCTATGGACCTAAAATCGATATAACGCTTATGGACGCGCTTAAAAGGGCTCATCAGACTGCTACAATACAATTAGATTTCCAGTTACCAATTAGGTTCAATCTGTCTTATGTTAAGTAAGTATATTTATATTAGAAACTTTACACACAGTAAATATTTTGATCAAATCTAAATATTGATTACTTATTTTCTTATATAGTGAAGCTGGAGAGAAAACACGTCCAGTTATTATACACAGAGCTATTCTAGGCTCTGTAGAGCGTATGGTTGCCATTCTGACTGAATCATATGGAGGAAAGTGGCCATATTGGCTTTCTCCTCGACAAGCAATGGTTGTACCGGTGGTGTCACAATTCGATGACTATGCTTATGAAGTGAAACAGAAGCTTTGGGCTGCTGGTGTTATGGTAGAAGTTGATACTGATTCGAGTGATACTTTGAACAAGAAGATTCGCAATGCTCAGCTTGCACAGTTCAACTTTATACTTGGTATGTATCAAATTTGTTCAATAAAATAATTTATATAAAATTATACTATTTAGTAAAAATAATAATCAATTACTCTGATATAATTTGTTTTTTTATTGTAGTTGTGGGAGAGAAAGAACGTAATGCTGGCACAGTGAACATAAGAACGAGAGATAATGTAGTGCATGGGGAAATGGCAGTAGATGAATTGATCACAAAATTGAAAATTATGAAGGAAACTAGAGATCTAAGTGGTGAATTAAAGTCTTAATCTAATATTATCTCTCGCGTTAAAAAGGATTTATTTATTTCTAGATATTATATGATAATATCTTGATATTATATACTTAATAATGGTTAAATACTTTTTTTTATTGTAAATTACTTCTTTTTGCACATTTCAAGAATATGTATTTTTATTTTTTGTGATGTAATTTATAGTATGAATCAAGTATCACAAGAAGTGGATTAATATGATAATTAATACAATTTATAAAATGTCAAGTTTCGCATTTACTCTGTTTCTCGTGTGAAATCCCTTCTTTATAAATATACGAAAATAGATTTAAGAGAATATAATTTATACATATTTTACAGTAATTTTTACTATTTATAAATATTTTATTATTTACTTATAAACAATTTTTGTACACATTACAATTTGTTATAATGTGCAGAAGATTAACATGATCACATATAAAGAAATTTGACAGCTTTTATTGAGCATATTTTTTATCATTACACATACATAATCACTATTCAAAAGTATTTTTTAAATGGCTGTGCTCTCTGATTTTAATTTAATAATAATTTTTATTATTTAGATAATGTGCAAAATATATATTATGCTGTGTCTCTTTTTTTTTATTTGAAAATAAATCTTTAATTTCCTTTCCTGTCCGTTGATTTCTTATATTCCATAAATTTTTTTTAGATAGGATTCCTGCTTTGATTTTCTCTCCTTTTTCTTACTATTCAATTTTACCTTTTAATTCTGCGCATGTGTCGTTATGTATGAGAGAAAGAGAGATCCTAAATAGAGAGGAAATCGATGTACAATTAAATTTAAATAAAAAAAGTTTTTTTTGTCCCCACTTGTCTTGTAGCAATAATTTTATGTATTGCCAGTAATGTCTTTTTTGTCAATACTATTTGTACCATTATTTGAGATTGTATACCTGTTGACTTTGTTGACAGAGCGTGACATTTGATCATCGTAGTGTCACTTCCGGGAAGAAGGTACAAAAGCAATGTAACGGAGCGTAAGCCGTAACGGCTGGTAACATCGGGTCGAAGATGACAGCGGTGGCTATCCCCCCCGCAATGTCCCACAATAATAATGGAATAATACAAGTGGTGAACGAAAGTAATTTAACTAAAATAGAGAGGTATGTATTTCTCTGTATTTTCCGTTTTATAGTAAAATGTGATCATCTCGCGCAGAGCAATCGTAGATAATTATTGATCTACTTGCAGCTTTCTCAATGACACGGCTTACAGAGAAGCCATTGAAAACTCCTCTAATTATAATAGTCGATTATGCCGGGAACGACGTCTTCGCATGCCCTTCCTCGACTCGCAAACAGGTGATTAAATGTCATGATTTTATGTTTACAATAATTGTAGAATTAATATGTACGTTTTGAAATTAATTTGTTTAATTTATGTTAATGATAATTAAGTTTTTATATTTTTATAAATAGTTATAATTATGTGTATTTTATAGTTATATTATAATTATTTATAATTAAATTTAGTGCAATTAAGATTTTGTCTTTAAATGATAATATTGTAAAATTATAGGTGTGGCACAGAATCATTCTGCACTTTTTATGTCCTCGAGAGAAAGATTACCAGGTTTGTTACATGGTCAAATATACACCTATCCAAGCAAAAGATGGCGAAAGAAACGACGGCAATACTTGATGCACTATTTGCATCCAAAACGAGGATCAAGAGGTGATACAGAAGATGGAGTGGAAGGTGTAGAAGCTGTTACGCACATAAATGATGATAGCAAAGATTCAGTAGTGCTTAAAGGTAAACAAGAACAGATAAATATTTTATAACGTATACTATAACAGATAAAATTATTAATTATACAAAAAATATTTTTATCTTGTTATATAAATCATAATTTAGATATTGGTATTATTAATACTATTATTAGATATTGGTATTATTAATACTAGATATTGGTATTATTAAACTATGTCGTAAATAAAAATTGAATATTTTTAGATGAACACAGTAAAGACGCTTGGTATTATGACGAACAAGATATGTTAGATATGGATGCTTACGAAGAACCTGATCCTGAAAGTGATTACGATTATGAAGAGAGCTATAGTAGTAAAAGAAAACGCAGGAAAACTCGTGGAGGTGGTCACCATCCTGCTCGTAGTCATCCACCTTCAACAGATAGTCCAGGCGGTAAACGAACAAAGGTATATATATATTTATAGGGATACATATATATATATATATATATATATATATATATATATTTACAGATGATAAATATTTCAAACATGAAATATTAATATAATATAATAAATCAACATATACATATCTTGAGGCGATAATACATTTATACGTTAATTTTATGTGCTCTAAAAAATTAATCCAATTTATGATTTTAATTAATATGTATAAATATGCAAATAATGTAATTTATATCTAATGCAGGGTGGGGGTCGCGGACGCAAAAAAGCCAACTACGACTCTGTTGATACTGATAAACCATTCGTTTGTGACCGTAAGTTTAATCATAGATACAACTACAAATGACTATTCTTCCTGTTATTAGTTTATTATAAATATTATTATTATTGTTCTTAGTTCTTTGAAACTTATTTCAAATAAGTTATGAATTATTTTTTTGTTACAAAGTTTGTTAATTTTATCCCATGTTTATATAATGCCCCATATGATACACCACGACACAAAAGTTAGACTATGATATAAAATAAGATAGAAACTCGAAATAAATTGTTAAATATTTTAGTTAAATAATCATATATATATATATATATATATCAGCCAACACAGTAATTATATAATGCGAAAAGTTGCTTTTTTTCTCATTTCTTACTTTTAATTCGATACAATTTATTCAGGGACTGATCACAGTATATCATATTGACTGGTGTTTTTGATCACATCTAAATTCAAGTAAAATAACACGAAAATTTGAGTAAGAAGATTCAAAAACTTATATTTATTTATTTTATTTTATTCTTCTTTATTCAACTAGGAACAATTATGGTATGATTCCGAGTGCAAGGCAAAGACTAGTCATATTTTCCAAATATCCAAAACTTTGTGCATAAATAGTATATATGCTTTTTATATTTATGCTTCCAAATGTTCTTCTACATTTATTAATCGAATTAAAAATAATCAAAAGATGAATACAAACTTTCTGCAAATTAATTTGAGTAATTATTCTATTACCGTGCTGAAATCACACATCTGGTACATTGCAATCTAATTCTCTTAACATTTGTCATTCTTAATAGTCATATTTTTCCTCTAACTAAAATAAAACAGATAAATTACTAACAAACTATCATTATGTCAATAGAATGCTTGAAATTTAATTTATGGTTTACACTATCATTGCTTAACATCTTAATTCATCATTGAAATATAATCAAAAAACAGCTGGTTTTTATACTTACAAGACATGAATAAGACATTGATTTACAAATGTATTTTTGTTTTGAGAGAAACAGCTCATTTATATACTTATTATGCGCAAATTTATGGAATTTGATTACTCAATTAGCAAATAAGAGAACGAAAAGATAAAAAAAAAAAAAATTGAAATCATTTTTCGAACAAACTCGATATCTTTTTGAAGGAGTATAATAGTCATTACTAATTTGGTCAAACATTTCCAGACACAAAGTCTATGAATTAACTCGAATGTGCCTGCAATCTGTTTACTTCTTGAAACCACTCCTGTTAGACTAGCAGATGATCTAAAGACATTTGGTCTGGTCGTATTAAGAGCTCGTGTTAAAGAAACAATTTTAACAGAACATTGAACTTCGTTCATTGACGATCGAGCTAATGTCACCGGCCCAAATATCTTCGGACTAGTTCTACCTGCAATAATAACAGAGCAAGAATGTACTGGCTCAACACTGTAGCGAGCTCATTCTGTAGGAGTACAAGCATCAAGCCTTGCATCGTATTAGTTTTGCTTCTTGGGCTGGAACTCCTTCACTGCTTGTCCACATATAGACTCGTAGGTGGATAGGGATGTGTACTGGTGCGGAAGGTGTGCAAATGCTATCCCTGACCACCACCCCGCGTCCCCCCACTCTACCCTCTATCAGCTTTTCTGATGTCCCTTATGATATTACCTCCCTTGATCGTCCGTTAAACAAAAAGGTCTGTCTTATCATTGGACGTTGCATTGGATGGATTGCGGGAAAACAGTATTTGCACTTTTGCAGTATGCAGCGCACGGTATAAGACCAGACCTGGTCTGGTCTACCATTACGGTCATTCCCACTCTACTTCCTCCGGTGATCCTGCTAAGGAACTAAGTCCCAGTCCTGCCGAAGTTGAACCTAGGAGCGTTGCAGACACCGCTGCTTCGAACCAGCCAGGTTGGAGCCAAAATCAGCTCAGTTTTCTCACTTTCCTTTAAGCCCCGCGTTTCTCAAACCTCTCAACCAATCTCCCTCTCCATCTGTCATTGTTCTCAATCTTTCAATTCCATTCATGCAATTACTCATCCAAGATACTTATATCCTGATATAACAACCTAATATATATTTATAAATTTTTTTACATGTACTGCAAATGCATGCATTGCAAATAAGATATCGTTATATCTTTTTCTTTCTAATCTTAAATTTATACTTCTTAAAATATATATGTATGGAATTTATGCCTTTCTAATATCTAATTATATATTTAATGTCTAATTATATATTAATTTTATTATACATATATTATGACAATCAATAATTTATATATCATATATCATACGGATAAAATGATATTCAAGTCAGTATGATAAGAGTGATTTGATTTTGCATTTTATTACGAAAAAAATATATTTGTGTACTTTTTTTTGTGTATATTTTACCTGTTGTGTGAGAACAAATGGGAATGCCTTATATCTTAATGTATGAGAAAGCGATAATTATTTGTGTTGCATCTCTTTTGCAGTGGCATGCTTCTGCAATATAGAATATATTATATTTCTTTTTCTTCTACATATTTTAAGAGAACGAGAGGGATGAAATCTTATCGAATCATCTTAAGTTAGTGTATTTTTTTTTTTAACGTTAACGTGATTACAGCGTCTTCTTTATTCTTGAGCGTCTTGTATGCGTGTGCGTGTTCTTTTTTCATAATTTGTAGCTCCTTTTATTAGTATTTCCTCATTCAGCATGATTATAGTTTTTACGAATGAGTCTAACAAACAAAGATTTTTCTTTTCTTTGCTGTTTTGACGCTTGTGTATTACTCCTAGAGCGATTTTGGCTTCGATTCTCCTATTAATGAATGTTAAGGCTTCGTTGATTCAAATAGGTATCTTTGAAGTTATTTGTAGTTTTAATATGTTTGAAAAATCGTTTGTTTGTATTTGTCTCTATACTTGGAATCGATATATTTCGTCGTTATATCTTTGGATTTTGCTGCTGGTGATGGAATGATTGACATGTGCATTTTGTTATACTTACATATAATCAGATTTTTTTCCTTGTTGTAACAATTTGTTAGATATTTATGAATGTTTAGAATAATTGATTCTGTTATCTGAAGAAAATGCGATAATAAATAAAGTGGGCTTTACAATTTATATAAAATTTTATATAAATATAACTTATACAGAGTGTTTATAATTGCCATTCTTGTTTTTACAATCAATTTCTTTCAACATAAAACTTTATAATAATTAGAATTAAAATTAAAATCTTATTAAGCCAAAAAAATGCAATTTATAGTAAATTTTTTTAAAACTCCAATCTTGTTTTCCTGAAATTTTTCAAATTCTTGTCTTTACCTTTTTAATTTTAGAGGACTCTGGATATTCAAGCAAACTGTCGCGTTATCTTGAATTCTATTTCAGCCCATGACTTTGACATAACCGAATCGATTATAAAAGAATGTTCACGAAAAAAAGAGAGAAAGAGGGAGAGAAAGAATAAAAAAAAAATACGACTTGATTGTATCTATCATATAAAACCAGTGTGCATGGTCCATCAGCTTATGACGGCAAAGCGCAACTGTGGGTATGTTGATCGGTTTGTGATCAGGTGGTACGCGTCGGGGTCGTCAGAATACTTCCTCGAGTACCTCGAGTCCCTCGCCGGCGGCTCCAACCGCCGCATCCGCAACTGGAGCGACGTCGCAACCATCGCAACAGTCGCAGCAGCAACTGCAGCCAGCATCCGCGCAGACGCCCGTTGCTCCGGCGTCGCCCACCATCTCCGCGACCAAGGAAGATCATCTGCCTGCCGTGTCCTCGCCCGGCGGCACCGCCGTCCCATCGCTCTCTTCAGGGGAGACTGTGACGGGAGGGTCACCTACCCCCGGGGGAGGTGGTGGTGGTGGAGGAGGACCGACCATGGAGAAGAAGGCAGGCGGCAAATCATCCGCGGCGCAACCGTCCCCGTATTGCGACTTCTGCCTGGGTGACGCGCGCGAGAACAAGAAGACGGGCGGATCCGAGGAGTTGGTGTCGTGCAGCGACTGTGGCCGCTCAGGTAAGCCAGAGGAAAAGATCAAGCGCAAGTATACCAGGAGAGCGAATCACAATTAAAACTCGATCGGGCACTCGACGATGACTACGACGACGAGATACGACGATGACGACGATGACGATGAGGATAAATGATGGTGATGATGATAATATTACATTATATATTCTGAATCGAGAGACGGTAAGAGTCGTTCCGTGTCTATACGGACGGTACTATTTTCTACATCTCTTTGCGAGCCTATCGCGCACTGCGTCCTGTGAATATATAGCCAGATACAACTCAAAAAAAAAAAAAAAAAGAAAAAATCAGGAAATCAGTATATACGTCGCTATACCCTCGAGTATGCTTCCGCGCGACTGAGATGTGAGTAGCAGCTTCATTTATGAAACGCGGGATATGTGACTTTAGTGATGATTTAACGATACGAGAATGGTTTAATGTCGGCAATATCTGATACGCCGAATATCGGCATATATAGCGTTATTGGGTACATATATATACGTGTTCACGCTATAATTGTTTATACTTCCATGTTTCAGCTGTTAACATCGTGAAAGATATTGAGTAACTTGTTAATTTTACGACACAAGCGTAATGTGCTCTTCCTTACGCAATGAGAGGATCGCTGCTTCCTCCCCCTCCCTATTCATATATTGGTATCTATATAACTGTTAAACGCGCAATATCGAGATGTTTAGAATTATCTGTTACATTTGTAATAATTTGAGGATTTTCTGCCTTTTTTTTCGTTGATGCGTATCTATCACGTGTACGCGTGTAGCCGTTAAAAAAAATATCGCAGAAACGAAATCTGTTATCAGTTTTGTGCAGACCATGTTTTCTATAAATCTTTAAGTTGTTAAGATAAACAAAAAAAAAGAGAGAGAGAGGAGATAACTTTTTGAGTTGTATAGGGTTACAATTGTCGCGCGTGACGCATTTTTTTTCGTCACTGCCGTCAAGGGTAATAAACGTGCTGTTGTGCAAAACTTCCTTCGGGTGCAATAATTAAGAAGAGAGAGAGAGAGAGAGAACCATTCAATTATCTGCACGGTGTTTAGAGATCAAACGGTTACGAGCTTTACATACACTAGTCAAGGCGAGGAACACAAAACATCGTTTTGTCAATGGTGCAACTTGTCGCATCTGAGTAATAGGAATTTTCCACAATTCCTTTACTAAGCGAATTTGCTGTGATTTATAGTATTTTCACTGATTAGTTCTAAGGGAGATAAAAAGAAAATCGGAGGTTTAAAACGCGTTTAAATATTAACGAGAAAAGAGCACGGGAAGAGATCTTAAAAAGTCTTCGTCACAGTGAGAGAAGTAAAAAATTTCATCGTGTGTACGTGTGTGTGATTGGATAGATTAAATAGAGAAAATCGATCGACGGAATTGACGTTTTTTGATTTTGCAGATTTATTAAAATTCCTGTTGCACAGTACCACTAGAGCACGTATTGAGGAAGAGGTGTTTGTCTTCTGTTTGACAGTGTATCCTGATATTTACGTTATTGCGTGTTGGAAATCAAAAAAAAAGTAAAAAAAAAAAAATATGAAAAGTATACACGGCGTGAGAAACGCACCGGCAAGTTTAAAAAGATTTTTAGAGATACTCGCGAGATGCAATATATATTATATATACTTTATATATTCAGCACAATCATAAGAATCGTTTTAACGAAGGTAACACATAATATTTATTGTAAGATAAATAACATGTTGATCGCGATCATATTTCGATATTTCTCTCTACATGTTTTTCGATTCGTCCTGTAAATACTTTTGTATCTTTGCGTTTGTTGAGTAATATCATACGAGATTTTTTTAGAAAGATGAGATGTGAGTTAGGAGCGCAGCACAGAAAAGGAATGATAATGAAGTAGAAGAGTGCAATCTTAAGGAACTCCGTATATCTCTTTCGCGATTTTGAGAGAATTTCGAATAAGAAAAATTGACTAGATGAAATCGAAACGTTGATAATAATGTTTTATTTATTATGATAATTTTCATATATTTGTTTGACTATATTTTATGTGTTCAATACATTTACTTTTATGATAATCGCGTCAAGGGTAATTCGTATTAGTGTGGAATACATTCATAAAATGGGAGAGACGTTCATTATATATGCGTGAAAAAATGTTTCGTTCAACAAAGTTCTGTATTTTAAGTAACAGTTTATTCTCCCTTAGACAATTTCCACAACTTTTTATCTAAGATATCTTTGTCTTCTATTATTAAATTACGGTTCGCGTGAGACGTATGGGAGATGATACTTTAAGTCGGAGAACTCTAACATTTTTTTTTTCTTTTTTTTTACGAGAATTTTAATTTTATGTGTGAAATAAATAGATAATGTCTGATGTAAAGATAAAAAACGCGATCGCGCTCGTTGATTCCCTCTTTTAATACGTCTCTCACATTCCATTGTATATCTGCCGTTTTTAATTACCTTTAGTTGTGTGGGCATTAGCTTTTCTGATCTAATATAGTATAATCGTTTCCCCCCTCTTGCTATTATTGTCTTTTATAATAACGAAATATATTTATTACACGCGTATTTAACAAGCAAGAGAAAAATAATATGAGATGAAGCTATAGTTACGGAGTAAAAATTTTTTTTTAACTATATATGATGTATTTTAGTTAGGTACCTTTTTAAAACGCGATATGTGTCAAACGTGATCGCGCCCTTGACTATATCTTTTTGTAGAAATCTGACGTAGCTTAGTTTTGTACAAGAGCTTTGATACTCAGATATCGTTTGATTAGGAATAATCACAGAATAATATCCCTTATATGAAATTAATGTAATACCTTATGAGTTTTTCAGGCACAAGGAGAAGCGCGATGTTAAATCTGCTTTCGATTAGACTCGAATTATTTTATATACTTTGCTAATTATAGATATATCGCAATTTTAGACACATACTTGCGCGCGCGCGCGCACACACACACACACACACACACACACACATATATATATATATATATATATATGTGTGCAAGTTTATTCTACACTTATATATGCTGCATATTAGTTATAACTCTTTACTTCTCTTACACGATATATACATTTATGTGCATATATGCTATTTTTTATATTTTAAATTCCTGAAATATTTGGAATAATCTATATCTATATCTATACAATTGGTGAGCGAACGTCTTCTTTAATCATAGAGCTTCATATTTTTTTTCTTTTTCATAAAGTACTTTCTAATATACATATATTATGTAACTCGAGTATATAGAAGGCTATATTGACAAAGGTATGTTGCAGCTTCTTTACGCATATAACATATGAGATACAAACGTAGAATATTCTATCATTTAATGGTATAGCTAAATACGGCAGAGAGAATAGAGATGGAATACTATATATACATATTTACGTTTTAGTTTCTTGTATATAAATTGATATTACATTGTCCTTAGATTGTCGTAAGAAAAACTCACATGGTATAAAAACAATGGAAGCATGCAGATATATAGTTCCTCCTTGTTATATATAAAATTGAAGACTTGTTATTTAGGCAGTTTTTAATTAAGCAATACCCTTAATGAGGCTTATAAATATAGTATTTAAGTCACACTATATTATATATAAATATATATATGGCTCCATATATATATGATATATATAAAAAGGATGTGATATACGTTATATGAGTTGTGTGTATGTGTGTATGGTAAAGAGAGAGAGAGAGAGAGAGAGAAAGAAAGAAAGAAAGAAAGAAAGAAAGAAAGAAAGAAAGAAAGAAAGAAAGAAAGAATGCACGAGAGAGAGAGAAAAGGAGCGAGGGAGAGTGTGCATCTGCGACGTTTATATTGTGCTGCGCAAGAAAGAACGTGAACTATTCCAAGGTACGCCCTGCTATTACTTACCACCTATTATTCCAAATAATAACAATATGTTCAAAATGCAACATCAAAAAAAAAAAAAAAATTACAGATATCATGAAATAAAATATTCTGTGCGGAAACATGAGGACGTATCATTATTCCGGACGTTTTTAGTGCTGAGGAAAGGTGAAAGACATCTTGTAGAGTCGTACTTGTGGATTAGATTTGTCAAACAGCATCATGTTCCTTCTCTTGTGTAAAGATTCGATTGTGATCGACAAAAAAGCATGAAAAAAGTAAATAATTTATGGAAAAAATAAAACAATAGCTTGGAGTTCACTGTTCTTCGGCACAAGATAACTGTCCTGGCACCTTTCTACTCGTATCCCACGACAGATCTCCTCGTTCCATCCCAAAATGCGTGTTCCATGACGTGCGTACGTTCTTGTTGTAGGGCATCCAACTTGTTTGCAATTCACTGCAAACATGATCGTTTCTGTTCGCAAGTACAGGTGGCAATGTATCGAATGCAAATGCTGCTCCATTTGCGGCACTTCTGACAACGATGTAAGTATTTATTTCCGCAATCTTTTGCGGGATTCGTACAATTTTTTTTTTCTCTGCATCCATGAACGCGTGAGTAAAAATCGTGCGAATAAAAATCGATATTAATTTTAATTTACAATATACTTTCATAGATTAAAAAGGATTATATAAAATCATAATTTATAATCGAAAAATTCTCGCAATTGTGTAATCCCCTTGTATTAATGCAAATATTATTCGTACAATTTAATCTTTAAAAAAATTAAATTCAATATTTTCGGAAAAATTAACTGTGAACGTTTTACGCGAGCTCTACTTGGATTATTTGTTATATTAACGGTTTGGCGAACTGAAATAGGATCAGTTGCTGTTCTGTGACGACTGTGATCGTGGATACCACATGTATTGTCTATCTCCACCTCTTGCGTCACCTCCCGAGGGCTCCTGGTCGTGCCGCTTATGCATAGCTGAATTTCATCGTCGTGATTAAGTTCACTCTCAGATAGATATAAGTCACGGAGCTATCCTTGCTACTGCTGCGGCATACAACGTCTTGGTCGTCTTTATTAGGAGAATTAGGAGAGTATTCGCGAGAGCTCACTCGTATAGTATTACACGGATTACACCGGTAAACTTTTTGACAAAAAAAAAAAAAAGAAAGACTTCATTGATTACTATTTATTACAAAATTTATATTGATTTATCAGCTTCCTGTAAAATTATGTTAATAATGATGATAATAATAATAATAATAATTAATGAAGGATACATTTAGCGTAACTATATTAGATATCTCAGGCACTGGTGATCTCGACGAGATAAAGATGTAAGGAAACACGTATTTATATAATTTAACTGAGATAGCTTTTTAGAGTATAAGTGTATAAAGATACAATTCATGACACCGACTGTCAACAGAGTTCTGTAAAGGGAACGAACAGAGAGATTATTAATTTTAAAGACAAAGACGGAGTTCGATTTACCGACGATCTTAGATTTTACATTCGTACCGAACAAAGTGTATTTTTTGCTCATTTTATGAACTGATACATACATATATATATATGTATACATGCATAATTATACATACATATATATATATATACATACAAACATATATATATACATATATATATATATATACTCATACATACATATACATGTATATATACGCGTTTACAGCGATATTACTAACAAACGAACTATAAGAGAGGTTTAGTCGAAGATCGTTAAATAGGACAATACTCTCCTAGTTCTATATAGACTATTCTACTCTTAGTCAATGATATATTTAAAGTATTTGATTTGCATTCAGAACTTTTACAATTGCTTAAATTTAGCGATAAATCTGGCGATCTCGAGTTTTCACACTAACTCTTATAGCTTTTTGCGCTACAGATTCGGTAGAAACCAAGTTTGATAGGAAAGAAAAAAAAGAAAAAAAATACACATGGAAACGAAAAAAACTTATTCTAGAAAATCATGATATTGATAGTATTTGTTCCATGAATAGTGATAAAAAGTAAAAAAATATTATCTCTGTTTCTCTGTATGTATCATGATACTCTAAAGCTTTTACACTTAATGAGATAGCTATTAGTAGCGACATAGCTATCGTACGCAGACTTGCAGCACACTCGCAGAAAGATTATATGTTCTTCGTCACATTTAGCCCAGTATTTTTATATTTTATATATTAAATGTACTTAATTTTAAGTGACTGTGGTGATATTTGGTATTTTTAATGACAAACTTTACTTCGTAATTTGATGATTTTACGACCGCCTAATTGTATAAATAGTGTTATATATCATTCAAATTTTTTGCCGACTCATTCTTAAGTTTTTCTCTCCTGATCGAACTTATATATCACTTATTTTTAACATTATGTATACAAATTGGAATAAACATTAGTTTATACAAACTGGATTATTAAGTTTAGAACAGTCTTATTGCGTGCCATTGTACACATTTCAACTGCGAGAGAGAGAGAAGGAGAGAAGTTATATAACACAAACGACACGATTCAAACAGGTGCTACATTTCAGGGATTAGCTCTTTTTTGAACTTTAATATTACTTTGTAATATTGGCAATGTTTTATAAGAGACAGGAAATATTACATTTTACTATTGTAGCTAATAATTACTCTATGTAAGATATAAAAAAAGTTAGCAATCCGAAAAATATATAACATTTTTTCATAAAAATAGTGCTAACATAAATGCATGTTTGATTATTTATTTCAGATACTCCTACTTTCAATCTGTCCATGTAAATTATAAGAAAGTATATGATGAAATATATTCTCTTGATTATCAAATATTATGTTAAGGTAATAGAACGTTTCACACGAATTTTTCTCGTTTCAATATTTTTGTTAATCAATCTCAATTAAAATTTCGGATAGAGGCTTTCGTTGCAAATCAGGTACAGTGGCGTCTTTGGCTGGATAGCCGACCGGCAGAAGTAACACGAGCTTTTCGTTCGCTGGACGTCCAAGAAGACTACGTATAGCCGGTCCACAATTCAATGGTGTTGATGTAAGAGTCACTAAACCGGCGTACTATATTTAGAAACAATGTATGATTAATTCAATTATATTTTAATTGAAGTTCACGATTATTATACAAGAAATTGTCAAGTTTGCAAGATATTTCCTTCAGATGGAATATTATGAAATTACGTTAATTAAAATACATTTAATATAAGGAATCATAACTCTTTTTGATATATTAATTTATATTTTTAATATTTTATATTAATAATAATATTTATATTAATTTTATATATTTTTTTATAATTGTAAGATATCAGATTTTTTTTATCTTCTAAAAAGGATCTTATCTTTCAGAAGAAAGATTTCAAAAGAGATTTCTTCTGATTTCTCGCAACTAGAAAATATTCAAATTACCTGTATGGCAGTAATGAGGATTCCGCACGCGATAGAAACGCTCATCTCATGATAATAATGGATCTTCTTTTTTCCGTTTGGCAATGTACCGTAGGTCTGTTTAAACACGAGTATCAGATACGGGGCAATAGTGAGATATTCCTTTATCCAATTGGTTCTCAACGGAGATAAGTCGGTCGTCCACTTCACGCCCATTCTTTTTTTGTAATTGATTTCCTCCTCTTGTTCCACGATACTTCTGATTTTTGATTTCATAGTTTCATTGCATATCACGACAAAGCTCCATGGTTCTGTGTGCGCGCCGCTAGGAGCAGTACCTAAGTTAAAAAAGCATGAGTATGTGTGTGTATGATTTGGAAAGAATGAGATGCAAATTTATCAGCGCTTATTTTTGACGAGCGCTTATTTTTGATGGCGTACCAAGACTTTAATCTGAATTTTTTAATTAAAAAAAAAGGAAAGAATTATCCTCAAAATCTTATTTTGCTTTTATATAATTATTATTTATTTCAATTATTTCATTTTTTCATTTGCAAGTTTTGTACGATGATATCTTGAAAGAAATGCTTAATATATTTGTTTATTATATGATGTCGATATTGTACTTCAGAGGAAATATTTGGGACAGGAAATTATAATATTGGGAGGAAATATCGCTCACACAAGCACCTGCGGCCTTTATAATTTCGCGGATAATTTCCTTTGGAACAGGATCTGCACTGAAGTATCTTAAGGTACGTCTCGCGGCTACTATTTGATAAAATTCTGACGCCCGAGACAGCATTTCCTTTTCAGGTAGCCGGACATACTGATATGGAATGTGCTTAAGATCCTTTGGTAAGGCAGGCTCTTCTTGGATCTCTTCAAGCAACTCTTCGTCCGCCTCTATAAGACAATACGAAATATTTTGCAATTGTTAATCAATATATATACAAAAAATTCGCATCGATTATGCATTTATTTTACAATGACATTAATTTTATTATCATATTATGTTTTTTTCTGTTATTTGCCATTTTTATTCTCTCTATTATTAATTATTATAATAATTAATAGTAATGGTTAAAAAAATATTATATAAAATATGCTTTAAGGATTTTAAGTGAAGGCATCAAGAGTGCGTGAAATACTTTCATCCCACTTTCATTTTCCAAAATGAAACAAATATGACTATGTTCCACTCGACGATTATACGATGTACAAGTATTCGCTGTGACATTACTTTCACTCGGATCCGTAGATTCGTCAAACGCCATGAATGCGCGTGTCCCACTTGGAGCGATTCTCTTGTCCGGCCATCCGAAAAATTTATTGAATAAAACCAACGAAACAACGGAAATTAATATATGATAAAAATATTTCGTCACGAAAGGCAGGTATTCGGAGAACATTTTATACACGACGAGGGGAACCTTTCTCTCTCTTGCACGCGCGGCTTTTTATTCACTACTGATCCGGATCGGAACGATTTTCACACTCAACCGAGTTATCAAGGTTACAGATATAAGATATCTAAGAGCAAACAGATACATAACATTCCAATAGCGTGGCGGATAAAAAAATTGTTGAAAAATAAATAATCTCCTGCATGTATATACATGTATGGATATATATATTCGAACAATTATTTTAGATTTATGAACTTCTCGCAATACAACTTGTTAAAGAAGCGCTTTAAATTGATGTGTCAGTCATTTTGAGTTCACCAATGCGTGAATCTTTTCATGAAATTGTAAACGAATATTTGCATTCAGTTGCATACGTGTCAAAATTTTTGCATCCAAAATTTTAAATTTTATACACTCTAAACGTCCGAGCTTATTTCTTATTTTCACTTCTTTTCGTGATTTCAAGATTATAATTAATTGTAATCACGTGTGTTGCTTTAACAATTTCAACATTGTTATGAAATTTTTATTATGAAGTGATCGATCAATAGAATGATTGTACATGTTTTATTATTGTTGTTTTAAAATAACTTGTGTAATTCTTTTAAATTAAAAATTTTAATTAAAAGAATTTAAAAAATTTAATTAAAAAAAGAATTAAAAAACTTTTAAATTAAAAAAAAAATTCTGAAAGAGAATAGTCAGTTTTTCTAAATTATTTTTGAATTCTTGTAATTTCCTAATTATGTCAGTTACATTAGATGAAAATTATCTCGTTAAGATTTTTAAATTTCCTAAGCGCATTTTATTTGCATTTTAAATATGTTTTCTTCGTTATGCCGCTATATATGGTGACCGAGAGTAAGCGAAACTTTCCTATTCAATTCTCTCTCGGAAGTTTCGAATAATTTTACAGCTTTGCTGCATATACATTTACAAGTTACGCAATATTGATAGAAGTGAAAAAGATGGAAAGAGTTTCTAATTTAATTTTTTTTTTTGTATAAATTATGAAATATATATA
>JBCAUJ010000002.1:2858385-2884880 GCA_038406275.1 Cataglyphis albicans
TATATATATTTTATACACACAAAAAACGCACATTTGTGTTTTGTATTGCAGAAAACTTTCGCAGGAGAAAATGTTCCGAAAAAGAGAGAGAGAGAGAGAGAAAGAGAGAATAATATTACACTAATTTAACTTATATAATTATTTTTTTCTCCTTGTATATAGATTTTCGTATAATATTTTTTTCCTTCTGTTTGCCTGACCATTCGAAAAATGACTTAATTAATTCTTTAATTCATGTACAAATAATAATAAATTTTCATTCTCATTTTATGATCGGAGTATAATGCAACGTGCGTCGCGCTGACCTTGATTATCAATAAGGAAAAATCGATACGCAGAATTAAGGAGAACGCAGTACACCAATCCCTCTTCCTCTCGATATATAGAATTATAGAAGATATTTCGATTATAAGTGTTCGCGCGTGTCATCTTCTCGATCGAAAGGAATAATACAATATTAAAAGCTGCCTCCGACACTTCGAGACTAGTTTGTGTGAGACATAAAAAAAAGCAATGATAAGAAATTGTACAAGATTCTCCAGAGCAGGACTGTGATATCACGCACCCGACGTAGGGGTTATATATTTAAAGAAAATAATTTTTATAATTCTTTATATAATTAGATATTATTTGATTAATTAATTAATTATTTTATTAATTTTTATAAATCTTATATAATTAGATATTATTTTATTTACGTTGTAATTTAATGTATATTTAATTTTCCTAGCAAATCTTTTATTGTTATCGATTACGATATTAAATATTCAATATAAAAGACCACATTTAGCTCGAAAATGGCTACCCGTATTTTCGCACGAATCACGAAAATTTCGTATTAAATATTAAAACAGTACTAATTAGAATCGATTCCTTTCGCATTTGACTACACTTTAACAATGTCCTTGTTTTTCCAATTCAAATTCTTAAAAAAGAATTGAATATTATATCGCTATATTTATCAAAGTATATATGAATAATATAAAGGCCCTCCTCAAAATTTTATATTAAACGATTATTTTACGACAAGCTTTGTGTAATAAACGTCACGTTTATTACACGCGTCTCACGCAGTGAATTCACGAAATTCGTACAACAAATTCACTATTAAAGACGACTGAGAATTGATTGATCAATCCGTATTTCGTGAGTCGCGCGATACGAGCCTGAGAGTAGATCTGTGCGCGCGACCGCCAATGGAAGCAATGTGCGCAGGGCGTGGGGAGGGGGAAGCGCGCGGCGGTCAATGAGTGGGGGGCGCCGGGACGTATTGTTCGAAGAGCGCAGTAGCGAAAGCGTGCACGAGTAATACGGATGTGTCCGTTCATGCGCCGCGTTATGTGCGGGCGTGTATACGGGACGATCATGTGAAAATCGCGGCGCGCGCGACAACTGACGTTACACGACGTCACGATATATAGGCACGAGCGTGTCATAATTAAATGTCGATAATAATTGCCGTGGACTCTAACTCCAACCTCCACACTGTACTTTCCGCGTGAATCACTGACTTCTCTGCGCCGTTATTAACGTGGTATTCTTCGCACGAACACATACACACATACGTATTAGTGTATTCGCACGGACACAATACGTACGTAATACGTGTATGCGCGAGAGACGTTTTTCCAAGTACGCGAATGGGCATACGTACCGTGTTATATCGCAAAATACGTCTCGATTGAGGTAGTTATATCGAGTTTTGGTTACCGGTGTTGCGATAGTACGCGCGGAGACGTCCAGCAGGAACGGCGATAACGGTGACAAGTGCGCCGCGAAAAGGACAGAGATAGATAGAGTTGACGGGAGGGAATGGAGAACGCCATGCAGCCGCCGCTTCCACCGCCACCCCCACCCGCTTACGACATGCCACAGAGTAGCAGCACGGAACAGACGGTCACCCACGAGTTGACATTCGGTACGTCTAATCTGTCAATGCGATATATCTTTAAAGGTCCCAGATTATCTGTCGCGTATTATTGATCGAAACCGATAGGATTTTATCGAACTCGCTAATTTCGCTTTTAGCAGATGAAAATGATTTTCTTTCAATTCGCGACGAAATTACGATCGGTTTCGGTTCTCTAGACACAAATTATATTATTCGTACAACTTATCACTTCTCCCCCTTTCCTCCTCTTCTGATATCCAAACACTTGGACGTTACTGACACGATACCTATACATACAACGCATTCCGAAAATGTATTACGCAACACGTTGACACGCGCTCGTTTTTTTACTTTTGTAGAGGAGCAGAGTTATTATAAAGAGATTATGCGTAAAAAATATCAAATGTCAAGTATTATGTATAGTGTTTAAAGTGACAGCAGCGCCATCAATATTGCGCCGCTATCACGCGACGCGATAATATAGTATAAAATTACCTTATGATTTGACGGAGAAAGAGGTTCCGCGTCAATTTATGCATTGTTTTCTCGATGCTTCGAGAAAATTGTTTAAATATATTTCAGAAAAATCTCGTTGTTTTCCCGGCAATGAAATTATATTCAATACATGTTTCATGTCGTTCTCTGCTGCGTAAATCGACTCTCTCTCTCTCTCTCTCTCTCTCTATATATATATATATATATATATATATATATATATATATATATTTAGTAACCAACATATAAGTATAATTCTACAGTCATTTTAATTCTGAGTTGGAGGGGGTTTGTAAATATACTGTTGTCGTGAGTTTTTTTTTTTTCTTATGTTTGTCACGTATTTTTTATTCTTTACTGTTTTATTCTTTACTTCTGTTACAATCTAATAGATAAACGTGGAAAAACTAAAAATATTTGATTTTCGAGCAAAATTTCCCGATGAATTATCTCTGTTCCCATGTATCTGTCACAATCAGCTGATACCTATTCTAATTTTATGGCGTTCACTGACAAGCTTATTAAATTGCTCTTTTTTTGTGTCGATTTTCGATTAAATTGATATTCCACCAATTAACAATTTTTAATCAATTTTGAATATCCACGCGCAGCACGACATTTAATGATAATGTTTTTAATAGTTCTAAACATTGTTTTCGAGAGTTCTATAAGAGTTCTATGCATTAAAATTAATTTTAAAGATATTTCCGATCATTAATTATCATGAACTATTTTTAATTAATTTTTAACAATTATTTCCAGCATGACACTTAGTGAAAGTGTGTTGTGCTGATGATTTTCCGCCGTTCTAACGGTACTTTCCGACAGTTCTATAAGAGTTCTATGTTTTAGAAACATTTTTGCAGAATTTTGACTGCTTATTATTTAATAATTTTTTATCATTATATCCGGTACAATTTTTAGTGAAAATTTTTATTCGCAAAAATTTTTTTTTTATTTTTTTGAAAAAGCGATATATTTTTTCGGAAGTGGGGATACTAATTTAATGGCAAGGCAGTACACCCACCTTTAATGTCATTTTCTTGCTAATGGATAGAAGCAATAAATTCGCGCTTAGAGTAATAAATTAGAAAGAAATTAGTACTTAATTATTACTATAACCGAACTCGATTTTTTTGTGGTGATGATGTCAGGTCAATAGAGGTTTCACAGACACTGTTTAGTGCACATAAAAATGAGGGAAGAAAATAATTGACAATGATTAAGACGGAACAATTATTTACACATTGATTAATTTGAAAAAAAAAATCTTTGTATTCTATGAGATGTATAAATTTTATTGTGAGCATAGTGTTTTCAATAGTGTGTTATTTATATTAATAAACGGTGAGGTATGCATAATTTTCTTATAATATGAATATTTTGACATAAAAAAATGTAACGCTGTTTGAACGAATAGAACAACGTATGATATAATGTAAATATTTTACATACTGTAGCGAGTTTTGTCGACTCGAAATATTACGGGCGACGTCTACTTTTTATTTTCGATCCCGCGATATTTCTATTAATTTAAAAAAATAAAAGGGAGTGGCCGCTTTTAATGAGACATCTATGTAATTTTAGATTGATATTCCATCAATTAATAATTTTTAATTAATTTTGAATATCCATACGCAACACGACATTTAATGAAAATGTGTCGAGAGATTCTATGCATTAGAATTAATTCTAAAAAAAGCTCCGATCATTAACTATTTGTTAAACAATTTTTCAACTATTACTATTATACTACCTCCAGCATGACACTTAGTGGAAGTGTATTGTGCTGATGATTGTCCGCCGTTCTGATGGTAATTTTTTTACAATTCTATAATAGACATGCTTTAAAAACATTTTTGCAGTTCTGACTCTTCATTATTTAACAATTTTTGAACATTACATCCAGCATTTAGTGAAAATTTTTATCCGCAAAAATTTTTTTTAAGTTTTTGTAGTTCTATTAAAAATTTTAGATAGCAACCTAATTTGACGAATTCTATCAATAACTCTTAATACTCGGAGCGTTAAGACCGATATACGTATAAAAAGTTTTTGTGATTTTTTATATAAGTGAAGCTGGTGTATCATTTTGTAGAAATTCATTAATAATTAGGAGTTCTCACCTTATTTTTAATAGTGCTAGAGTTCTTCATAATTTAAATAAGTTTTTGATAATTTAAATAAATATTTTTGGCCAATTAAACGTCGAACCTTCCTTAAGACAAACTGAAATACCAACTTCATAGCGTCTTACTTTGTCCTAATATTTTCTTTATTAGTAATTGTCAGAATTGAAAAGATTTATAATTTTATATGAGCAGAGTTTTGTTTTTAAAAAGCAAAAAATATTAATTAAAATAAAATAAAGACAAGTGGATCTCTATAAGTGCAGAGATGAGATATCTCACGATTTTCCATAGTTCTGTTTATTCTAAAGCAGTTCTAACATAATTCTAGCCATGTGTATTGTCTTTTCAAAAAGTTCTGATAAAAACAATTAGACATTTATTTAAATATAGATTAAATATTTTCTAAATAATTTAATTCTGCCTAAAAGAGGCGTATCCTATATAAATATCGAAGTGAGAGGCTAGAGAGTTGATTTTCGAAAATTTTGTTTATTCTAGAAAAAGAATTTATGAAATAAAACTTTCTATATAATTTGAATTATTAACAACATATTATATAGATAAACTAAATTATATTATTTATTAATTATTATACAAACACAATATGAATCTAAAAATAATGGAAGATTTTGAAATCATTTGAAGTCGAAAAGTATATACCAAAGTATATACCAAAGAGGAGATTTTATGCTATCATTGAATACCAATCCCATGAAATATTTACAAGAGGTCAAGAGGAAAGCATTTGAGCATGACGATGATTTTCTGAACTTTATTCCTGTGCATTTGAGTACTGAAGCGAAACACGTGATCGACTTGTAAATCTTTAATGTGAATTGAAGTCTTAAGTCTCACAATCAATTCGAGTAGAATTATAAAATTTACATTTTGACAATCGTCGTATTTTTTTCAAAATTAAGAAATTTTTTCTTCAAGAATTCGTTGCATTGTATATAACAGTTTTTTTATGTGCTTGCGCGCGCGTGTATCTTATTTGCTAAAATAATTTGAACAGATATTTCATTTTATTTTGTTAAGTTATATTATTAAACACTATAACGCTTCATGGTTTTTTTGCCCCAAATCGCTCATATTTTTTCTTATATTTATTGTTCACTGATCAGTGATTTGATTAATTAGCAAATTTTTGAAAGGATATTCTAGCGAAATGTAAAACTCCGCAAAACAATTAATATCAAGTTTTGATTATCACGAAAAATATTCCTAATGATTTCGAAAGAAACGATACTTTTATCTTACGTGATTCTTCGTTTTTATATTTCTAATTTTGATGATATTAAATTAAAACCTTTGAATTTTTATATTTTTATATTTTATTATAATGATATATCTCTAATACATGACGA
Source organism: Cataglyphis albicans (assembly GCA_038406275.1). Lineage (NCBI taxonomy): Eukaryota > Metazoa > Arthropoda > Insecta > Hymenoptera > Formicidae > Cataglyphis > Cataglyphis albicans. Next base: position 2,864,271 of record JBCAUJ010000002.1, read on the forward strand.
TATATTTTTCTCAATTAATTAGATCAACTACAAGCGAAATCCGATATTATAATTGATGTTGGTTTATCCGTACTACGCGCCAATCTAACGACATAGTCAGCTGGTATTTTTTTTTTATATTCGAAATACGTTATGTATTAAGATTTTATTGTTTCAAGAAATTCGGAGAAAGTGACTATACTTGAAAATAATTTTTGATCAGCACAATCATTAAAAAAATAAAAAAATACGTGCGGCGGTTCTAGTGCCTACTGCCGGACGCTTTTCGAATCAGCTGTTAGTACTCAAGTAGTGGGGAAGTAGCGGAGTGAGGGAAGACGGTGTAGTGGTAGTGGTACATAAGGTTTCATTTGCTTCCTTCAGTCACTGGCGATTCTTCACGAAGTAAGTGTCGTTCGACGCGCGTGATCTTGTGTCTCGTTTCGCTTCAAGATTGTTGTTACGTGATATATAGGTATCGAACAGTATCGTGAATTCTTCGCGTATCGCGCTCGATGCGAGGTTTCGTGTGGTTTGCGAGCAGAAATCGCTAATTGATCATAGGTAGGTTTCCAAATTTGATTCCTTATCCCCCGTATTTCCAGTCTCTTTAAAAGATTGCAAAAGGATTGAATGAGAAATAAAAAGTGCGTGGTGTCTGCGAAGTGAAGACAAGGAAGAAGAAGCGGAAGACGATAGCAGGACTTAACTGTTAAAGAATTAATTCGAATTATTATTCCGATCGAATGATATCGAGGCAGAAAAACACGTGACTTTGTACAAAAAAATTGTCTTCCGCTTCTTGTCTCATGTCTCCTCTTTTTCATCTTCATTCGCGCTGATATTGCACGCGGCAATCACATACGCGACGATTATTAGGTCTCATATCATATCGTAGGAAGAAAATCCATGAAGGAAGAAGAAAGCACCGTGAAGATGGTTGTAGAAGAGAACGACGTAAAAAGCGAGAAGTCCGAGGACGTTATAATGCTGAGCGAGGACGAGAATCGGACAACCTGCGAATCCGATTTGAACTCGTCGAAGAAAGAGAGCGGTTATTTCGAAGAAAGCAATGAGAAGACGACGATTAGCGATATCATTGAGATGTACACCAAACAATATGGCAGCGCTGTCCTCAGTATCGGATGTAGTATCAGCACCGAGAGCAATGGATTAATCATTGACGAGGAAGCGGGTCTCTCAGACCAAGAGGACACCGAGCTTCAAGACGCTTCGACTTCCTTCTGCTTGACCGAACATTCAAATGTCACAGACGATCTCGATGTCAGGGGGACGATCGAAGTGGAGATCGAGACGAGCGAATTTGTCGAGGCTGAGTCCGTGCAAATCCAATGTGAGTTCAATGATGAGTCCATGGAAATCCAATGTGAGTCCAATAATGAGACGGATCCTCTCGGCAATATTGACGACGGGAACACATGCGATATAGGTAAGAACGTTATTTTTAAATGATCGATAAAAAATCGCACTTTATTCTTATATCGAGAGCGCGTTTTTTCTTGTCAATCAAGAAGAAACCCTGAAAATGAATAAATGCTTAGTAATATTTTTAATATCTTTGCGGCGACCAATATTGCAACGTTGTTGCCTGACATTGAGCAATGGCAAGACTTCAACAGGTTGTAAATGCGGTTGATACTAAATTTCAGGCTTCTTAAAACTATTAGAAGGTATCGATCTGACTGCTTAACATTCCCATACTTGCAGTGACATTAGCGAAATTTGTATTTGATTTGTAAATCTTAATTATATTTATCGTAATAATTTAATTGAGGCACGATTCAGTTTTTCTAAAAAAAAAGAGACATAAAATACATGAAAAATTGCTATATTTATCTTTCTTCTTGTGTTTAAATTTTTTTTATTTAATTCGAGATGTTTAAGTTAAAAATTTTGAAGCACAGTTTTGGATTACTAGAATAATTAATTGTTTGAATTTTTTTCTTCATTTTAAGCGTTATAAAAATATAAAATAGATTGTTATTATCTTTTGTGCTATATTATTTTTAAAACGCGTGCCCGTACGCGAATTTTTCACGACAAAGAGTATAACGTGCGGATTTCAACGTTGCATTCTGCACGATATTATCCTTTGTGTTCTTTTATAGACTATACGTATTTGTTTTGAAAAGAGAGTTCATATTTTGAACAGCTTCGTTAATGTCTTTGTGTTGACTCAGACTGTGCCGAATGTGGCGAACGCTTTCTGAAAATACGATATCGTAGCGGACGCTAATATAATTTTTCATTGTTGTGTTCTCATTGATAGTTCGCGAATATTATTTCATTCATCTCTTCATTCCCTAAGTGAGTGATTAATATTTATTACATTTTTATTTAAACATGTTCTAAGAAAAGCAAAAATTTAGCTACTTCTTTGACGAAGAAAAAAGTTTGATATAAAAAAAAAACACACGTGTCTCATTTCTCTAATAAATTCATTATTTAAAAAAAAATCTGATAATTGTGTTTTGGACATTTTGTGTACACGTGTCTTTATATCGAAAGAGTTAATATCCATGGCGGAAAGGTATAGAGGGAAGATCTTAATCACTTTCTCTTAGTATATACGAGACACAGTTGCAGGTTTTGCGCACTTTCCAAAACGTCCACGTTATATTTCTCAGTTATTCTTCAATCAATAGTTACATATATGTGTTAAAAACTTATTTACTTTGACCTTCATTTTATTTTCAATAATTTGTAGTTATGTAGAGAAAGTTTTTATTTAATATATGTATATATTATAAATAAATAAGAAAGGATTAGAGTTATTTTGCAATAAGTTATAAAAGAAATGTCAAAGTTTAAAAAGTACTTATCATCACTTTTCTTTTTTCTAATTGCAAGCATTTATATATAAATTAGATTGAGTTTGCAATTAGAAAAAAGAAAAGTGATGATAAGTACTTTTTAAACTTTGACATTTCTTTTATAATTTATTGCAAAATAACTCTAATCCTTTCTTATTCAGGATTTTCATTTTTATTAAAATTTCATCGCCACGTAACAGACAGATTAAAATATATTCTTAAATAAATTCACACACACAATAATTGCTATATTTTATAAATTATTAAATTTTTATGGTTTTTTTTTTCCACACTGAATTTTCTCCTTTTATATTATTACACATGTCACATATTGATTTCATAAAACATTCGATGTGCACATATATCTGATATTTATTTATAATATATATATATTTATTAAATAAAGACTTTCTCTACATAACTACAATTTATTGAAAATAAAATAAAGATCAAAGTAAATAAATAATCAAGCTAAATAATTTTACCATTATTGATTTGTTACATTATATTTTATTATACATGGTGCAAACACGGGAAATTAAAAAGGATATATAATATATATAGAGAGAGATCTGTTGCGTAAATAGGTTGAAATGAAACAATCATTTCAAAGCTGCATTTTTTAAAATCTCGTGAAACTTTGATGCAATGATACTTGCATATGTGGAATTGTACAAGCTTTAATACTGCTATCACAAAGCACAAAGTAATTACAATTCAAGTATTTGTTTATATAAATATATAAACGTTCAAATATATCAATGATCGTTAGTTGGATAGAAATAAAAGTAGAAATCAAGAATTTTAGCAAAGCGATAATTTAATTTAATTTAATTTAATGTTAATGTTTACTTTAGTAACATTTTTTAACATATTTGTACGTACATTCAATGTTGAGATGGTAAAAAAATTAATAAGTTTACGTAAAAATATATTCTGACGTCTTATTAAATATTATATTTTTTTAACAAAGGAATATTCATATCTAGTTAAGAAGAAGCTTTTCTAAATTAATCGAAAAGTCCGTAAATGAGAAACGTTTGGCGTTGATTTACATATCTGCACGTGTATGCTCGTGTGTCTCTATAAAAAGAACTTTTGAACATAAAAAATGCGCGTGGTATATGAAATGATTCGCGATTGAGCACGCGGTTGCAACAAAACGATAGAGGTATACGTGATTGGATAGCTGTGTAAACAAGTTTTAATGAACGGATAAAGATGTTAAAATCTACGCGAGAATATCGGGCAAGCGTAACGCGAACTCGATCGATCAATTAATAAATGTACATGTATTTTATACGGGGAATATATCGGCAAATATGGATACAAAACATTCATACAGCTTTTATTTTATAAATAATATACAGAGGCAAGGCTAATTGGAAATGAAATGACCAACATTCTTTTTTATAATTTTTATTTAAATAATTTTATTTAAATTTTATAATTTTTTTGCCTTGTTTATATTTATTAGTTATGTGTTTATATTAATTAATGATGATTTATATTAATTAATGATGTAACTGATTAAATACCTATATAAGTTCTAGTTCAAAATTCCAAGAATTTGACTTTAGAATCATTACAGATTTAATAAATGAAAAACGGTGATAATTTTGAGATGTTCCGTGCATATTAAATAATTTTTTTTTTCTTGCATATATAATTCCTTTTTATTTTTATCGAAAATAGGTGCAAAAGATTATACGATCCTCAAAAATGGCGCGAAAGTATCTGTTAGAAGCGTGTCTATTTAAGGCGATTTTTGGCGATCGCTTGTACTAATATATATCAATTTTCGCGTGTTTTTGTTTTTGTGGTAGAGGCGTGGCTAGTCATTTTGATATTTATTTGATTGATATCACGTTATACCGAGCAGTGAAGCAGGATATATATTGTTAGTTTCTGGTGCAAATACGCGCCAAATATAATACTATGCTTTTTACATATCTATATGGGTTAAATTTATTTTGAGTATTCACTCGGTATTTCAATCTTGAATTAAGCGCAAGTTAAGATGTCAATATTTACACTTTTGTAAGTTATGTTACACTAAACATGATTTCTTTATTTTATTATTTGACCCATTATTTTGATTTAAAAAATTTTATTCGATTTATTATTTATCAATTAAAGATCATGGATAAAAGCAGCTTTTTGTTGTGTACTGATAATAATGGGCAACCGATTTTAGATGAACATGGAAAATACATATATTATTGCACAAAACGTATGTAGAAATTATTCATAGAAATAAATATATTTTATTTATTTATTTTAAAGTTAAACTTAAGACTTTATCTAATTAAATATAAATATATTATAGCAAATATATTATACTTTAACAATCTTAAACCAATTATTGGGTGAAGCATTTATTGAAAATAAAGAAACTGCAATGAATGAGAGTATAAGTGAAACTGCAATGAATGAACTGCAACGAGTGAAAATACAAATGAAAATACAGCGAACAGTACGTAATTTAATATTTTCTAAAATTCACAAATAAAATATAAATATAAATATAAATTAGTATAATTAATATAATAATTAATTATATTAATATTATAATTGGTTAAATATTAAAATTGGTTATAATATAATATAATACCAATATTATAATGCAGTTTATCCAAATATTAATGCAATTCAAAACGATCGATGTTGCAACATTAAATTTGTCTCCAATTTGTGCCATAGATATTTGATTTGCCAAATAATATATAGCTATTTCTTGAATTTTTTGTCGCTGCAGGTTCAAATTCTCCAAAAAATACCTATAATTAAATTAAAATTGTATTTTAATAAATTATAAATTATTGATGTTATCACAGATTACGATTAGAGGTTATTTACTTTTTGCATTTCTTGTTATTACTTCCAGTAAATGATGAAATCCATCTTTTCGTCCATCTAAAATTTAAAATCCTAAAATTTCGAAGAAATTCGTTCATCCTAAAATTTAAAAAGAAGTCGTTTCCGGTCTACAAATCCCCAAATTTCCCAAATTTCGGAATATAATCCGGGACGAATATGATTTTGCCTTTCTTTTAACGCACCTTATTTTTCTCTTCTTTGCATTCTTCGCAAAATTCTCTTGAAAAAATTCTTTTGAAAAAAATGTTTAAATATTTCTATTATATTCTATGATTTATATATTTCTATTATATTCTTTGATTTATGTTTCTATAAGTAGTTTAACTTTGACGCTTATAGAAAAGAACCAGAATGTTCTAGTGAAAGTTGCTGGTCCCAAACAATCGCCAAAAATCACCTTTTTGTTCTGTGGGCTATGATTTACGATGTATGGTAAATTCTGAACACTGTATTTTTCACCGATGCAATGCGATATGATTATCTTACCGGATTCCGAATACAATTACGCATACTTGATATATCCAATTGTGTAATGTTTGTGTTTCTGTTGCAAAACGATATCGAAAACGCTTATTATTAAAATTGCATTATTCGCTTAACGAGCAAGAATACTTATAATTATTAAGCGAAGAATTAATTTAAAAAATCTTTGCGTATCTTTCTATCGCATGCAATTATTGCAACATTTGGAATCGTTGATTAATCGAGAAAGAGAGAGAGAGAGAGAGAGAGAGAGCTTTATTATTGAATTTTTTTTATTATAATTAATACGCGGTAGATGATAAATAATTTGTGGAAACACTTTCCAACTACTTTTTTAAAGATAATTAAAAAGCTACTGCTGTTTTTGTAAATATTTATCTAAATAATATGTAGATTATTTATTATGACATTGTAATCTTTGAACAATTAAAATTATTTTTATCTGAAATATTTAAAGTTGTATATAAATATATGTATATAAAATTAAGTGCAAATGTCAGAAATTTTTTTTATAAAAACAATTTGATATTAAACTCCTTAATAAAGAATCTTTATCATTAAAATTAAGATCGAGAATTTCTAAATATCTGTTAGGTGATTTTAATGATTTTAATTATATAACACATCACTCAATAAGTCTCCGGTCTAACTAAGAAAAACAAATTTTTTTTTAGAAATCACGTGGGTCTGTCAACAATGTTGCCGTAATGTGTCAGACCGGGGACTTATTGAGTGATGTGTTAATATTCGAATTATTTGCTATATTTAAAAATTACAATGAGCAACAATATTATAATTTATCTGTGAAGCTATTCAGCAAACTTTCTCTGTAAATATAACAATTCATATTTTCACAATTATGTGAACAAACACAATGCACGGTTATCATTGCTCTTTTCGATTACGACATAACATCGACTACTTCGCGATAAGAGAAGGCGATAAAGACAAACATTAATATAGTTTCTAATAGACTTCCATTCCGATACCATAGTCACACGAAAATGATCTCTACATATATTCGAGACAAAGCTAATCCGATAATCCGATATAATTTGTCATATTATTAATTAATTAATTCGTTGTAGTATCAAGGATGAGAAAGATATAAGATGCATATATTAGCGTTCTAACAATAAGTTACCTTTTTGAAAATTAAAAAAAATTTATCTGTATTTGATACATTTAAGAAAATTAAATTTATTAAAAAAATTTTTTTTTTCAATTTCTGAAGTATAAATTATATTTTCTATAAAGTCAAGCCGGCTTTAATTTGAGATAAGAAGAAGGTTATATAGTGGATGATAATGCCAAGTATACGTTACGCCATCGGAAATTTTAACGATTGCTCCAAGTGAAGCTCGGTGCATGTATAGCGGAAAGCAATTCGGAATCGCGGATATGTAGTGCTACTGTCGCGGATACACTACATGCTGCAGGAATCCGTTATCGAACGGACTAAAAGTTGACCTCTCCTCGATTTGGATTGCAGCGGGATTTTCCGCACTTATGAATCAAACGAGGGAGAGGTGATTCGTGAGAACAAATTTCATTTTTCTTTATGCGAAAATATTAGAGAAGATAGAAAGCGATAAAATAAACACGCAGTGCAATCCGAAATCAATTTAATGAGACTCAGATTTGCCGAAAATGAAGCTTTTTAGGGAGAATTTATTACAAAGAAATGAATTAAAGTCGAGATTTGTTCTTTAACAAAATTTCTTAGGATTTATTAGGATTATAACTATAATTTTTTTTTTTTTTTTAGTTGAAAATATGCATTAAAAATAACGTTGATCGAAGAGGATTTTTAAATAAGTTCTTTTTTATTTTAGTAATTTTGATTTTAAAAAAATAAGTTAGAATAAAATTATTAAAATGTAGTTTCTAAAAAATTTGTCCTTCGAAAAAAAAGAGCGAACGAAAATTTTTAGTGTCACATATCTTCAACTTAAACGTGTTTACAGTGCATTTCTCAAAGCAATAAACTTAACCTTTTTTAGGCCTTTTTTTATTGTTCTTTTGTCTTTGAATTCTTTTCTTCTTTTCTTTATATTTATATTTCGAACAACACGTGTATATATATGACTACATTTTCTCTTTTTTGATTTATATTCTTTTTTTTTTCCTTAAAATATTTTATTTTCTTGTATTTTCTTATATTTCATTTTCTCGTATTTTATTTCTAACTTTCTTCGAAAATCACCGCGCATAATTTTTAAGATTTTTACGAAACTCCTGCTCGTTACGCTTTTACTTACCCATTTGTTTACATATTTTACTTTCCATTTCCTGTATATATAAAAAAGACGCGATCAGATTAATCGCGAAAAATCTTGTTTTTCTTTTTTTTTTCAATCGTACGACCGTTTTGTACCTTGACGATATATTGAAGTATTATCGCGCGTCAATGGATCGCATTAGCATTAACTAAATTAGCAATCATGCGCGAAGAGTGTGCTTTTGTACTTATGCAAGTGAGACAGTTGTACCGCGTTGGTTTCTTCTGCGGGACGAGATGTTAGAACGCGCACTTGCTTCCTAATGCAGATACTTTGCATGACAGAGGCACGTGACAGTCACACGCGTTGGCGAAGAATAGCGCACGGATTTGCTCTGCGTCCGAGAAATTAACTTACCGGATGATTTTTATGACGAGTTTAATTATCGTTACCCGATAATTTCTAGAATAGGAGAAAAATATATGTCAAAAACAGTGTATATATATATATTGACTGGACTCGATACACGCGAATGAATATTAAGATAATTTTTTTCGCGAGAATATTTAATATATCGTGACGACATTTACTTTGCATTTATTTCGCGTCAAACTCGCAAACAATAAATGATAAAAATTACCTTGCTCAAAGTATTATATTATAATTATATTTAATGTTATTGAATAATTATATTTAATGTTATTGAATAATTATGAATAATAAATATGAATAATAATTATATTAAATATTATTAATATTATTATTATTAATATTATTATTTATTATATTGTTATAATTATAATATTATTATTAATATTATTATTTATTAATATATATTTAATATTATTAACACTATTTAATTATAGCGATGAAACTGACATCCTTGCAGAGAAATTCTCTTTGAGCCATGTTTATTGTTTCTGTAATCGATAAGCGAACACGTTGTTTTTCCAGTAAACGAGTGAAATTGGTTTAGCATAACGTACGTAACTTGTTTAGTAAGATTTCGCGTATAACGCGAGAGTAATGCGCGCATATAAGAGTATGCATATTACTTTCACATTTTGCCTCAACAAGCTTCACTCGGCGAAATAGCACGAGAGTTGTTCGATTTTTAATTCCCGTTAATCCTGAATTTTTTTATGACGATTAATTTAATCACAATTAAAATCTTATATTTTTATTATTTGTTACACTTTGGAATCAATCTTGTATAAGTATTGTTGCCGATTGACTGGTGTAACAAAGTAAATTTATATAAATAATTGATATATGCATGTGTGTGTGTGTGTGTGTGTGTGTGTGTACGTGTGAAGGAAGATATGCAGTATATTTTTAATATATAGTATGAATATATAATACAATATATATGAAATATAAATACAAAAGAGGAATAGATAGAATTAAAGTATTTAAAATAATTGTTTTGTTTGTTTTTGTTTATTTTTTTTTTTTTAGAATATCTACCAACTTATTAGAAGTTGTTTGCGTTGGTCCGACTAGAGAAATCGCGTGATCTTATAAATATTTTATTTTGCGCATTCATAAGTTGCTTGATTGTATTTATTATTCTATTATTTTTGTATCTAAAAATCTAAAAAGAAAAAATATTTTCGTCGTGGAATAAAAATACGCTGTTTTTATCAAAACGTGATTTTTCTCTCTCTTTCTCTCTTCGAAAATATTATTTTTTAATAATTCTATTCTTCGTAATAGTTCTAATTGATTATTGAAAAAATATAAATTGTGTAAATTTCCAAATAATAAAATATCGTAATATTTTACGCATAAATAATCAATGTGATTGCTTCTTCTAATATACGTTTAATTAATTCGCAATAAATTCAACAATTTGAAAACAAAAACAAATTTAACAAATTTGAAAATAAAGACGAAATTAACTCGCGAATATTAAATTACTATTATAGTTAAGGAATAACGATGATGTGTGGGCATCGAATTAAGTAGGCCACGTGGCCGTTTCGGTTCTTGGCATCAATAACGAAGAAAACGGTTCTAAGGTCGCCAGAATCGTGACAGTTATAGCACAAACACTCCGATGGTACCTTTCCATTTAGATTCCATTATTCAGGAGTGTACCGAGTGTGCGAACTGTTCTAAATAATATTCTTCCGTTAAATTGAAGAAACGTTAATCCATACATTAAAGAAGAGAAACGCGCAATTGATTGTTATCATTAATATATTAAATTTTTTTCATCTTCAAAAAAAAAAAAAAAAAAAAAACATGAAAGCGAAATCGTTTTTGCTGGAAGAAATTTCCAATTATTAAAACAGAAATTCGGCGAGATAAACGATGCGTATACGATTATTTTAAACGTGCTTTTTGTAAAAAAAAAAAAAAATTGGCCACACTAATTCGCAATAAATTACGTGCCAATTGTTAGGCATATATATTCGTGTGTATATGTCAACGATGCACACACGAATAATCATGCAAAAATCCCTGAAAACATCTAAATTTAGCAACTGGTGTATGCATATAGCGCACGTCAAGCGCTCCTCTATTTATAGAACCCGCATCGTGGATATGTGCGTGTGTGTACATACATACTCGACAATAATCGCGTTCGCGGCCACACTACATTCATGACATTCGGTCTACATCGATTGGTTCTCGATTGCATTTTGCCGATAATCTGTCAAGGAAAGTTAAAAGAAACAAAACTTGAAAAGAAACAGGTTCGAATACAGGTTTTTGGAGCAAGCAAGCAAAATAAATTCAGATAAAAAGTACAACAAAAAAAAAACCATCACACAAAACATCTTTGTATTTGGATCATGATTTCTAGAAGATATTTTTCTTGATATTTTTTTTTTTTAATTATTTATATTTAAATTGAATATAACTTGGAGTTATTCGCGCTTACATACATAATTGATAATCAATATTTATATAAACAACAATTGATAATTAATATTTATATATTGCTATTATTTACATGCACGCACAAGAATATAATTCTTGACAATAATGGATCCCATCAATATTAATCAGAATAAAATATAAAGATGAAGAGATTTATTGCAGAGAAGATTTATTTGACAAATCTCAGTCGTCTTTCTAGGATTAACTTTATTAGTCGTTCTCAATGCTTTCAGAAAATTTAATCGCATGAATAAAGTCAAGAAAAACAATTCGTCTCATAAAGAATTAATAAATATTTATTTATCGGCATTTCCGAAGTAATCGTTGCATCTCAATCTAATACATGCATCTTAAATAATGAAAGTTCTCAGATTAAATAAAATCTTTATGGGAGACTCATGTGTTGTGTGATTCATTTATAAATTTAAATTATATATACGATCGAGAATATGTATATTAATTTTTAACGAAAAAGTTTCTACAAAGAAGTATATATCGATGAAAGTAACTTTTGCCAAAACTTTTCGACATTTTTTAGACTTTCAATATAATCTTATTTTCTGGTTGTTATATTTATATTCTTTAATTATTAAAATCAAGATCGAAGAATGATGTTGAGATAGATAGATAGATAGATAGATAGAGAGAGAGAGAGAGAGAGAGAGAGTGAGTTTGGAGAGAGAAAAATTTATTTTTACCCATTCTAAAAATTAGTACATTTTCTACATTTTTTTGCAACGTAACGATTTGATGAAAACTTTTTTTACAATATTAATACAATATTATTAAGTAAAATAAAAATTTTCAATTAAAAAAATTTTTTTTTTTTTTAAATTATGCGAATATTTGCATATTTATATTTTCATATTTGCACGGTATGCATGAAAACATTCGTTTATCATATTTGAAGTAAAAAATGTATTTTTTTTATTAAATATATTAATAGCTATCTCTGTTATCCAAGCATTTTTTCAAAATTTAAAAAAATAAGAAAATAACGGCATATTAAAAAAAAATTTATGTTTTATGCACACCGTTCTTGAAAATATAAATCTGCAAATATCCACATAATTAAAAAAAATTTTTTTAATCTGAAAACTTTTATTTAAATACTTAATAAAATTTAATATTGTAAAAAAAAAAAATAAAAGGCATTTATCAAGTCGTTGCGCTGCAATGAAAATCTAGAAAATTCATTTCTCGAAAATTCAAACGGGTATGCCCTTTTAAATTCATTATCGAATAAAGTTATCCATATAACTTTAGTTTATAACTCGAATCTGAAAAAAATCTAATATTATCCAATCGCAAACTATGTAAAGATCCATCGCACTTTCCAGCAGATGCGAACCATTTTCATCACAAAAGATCCGCGATCGCGAGCTGAGAGTCACTGTATCACAATTACATAACACTTCACTACTTGCGCGTACTCTTGCAATCACCGCAGGATACTTTATATTACCACGTATAGTGTATATTGTGATAAAATATATCTGGGGAGCAATGCTCACGTAGTGAGACAAGTGTCGCGATCGCCCGTTATAAGCGGAGAAAGAGAATTTTTTTGCAAGAAAATTCAGAGCCGCTTTCATTCTTGATGAAGCATATCATATTTATTTATTTATATTTTTATTTATTTATTATCATATTTATTTATTATTTATATTTATTTATATTTATTTATTTATTTAGATTTATTTATTATTTATATTTATTTATATTTATTTATTTATTTATATTTATTTATATTTATTTATTTTTATTTAGAAAAGTAGTCCCTTTAGTATAAAAACGAAAGAAAATATAATTACAATTTCAACGTCAACAAAAACTCAGAATAAGATGCTAAGAGAATAAATGAGAAAAAGGCAGACGTAACGAGTTACAAAAAAAATATATATATAACACTAAGATAAAATATTATGCAACATTAATCCGTTTAAAAAAAAAGAAATAAAAGAAAAAAGAAGCGATTGGACGACTAATAATTGCGTTATGTAGAGCGGAGAGAATTCCGCTTGGAAAATTTAAATATTACAGAGAGAGAGAGTCCGAGCGAATTATACTAGGTTTATCAATTATTTGCGTCTCGACGATGATGTTGTCTGCTCGAACGTCGCGGATGTTCTTACGAGACTTACCGATAAACTTGGTGATGCAATGAGAGAGAAAGAGAGAGACAGAAAGAGACAGAAAGAGAAAGAGACGACATGAGAATGACATGCACGTAACATACGGAACGTTCGTTATGTCATACCGCCGTTGTGGAGTCGATGTGGTTGGCTTTCCTTCAGCATAATTACATCGTAAGGTGAATTAATATTCAAGCATCGCGGCACGTGTAGCCTAAGCTCGCGAAGCTCAAGCGTGGGGCGCTATTTACACGAGCCGCACGTTGTACGGCTTCAATCAGGAAATCGATCCGGATTGTGCATTTTTTTTTTTTTTTTTTTTTTTTTCTTTAATAAATTGATTTTACAATAATACGAAATTTTTCATGCAAATTTTGTGAAAAATCGTCTTGCCTTGTTATACAGTTTCTTTATCACATTGTTATCGCTTTTCTCTTGCACATTTTTTTTTTTTTTTTTTTTTTTTTTTTCTTTAATTATTTTTTTTAACTTTAATTATACGATGTGGTTTTGATTCCGTGCAAGTGTATTATTTTTAGTATATTATTTTACTATTTTTATATGCAAATTACAATTGATATTTATTTTTTTTAAACGCAGAGATTATTTTAATAATAACACAAACGCTTATCTAAGTAAATTGGACGTGCGAAACGTTTCGGGAAGATCGTTTTGCTAAACGTATAGATTTATTTTGTGCCGATCAATGATTAATGACTCTTATACAATGACCAGGAAAAATCTTCAGCTTTTTATCTTGATTTTGATTCTTGTCATAGTCGTAATATTTTTTTATCATCGAATAGTATGATAATTGATAGCGAATAAGCATATTGCGGTATTTTTTTAACTGTATGCATTATTGCAATGATTATTTCATAGTTATCGGAACATTAATTTACTTGATTTCGTATCTTCTGCTCTTATCATCATCATCAATCTCTCTTCGCTCTAAGAACTTACATCTGTTTTGATTTCTCTAGATTTCTTTTAAGCAATTGCAATTTAACCATATATATAGGATGTTTCTAAATGAGTGTGCAAGATTTTAGATTCTTTATTGAAAATTAAAGGGGAGGCGAAAATTAAATTTTAAATTATTTTTTTTAATTTTGCACAAATTAGAAAAATAAAATTTGGTGGACATTTTTCACTGATAGGAAGAATATTTATTAATCTTTTAATCTTATTAATATCTTTTTAATCTTCTTTTATCGTTATTAGGAGATGAAACTAATAACCTCTATTCAATTTTTTATTAGAACTTTTTAAGGGATCTAAATGTGATCATCTAAAAATATGCGTTGGAAAGCTCGACTCCTTTAGAAACTTTTTTATTTTTTTGATTATTTTTTGTTGTTGTAAAATTAAGTTTTTAAGAAAAAAAAAAATACATTATTAAATGGCATAGGTTTCGAGTTACGAGAAGTTGAATTTTAGAATAAAATAAAAAAGCGAACAAAACAAAATTAGAGTAAATATTGAAAAAAAATGGAAAATAACACAAAATTATAATTGAAAAAGAAATCACCTTCAAAGGAAGAGATAAAAATTAGGTTTGAATAAATAAATTAGGATTCTTTTTACTCAATTTTGTGCTAAACAATATAAAGAGATGTGCGATTAACGTTAATAAAATTATTTATAAAATTGCAGTAGAACAGAATTGCAGTATGCAAATCCTGCTGTACGAAATCAACAAAACAAAACGGAAGACTAAAATATCTCTCGACAATAATAACATTACATCCGTATCGTGTTTGCGCTTTCTTTCTCTCTCTCTCTCTCTCTCTCTCTCTCTCTCTCAACGTGTTTTTTTATAATTTGAATAGGATTTTTCTCTCGCGAATAGACGTTCGAAGTTCACGGACACGGAATCCTCTCCTTGTCTCCCGCGACGATGACTATTTCTTTTTTTTCTCGCATATTTGAAAGATGTGTACCGGCGAGAGTAAACAAGCGTCGATCCGCGACGCGAGTCTAAATATAAAATCGTAACGAATCAATATCGAGTATGCCCCCGTGCGGCGACGTATCCGATAAGTATCGGAACGGATATCTGGAGCAACTTGGCGCACGTGCGTTGTCCGCAGGTCTCGGGTGATCTCCGATTAATCGAACATCCTGAAGGGAGATTATCGAGCGAGAGAGAGAGAGATAGAGAGAAAGAGAGAGAAAGTGCAACAATATTGTTTCTATCATAAGCGCTCGCAGCCTGCATTTTCATACATCACTTCCCTGACACCGTATATGTGGCACGTGTTAAAAGGAATATCTTGTACACATTCTTCGCATGACAGGAACATATTGTGAGTGAAATAACAGTACGCGTAATGAATAGTGTAAAATAAGAGACTAATTTAATTTAATAGAATATACAGGGTAGGTCATTTTAATTAATCCGCATCTATCATCTATCAGAATATCTCGGAAACTTTGTTATCTTAAAAAATGTTTCAAATAAAAGTTGTAGAGGAAATCATCAGATGGGAGTATCGGTTTCTCAGATATTTTGATGGATTAAAATGGCCCAGTCTGTATATTTTAGTAAACAATCTTAATTTTATTAATTCGTATAAACTATTTTATTACTCGTATAAAAATTATTTCAATCATGCCAGCTTTTCTCTATATAATCTATAAGAAATCCCAGTAAGATTTCTCTCTCCTAATGGTTCGTGAGTTTCACCTTGAAACATTTGTTTTCTTTGATTTTATTGAATCCCCCAATAATATCGACAGGATACTTTACACGAAATGAATGAGCCTCGTTGTTGATTCCTCCGATTGTTTGATGCAGTGCGGCGTTTCCATTTCGTCCCTTAATTGAGAGATGGTCGAGTATGGTTTGTTGCAGCTTCTCTCTCTCTCTCCCTCTCCCTTTCTCTCTCTGTCTCTTTCTTCCTCGCCGCACGTGTATCGCCTCACACGTGCCCCGATCAGCGGGATGTATATATAGGAGTCAGTATGGTATCAAGTAACGGTTGCGCCACGGTATATCTGCCATGTGTTTCGCACTTCCACGATGTCTCCTCCCCTCCCCCTCCTCCTCCGCCTTTTTACAATCATTGCGAAGAGCATGGACAGGAGCATTCCAGCGACACTAATGACCTGTTTATGATTATCGTTGGCGATTATTGTCTTACGACATTCTTGAAATCGTTGACTGATTACAATCGCAATTGAAGCTCATCAAAATTTTCATTTTATTGCTCGACATCAATAACATAATTAAATTAAAAATCAATTCATGATAAATCGGCTTTTTCAGAAAAGATTGTAGAATAATTTTTTTTTTATTACTTGCATTAAGTATATTTTATTATTATTGTATATTTTTATTATTATTTATATTATTATTTATGTTATTTTTATTATTATTATTGTTATATTATTTTAATTATTATTATATTGTATATTTTTAAAAATAATTCTTTTATTAAATTATCTGTAATTATCGAATTGACGTTTGGGAAGTTATAAAAAAAGACTCGAGTTACATTATTTTTAATGAATTAATTAATGTTATATATTTATAATCGTGAAATTAAATTTCCAAATGTAATACTTCTTGAAATTGTTTATTGATAAATAAATTTTCACGACTACCTACTTATTTTAATTAAATTTAAATTTATTGATATCTAGTTAATCGATGGATTTATAACGTCGATATATTTTTCGTCGACATTGATATCGAGTTGATAATAAACTTGACGGTACTTAAAAATGAATATTCTAACTCGTTACAAGAATTGTTCAATCGCATTAGACGTATATGTCCTGTACGTACATATGTGTGCTGTGCATATGCCTGCGCAAAGAATCTGAACGCGCCGAATGGCGGAATGGCAAACAGGTTTTCTTGTGCATCGTGCAGTTACGCGCGCACACGTATTGTAGCATACACGCGTAAACCGGGCCGGCGAAAGAAAGTAGTAGGTCCCGTTACGAAATAGCGAGTGAATGCAGACTATCTGGGTCAGACAAAAGCGGAACTACCGCGTGTGTACGTGCACTACTCGCGGCTTCGCGAGACCGCCGACTTGCCTCGCGTGGGTGCGTTTTCGTGGCGAATTAAAAGGCGAGAGAGACGCCTCCCCCTCCCTCCTCTCCCCTTCTCACCCCTTTCCCCCTCCCTCCAACCCTTCTTCGTTTTTGATTGCGACTTTTTCGCGATTTCTTCGCTACTGTACATTTCGAGGAACGCTCGAGGAACCGTGTAACGGAACTCTGCGACGCTCTTGATCGGTTATGTAATAATGCGGAATGACATCGCGTACGGGAGGAACCTTGAGAATTCTCGGAGCTCTTCGTCTTGTAACTTTTAAAGGCCTAACGTCACTTTCTCATTTGCAAGATTATCGGAATCTTTATTTTCTCTTCCGCATTTTTTCATTCTTTTTTTTTTTTTAAATATGAGACGAATATTTCGGAATTATGCAAAGACCTTCTGTCAAAGTATCTTCAAAAAAATAATTTTGTGAATTATATATGTATATATATATATATTTTTTTTTTTTTTTTTTTTTTTTTTTGATCTTTTGGGAGACCTTACGGTACCTTTCTCAATTGGTTTTTCCCTCGGTGCGATTCGGCGTCGAAAAAAAAGGAACTCACAACTTACGCGAGTGAGAGAGAGGAGTGGGGGGGGGGGGGAGGAGGCGGAATGCCGTTTCAAAGTAACGGATAAGCGGACCCCCGAGTCGCCGAAGGAGGCCAGGAATCGAATCGAGTGGGGCAGGTGAGATCGAAGCGATTTTCGGTGATCAGTTCCGGGCTTCTCGAAAAAATTGGCAATGTTGACGATGGAAAATCTACAAAAGAAAAAAAAAAACAACAAAAAAAAATCCGCGGAAACGTCGAGCTGTGTCCGACAAAAAAAAGTGGGTCATCCACTAGAAGAGGAGGAGGAGAGCGGGGGAGGGAGAGAGAGAGGGGGGGGGAGGAGTGCGTGCGACTCGCGTGTGTAAACGCACGCGGCGCGCCCGCGAGTTCGCGATGATCGCGAAGATATACCGCCGCTTCGGTGCGGTGCGGTGCGGTGTGGTGGTCTCTTTTGCCACCTTGACACGCATTCTCTCCCGACACGGCCGCCGAGTCAGGGCCGGGGATGTCCGATACGAGTGCCCTGGCATGATCTCGTACCGAGTCTCGTCATTTCCACGAACCGAACATTGTATCCGAATCGGGCGCTTTCACCGCCTAATTGCCCGTCATTGATTATCGCTCGCTTGTTCTACGTCGCGCGCTTCTACGATTACGTAATCGTGAAATATCTTTAATTCTGGGACGTTAACGAGGGTTAAATAGACTACAATTATTTGGGGAAAGTTTAAACTTGCTCGTATTTTTTATATTTTTCAGTTATGATACATTAAAGTATAATGTTTTCAAAAATGACATTAAGGAAGTATGTCAACATTGTCGTATGTCAACATTGATAAAAGCATGAAAATTTCGTAGACTGTTCTATTATTTCTTCTGAATATCTGTGTAAAATCTGACACAATTCTCTTAATGGTTTGGAAATTATTTAAATGACAAGAAAAAAATATTGTCAAGGAAATAAAAATTCTCATATGTATTAAGAAAACTCTAATAAATATTTATGCACAAAAAAGCGTTGATTTAAATCCGCTTATTTATTGAAAAGTTATTTACTAAAAATTGTAGAAAAATCTCTCTCTCTTTCTCTCTCTCTGCAAATTATTCATTTTTTTGTTGTTGCAATCGATTTCAGGAGATATTCACGATCAAAAGTTTTTACCATAAAATAAGAAAAATATTAATTATTTTCTTAAAATAGAAAAAATATTAATTATTTTCTTTTACAAAGACATTAATAACCATATTATTTTGTGATACTTTAATTTTTTTAATAATCCGGATTTATTTATTTGATTTTTCAAACTGTAAAAACAGTAAAAATCTAAGAAATAAGTCTTTTTTTTTTAATTTTCCCAATTTTTTGCTACTATTGTATAATCAAAACATCTTTAACAAGAATTAATGTCTGGCTAAACGGGTGCAAGGAATAATCGACTTTTTGGAAAACTGTCATCAGCTATCTATAACTGAGGCTCTCACTTTCTTCATGGACGTCAAAGTTTTTATAGGCAAAATTATTTACTTTTAATGTCGAAACTCCCTCGGCGTGGATTTCGCTATCGCTGGATATGTCGAGATCTCCATCCCCGATAATTTGCATACGCAAACTCTTCCTGCCATAGCCGAAGGATACTTAAAAACTGATTCTGCCTTGTGTAGACTAATTTAAACGGTATAGCCTCGAGTTATTATTCTTAATGGCTTTTAGCTGTTTATCAGGTTCCGATGTTGTTTGAAAACTCTCGTCATAACAAGCATAATGAGTAGCGCATAGTTTAACGAGTCATCTCATTAAGAATTATAATTTGTCCTTAATATCACAAAAATATTCTTAAATTGTATTGACTTATACCATTAAATTATATAATTGCCAATATCATATTCGATCAAGCCAGATCTCGGCGCTCTTTCTTCCCGTCTTTCATCTCGTCTCGATCGAAATTCACTTAAAAAAGAAAGAACATAGAAACGCAATGGGAATGGAAGAGAAGGTGCAAAAGTGAAAGTGACAATGTCATTTATAATTTCTACAGAATAGCGATCTTATTCTCTTGTCATAATCTCGAGACTCCTACTTTTTCTTCTTTTTCTATTCATTGCCATTGAATGAGTCAATGAAATCAAGACGATAGGGGATAACCTTATTAGTCATTCTTTCCTAATATATACTTGTATATGTATGTCTCGAGTTGTGTATTTTGTATTTCCTAAGCAAATATCAGGCATCTTATCGCATATTTTTTCTTATTTTCAATAATACAGATAATAGTTTGACGGCAAGATAGAATCTTCGAAAACGTTAGATATATTTTAATATTTTAACCATTAAAATTCTTCGTAATTTCTTCATCTGTTTAGCGATAATAAATAAGTAAATACAAGATAAATACAGATAAAGTAACATAGATAACAGCAAAAATGTGTATATGTATATGTAAAATAATATAATAATAAACATAAAGCAATATTATTTATTATTGTGTATAAAAAATATCTACTTGTGCTCTCTCTCTCTCTCTCTCTCTCTCTCTCTCTCTCTCTCTCTCTCTCTCTCTCTCTCTCTCTCTCTCTCTCTCT
>JBCAUJ010000002.1:2900466-2916172 GCA_038406275.1 Cataglyphis albicans
AAAAAAAAAAAAAAAAAAGGAAAAAAAAAAAAAAAAAAAAAAAAAAAAAAAAAAAAAAAAAAAAAAAAAAAAAAAAACGGTTGGACGGACAGATAATCGAAATTTTGGAGAAATAACAGATGTTTTTCTTATCGATAATCAAACTTGCGAGAAAATAAATTAAGTTAAGTAAGCTAGATTACTTAAGTTAGTTTTAATTAATTTGTTTTCGAAATTGATTTAGGTAGATTTCATTAAGCAAATCATTAGGTTTGATTAAATATAAGTTTAAATATAAATTTATATTAAGATTAAATATAAGTTTAAGTTTAATTTATTATTTTGACTTAGTTTTCAATGCAATATTCGACCAAATACCTTTCTTGCAAATTGATTTACATATCTGAGTGTAATGAAAATTGAATTTAATAATTAAATTCTATTTTGCAATTTATCTTGTATTTGAAAATGTAGAATTATATATTAATAGTTAAAATTATATATGAATTATATATGAATAGTTTAAATTGGAAAAGAAGGGTATTTTTTCCTCCCCACATATTTTCCCATTACCATCAAAAGTACTGATTGCGAGAGGAAATCTATTTGTAATATTATATATATAAAATAATTTGCATTTTTAATTTTGAATTTTTATTTTATATATTAGACTTATACACCTTACTCTAATTATTATAATGAGACAGCTGTCTCACTTGTTATGCGGCAATCGCTGTGAGAGATGAACTAGCAAAATGGCAAAGACTGAAATGTGGTTGTATATCAACTCAGGGAACAGACGCGTGTTAATTGGATAAGATCTTATGTTATTTTGTATTGAATTAGAATTATGCAAAAAAATAGCATGCACATATGCTTCTACCAAAGATGACTGAAGCAACACTGCTCTTTAATAAGACCAAAAACAAAAAAAAGTACGATATCGGCAGTAGCGGCGAGAATTTATGTACATATAAATGAGAGGTATTAAATAACGAAAATTTTTCATCATTTAATTATTACGTAAAAGTATTTAAGACAAGAAAAGTGCGCAGATATGTAAGTGCGCAGATTATATATTTCAGAGAAAGCATTTCATGCGCTATAGAGAATATTCTTTAAGAGAGAAGAGATATACACATATATATATTTCTATGTAGATTCGTATATATAAAAGTCATTACATCTCATAAGTCGTATAAGTTGTTTGAAAGAGAACAAATCAATTTTTTCTAGTAATATATTTACTTGTTATGTTAGGGTGCTCCTTCGAAGTTTTTATTAGGTGACAAATAAGAATATAAATAGATATGTAAAAAGTTATTATATACAAGCTGTGAAGGGCTTGTATCTTGCGAGAATATTGTTCTGTTGCTATAAGTACGTAAAAGAAAAGAGAACCTACCTTTGTTACCACTGGTTGTTAAATATACGATGCAATATTTTATATAACACAGCTGCCTTGTTATTTCCAAATCACCGCTATTTATTATTTAGTTTAAAATAAGCAAATAATATATTGAATCTTTTTGATAAATTCTAAATTTGAAAGATTGTATTACAATTTATTAAAAAAACTAGTTTTATTAACTTAAAATCCATATCAGACTACGCATTGAAAATAGTTGAAGTTTAAAATTTGACCAATAAGGACGAAGAAATTTTAGTTCCTTTAGTTATGATTTAGTTGAACGCCTTTAATCTTTACTCTTCAATTTTCAATGCACAGTTTAACATGGGCTTAATTGTAGAATTGTAGATTGTATACAAATTATAACATATTTCAAAATCATGCACATAGCATAAAATTCTAAATTTACAAAACTATCGAGTAAAAAAGTTTTGATGTATTTTGGCTTATAATTTACACATTTTTTTTTTTTTGAAATAATAGAAGCATGTGCAATAGCTTTTATTTTGATTATAAATTTTTTGATTTAATATAGTACCACACTCTGTTACTTTGATAATATTTTATTATAAAATATGAAAAAGTATTATTTTTTGATTATTTTCTTTTGTCAAGTTTATCTTTGTTATGTCTATATATTTCATTTTTCTCTTATTTATGTTAATTTTAAAAAATAATGTAGTTTTTTTTTCTTTTCACGTCTTGAATTTTCTACGATACTCAGCATTGTCGGACATTCTGGCAAATTTTGCTCTGCGAATTTTGTAAGTGATAAATAAGAATATAAAGAGATATATGTAGAAAATTATATACAGATGAAAATAAAACTATATACAGTTCTGTTATTTTAAAGTAAAAGAAAAGAGATTGTTAATTAATGATATAATAATATAGCTATCTTTTGTTATTTCCAGATCATTGCTATACACCGTTTTGTTTAAAACAAGGAAAGAAAATTTTTAATTTTTTTGGTAAATTCTAAATTTGTATGAAAGATTTTAGTTTACTAGGAAACTAATTTCATTAATATAAAAAATTATAAAATATGTAGTTTCAGTAAAGATATTTATGTGAAAAATATTTTTATCATTAATATAAAAAAAATGAAATAAAACAGAATTTTTGCGAGAACATATAGCAATATATATAATACTGATCGATGCGCATAAAAATAATATTTTTTAATTTTTTAAAAATATAATTATATAACATAGATAATCATCGTAAGAGAAAACTGACAAACTATTAAATTAAAAAAAGTTATCTTTATTATTTGACATTTAATTTCTTCACTCTTTGACCGTAAATTTATCTTTCTACTACATTCAAAGCATATCATGATATGTACAAAAGAAATAAATCATAAAATAATACGTATATGACAACTTGTAAATTTAAAAATCCCGCCAAAACGTCACGATACATTCAATTACTCACGTCGCGATTGGTTGTACATCATGTTCAATTTTAATCGACGACGAATCGGATCGAGCGATATTGCGCTGCCTTGCTGGATTCGGAGCCCGCGATTGGTCGGTCGCGCGACGCGACGTCCAATGGTGGCGTGCGGCGCATCTCGCCGCTTAATGGCGGCGCTAAACCCGGCTTAGCTTGTGATGTGGCGTCGCGTCGCGTACTCTGATTACTCTGACTCCGTTGGTTGCGCTGTTCGCCGCTACCGGTAGTGCGCATTTGGCTGCGAGGTGTGTGAGGTGTGTACCCGATCGCGAATAAAATCAATCGCTTTCGGCAACGAGTTGACAATTCGTCCGTGTGTTCTTCCCTCTTTTTCTCCACCCTCGGTGGGGGTCTTGGTTTTGAATCTTGGAATCGGTTAATCGCGACGCATAACCGGAGACTGCGCGCGAGGGAGAGGCCACGTTGACCGCAACCGTTCTCCAACAACAAAGATGTCGACTAAATCGAGTAAGAAGACAGCGGCGGCGGCTGCGGCCGCGGCTGCCGCGTCCTCCGCGGCGACCGCCGCCTCGTCTTCGTCGAGTAGCATTCAATCGCCGCCGAGTACGTCGACGCCGATCGTCGGCCGACGACCCGGCAGCCCGCTCAGCCCGACACGCTACTCGCGGATGCAGGAGAAGCAGGATCTGCAGAATCTCAACGATCGTCTGGCGTGCTACATTGAGAAGGTGCGTCATCTCGAGACGGAGAACTCCCGGCTGACTCGGGAGGTACAGACCACCCAGGAGACCGTCACCCGGGAGGTGTCCAACATCAAGGCTATGTACGAACACGAGCTGTCGGATGCGCGGAAGTTGCTCGACGAGACGGCGAGGGAACGCGCCAAGCTCGAGATCGACACCAAACGCTTGTGGGATGATAACGAGGATCTTAAGAGCAAGTAAGCGATACTTTATATTCTCCGTAAACTCGATGTTTAGGAATTTTCGTGTCTTTGTTTAATTGAAAATAAATGCATTGCGATAGTAAAGCTCGGATTTCAATCTTATAGAGCCCGAGACATTTTTGTTTAGTCGAGTTGCTGTATTTTAAATATCTCTCTATTCTTAAATTCATTCAGTCCCCGTAAACTGTACGCATTCCTTTTGCGCGCAGTTTCTCTACTACTAGTGTGACACGATACATAATTTCAAATTTGATTATATTTATTACGAGATTTTTTTTTAAATCTTATGACACATGGCAATGCAATGTATATCTGAATTCATTATGAATAATTCATATCGTAGAATCGTAGAGATTAATGATTCTTGAAATAACGATGACATAACTTAGGCGGAGGAGAGGGGAGAAGGTTGAATATATTTATATATTATAGTCTTTTCCACACTTTGTTATAGCATGCACGATTGTTCGAATCTTAAATCGATATAAAATTTCATTATCCCTGAATATTATTTTGATAAATAAATCTTCGATACAGGAGCGACTTTACAAAATTTTTTGAAACTCATATTTGTATTTTGAAGCATTGAAATTGAGTCTGTCAAAAAAGACTGTCACTTTTGTTTTCCTTTTTTTTTTTTTTTTAATGTGTTTATGTTTACTTTAAATATTGTTTTGTAAAAGTGAAAAGTGAACACGTGGACGGGGAAGTGGCGGAGTCTGTTTTCCTATATCCCGCAAAAACATTCTAACCTAACCTACAATAAACTTTAATTTAAAATTTGAAATAGGATTTGGTTAAAATTTTTTGGCGCGGGGGTGCAGGAGAAGGGGTTTTGCTTCTCCCCCGCCCACGCTCACGTTTTTATTTTTCATTTAAAAGTATAGCGCAAAAATATAAAATAGATAACATCATAGCAAAAAAGATTTTCTTATATATCAATCAGACAATATACTTGGTGTCAATATTGCACGCATAAAATCAGTATATTTAATCAGGTATATATAAAAAATGGAATGAAGAGCGACAATTTTTTTTTTAACACATTCGGTTTCTACTCTCCAAAATACATAAAATAAGTGAGTTTTAAAAAATTTCGCGAGCTCTCATATCGAAGATTTTCCTTTTCATATTCATATAAATGCGAAAAAAATTAGTGACTTATATTTTGTCCAATATATATATATATAATGTTTACGTCGTTGAATATTACGGATTAATCATTTTCTTTTGTATTCCTTGACTCGGTCAATTTCTGGAAAATTATCAGATAAGAATACATATTTTTATTGAAAATTGCACAGACTCTTCATAACGTGAATCTGTTTGCTGATTACAGTTACAGATAATAAGAATGAATTTAAGAATAGGGAGATATTAAAAATACAGCACTCGACTATGATATATACAATGTATACAATCGCGTGCATGATTACAGATAATAGTAGACCTGGTATTTTGCATATCGCTCAATGTTTGAGGAATTTAAATAATTTATAGAAGTTAGATATATATCTATTATTTATTGTATATTTTGAGATATTACTTTACATGTGCAAGCTATAAAAAAAAAAAAACAACATTGAAAGACGGTAAAGTCGATGAATAACAAAAAATGAAAATAGGTCACCGAATATTAGAATCTTAGCAATGTGCGTTATAAGCTTGTTCGATATTTTCAACCTACGTTTAACGTACGATCGATACTTTTGTCATGTGCTATTTTTTACCTCGTTTGCTTGCTGTTCAATAATTTCCTCATGACCCTCTTAATATATCTCGCGAGAAACAGGTTTAGTCAATTGAAGGAATCGAGAGATATCTCTTGTATTATCAATCTTTCGATTAGATTAACCAGCAGACGATCGTGCGTCACGTGTTATAGAGTGTTTGTCAACAGAATAAAATTCAGGGTGATGTATCGATCGGCTTTAATAACGCAAATATGTCTGCCAATTTAAAATAGTATTCTGATTTTTCAAATGATTTTCGTATACATGCGTATAAAAACATTTGTTTTGATTAGAAAAAAAAACAATTTATTTTCTTTCCATTATTTTTTTTTAAATATAATATTATTTTTCTTTATATTTTTTGTTAATATAATAAAAAAAGTATAGTTCTTACTTTTAATTTATTTATTTTCGAAAGTAAATTTAATAGATTAATGAGACTTTTGTAGCGAATTATATCAAACTCAATTTACTTTCGAAAATAAATAAATTAAAAGTAAGAACTATACTTTTTTTATTATATTAACAAAAAATATAAAGAAAAATAATATTATATTTAAAAAAAATAATGGAAAGAAAATAAAATGTTTTTTTATATATATATGTGTGTGTGTGCATTGTATTCCGTTTTGTACGAAGGGTACGAAATTATTATTGCAAATGGGATTCGGTCGAGAATTTTACGCCAGATCGAAGCATTCGAATTTCAAAAAAGGGTACAAGAGTACCGAATATTCAGCGTAGGAAGGAAATAATTTTCGGCGCGCGCGCGCGGTCTCTCGGCGTCACCCAATACAAGGAGAAACATGAATAGAGGGGCCGGGCCCCTGACGTTACTACGAGCGATTGCGTCACGTTTACTATGGGGCGATGATATCAGCGTACGCGCGGCCGTATCACCTGACCTAAAAACATTGACTCCGTTTCTCCACACGTTCTATATACACGTATATACGTCAATATGTTCGGCGCGGTTCATTTCATTGTTGAAGTTAGTCAATCTGTGTGAGAGTGAAACTCGAAGGAGCATTTACTATGACATATGTATTCAGCTTCGGCCTTTTATCTCGGTTTTACGGGAAATATGTGTCAGGGAAAGGTCAAATATTTTCAATAATTTCATTCATCCTTTTCATTCACGCGAAATACACTCAAAATTACATTCATTATCGTATATGGATAAGCGACAATTGCGCAAATTAATTATAATGCGTAAGGTGTTTCTAAATTACAAATCGCGATAATCGAAGTCTAAAGGGCTGGCCTGAAACGACGAGAAATTACGGTGTTTTCTGATATACCGTTACTTTACGACGTGTTTCCAATAAAGCATCTGTCATGCCCGGTTTACCTGAGGTAGAAGGATCAGGAATGCCCCAACTCTTTACACCTGCATCTTTCAAAATTATTTTTTTTTATCGCAGATTCTAAAATATTCTTTTTACCGGGAAATAAATCGTATTTATTTCTCGATATTATTTTTTATTTATATTTTTGTTATATATATATATATATATATATATATATATATATATATATAATTAATAAATAGAATTTTGCAATTGTCGTTTATTTTATGAATAATATTGCATTGCATTTTTTGTCGTGACTCTTTTGTTTCATTATCTCGGATTTAAGGATATTTCGTGAGAGAAATTGTGTCACTGACTAAAGTCGCGGCTTTTAATTATGCTTATAGCATTCACGAATCTAGTGGTCCTTGGACACGCAAACAAAAGTTGCGATGACGCAAGTGCTTTTTGGTAACTGGGAGGACACGAGTATTTTAAATTGAATTTTAATGAATTCGCAGAGTTATATATCGCATAAGTTTTATCATTTATTCTTCTCAGATTAATATTTATATGTGTTTTCCTCAATCATTAAATCTCTTGAATTGTGAAAACCGTTGCAGATTTCGAAAACACGTTAAATATAAAATTAAAAATTTTTTTTCTTTTCTCTAAACAAGAGGAAAAATTTTTTAGAGAATATAAATTATCCGCATGATCACAATACCTTGTGGGATATTCTATACATTTTTCCATAAATCATTCTTTCAAAGAACTCTTTATTCTCATTCTTGTCCTTGAAAATAACGAAGATGTTCTTCGATTTCTCCGGGAAAAAGAAATTCTTATCATTCTCTTTAAACCTAAAGTGTTATTAAGTTCGTGACTCAGTTGCGATAAATTAGCACGATAATAATATGTTTGTGCATTCCTTATTTTACAAAATGGCGACACGCTTAATTATTGCTTATGGACATCGCAATTGTTATGCAACGCATATTTCACGCGAAAAAGGCAAAATTTTGTTCGAAGTAAAATTTCTTTTCTATTAGCGAATTTTCGGGACAACATAAATAATAGCAAAACAACTGTCAAAATTAAAATATCACAAAATAATATGGTTTCTTACATTTTCGTGAAAGAAAATAGTTATAATTAATATTTTTTCTAATTCATGACAAAAACTTTTCACCGTAAATAAATTAACTGTAAAAAATTAAGGTGAAATTAACTGTAAAAAAAAACCAAGTTTTTACAGAGAAAGAGAGAGAGAGATAATATTTTTCTACAATTTTTAGTAAATAATTTTTAAATGAAGTAGATCTAAATTAAGCTTTGTACAAATATTTATTAGAATTTTCTTAATATATGTGAAAATTTTTATTTCGACAATATTTTTTCACATTTGTTAATAAATACAATACATGATTTTCAATAAGTAACTTTAAACTTAAATAATTTCCATTAAGAGAATTGTCCTCAGATTTTGCATAGATATTCAGAAAAAAATAATACAACGATCTACGAAATTTTTATGCTTTTGTCAATGTTTGTCATATGACACATATATTCTTAAAATCTTGCATATTTGTGTGTATTTATTTTTTTGTTATTATAATATTTATTATTATTATTTGTTATTATAATATTTATTATTATAATATTTATTTATTTATTATAATATTCTCCTATCTCGTTCACATTATCTGCACACTTAGAGTAATAATTATATTAATTTTTTTGTAAAATAGGAAATACATTATCTTTTTATTTGAAATAAAAAATAAAATAATTTAATATAAGATAAAATCCCAAAAATGATATATAATGATGAATGATTTGGAAAATAAAATCTTTTTTTCCTACATTATTATTTTGCAAATAAATAAATGTTGCAAATAAATTAACTAATTAGCGGCGAATGCATGAAACAGTATCTATTCCGAGGCGATAATGATTATGACTTTTGCACCACGTGACACGCGGTCTCGAAGATGCTTTGGTTTAAGTAAATGTGAAATTCCGGAGCTATGAATCGATTGCCATCTGAAAAATCGAGTTATACAGAATTGAGGATGACATCATATATGCTCTTGTGTGTCAGCCATTTTATAGCATCATATCCTTGCAAAACCATTTTTAGAGCTGCAAGGACTCCGTCTTAAATTCAAAATTATATACAAGGTCACATATAATACGATAATTATCTGATTGTGAGTAGAGATAAATTAGTCATTTTTGGATCTTTGATTTATTGAATTTATTAATTTGTTTGAAATTGGGTAAAATTAATATTATTATTATTAATAATTGATAAATTATTAATTTATTAATATTAATTAAAAACAAAATTAATATTATTTATTTTACGTTAGTATCAACTTTATATTAAAGTAATATTTTTTTATTAAAATGTAATTTATATAGGCATTAAAAATAAAGGATTACCATATGGAAAATATTTATAGGATTCATTTTGACAAATAAAAAAAAAATAATCTTTTTTATACATTTTATGTGATACAATCAATAATTAAGAATTGTACTTAACTGTTCAATTAATCGCGCGAGCGCAAAATTATAAATTCTATTGATTAAACTTGACGCTTGATATTGTAAAACATGTAACGCTTATTCATAAATGATTGGATGTACGTAACATTGTAACACTTGAAGTGTTTCGTCTGTCTCATTTTGCTCCGATTCGCTGCGAGAGAAGACGAGGGCGACGACCATCACCCCCTGCTAAGAGAAGTGTATAAATCCCGAGACTGTCTTCTTTACTCGACAATTGTTTAGAGGAGTGACATCCAATCTTGTTGAACATGCGAATTAACTCATATTTTGTTACTTATATATAATGAAATATGCAAAGAATATATAAAAAAATGCAAAAATTTGTACAAATTTGCAAAAAATACACAGATATATATTTATAAATATTTATTTTTTTATAATATTTTAAATCTTTAAAATAGATGCAAAATGAAACAAGAAATAAAATGAGCTTTAATCAAATAATATATATCTTATAAATACAAAATAAATAATCTAAAGGATATTTAAAAACACGAACTTTATTTGTGTGTGTGTGTATATATATATATTTATTTATTTATATTTAAATTAGACTTATACTCTTAAGAAAACTAAATATACAATACGTTATTAAGAATTAAAACAATAAATATATATTAATGAAATGCTTTTCAAAAATTTTCAGAAAAGATCTATGTCTTTTATCTAAAAATAAATACTTAAAAATAGAAAAAAAAACATTCAACATCTATAGATGTTACTGAAGCATTTTTAAATTGATTAATTAATTCAGAAATAAAAAAAAATAATGTCATCATCATCATTAATAATTATTTCAAAATTTTGATTTCACCTTTAATATTTTTACATGAAATTTCAAACTTTTTAATTAATTCTAACACTTTCTTTTTCCAATTATTTTTCAATTATTTTTGTCACTATAATTGCTTTTAATAAATTCAAGATGTTAAATTTTAGACTTTTAACATAATTTTCAAATAATAAATATTTTAATCAACAATTGAAAATGTGCAAAGATTAAGTAAATATGCAAAATATGCAAAAAGTAACAAATAATTTGCATATAATCTGAAGTCTATACGAGACTGAAATATAAATAAGAATAATATATTTATTAATAATATCTTATGTAAACGAAAAACATCGAGATAAATAATGATCTATAATAAATAGTTTAACTGATGTCTATATGACGTTTAATATTTCGGATTCAATATGTGTTCACCAGTTAGATGATAATTATAGTTCAATCCATCATTAATCAATGTATTTCTGCTAAAACTACGCATATTTTTCAGATCGTTTTTAATTTGCTTAACGGCCACACGAGATCTTCCGTATGGCAACCGGATGAATATTCACAACAGTCTGGGCCACTATGGTAGAAAATAAAATTCTCGATGTGGGTCGTGCACCGCTTGAAATAGAAGCGCGTTCTCTCCTCGCCTGGCGCACGGCTTCTTCAATTTGGAATGCTGTAAATGAAAGGCGAATTTGTCATAATCCTCCCTCCTCCCTCTGATGAATGTCGCACATTATATGCATAATTATGA
The DNA here is from genome assembly GCA_038406275.1 of Cataglyphis albicans. NCBI lineage: Eukaryota > Metazoa > Arthropoda > Insecta > Hymenoptera > Formicidae > Cataglyphis > Cataglyphis albicans. The sequence goes on from JBCAUJ010000002.1 coordinate 2,911,359, forward strand.
AATTTATCATGTTATTTAGAACCGAGAAATTCCTGCAAAATAAAAACAGAAAAAGAAAGTAAAAATATTCCGTAAGAAATTACCCTATGTTTTATATTAATCTATTTTCTTTCACATTCATTCATTTCACTTTATCCTGAGCTCTTTTCTCAATTCGATATTAAAGATGAGAATTAATAATAGTATAGCCGTTGAGAATCATCGATATTTTTCACAGACATACAATAAAAAAAATAATTCTCATTATCCACATCATTCGATATTACTTGTTTTAAGGCAGTAGGCCAAGGATTGTGAGATGATGTCGATTCCGAGTATTTTGTGTTCGAAGAACCTTCGTGAAAGAATCGAAGGAGGGAAGCTTATCTAATTGTAGAGATGCGTCAATGAGAAACTTTTTGTGTAAAAATTTTCTTTCATATTTAAGTAAAATTGCATTCATAAATGTTTAATCTTTAGCAATTAATATGATATTTGATTAATATGTGTATTTATTAATGTATGTATATCTAAAAATAATTTTTATTTAATATTTGTTCTCTAGGCTAGAAAAGAAGACAAAAGATTTGCAAATAGCAGAGCGAAATGCCATGATCTATGAAACTCGCTGCAGTGATTTACAATCGCAATTCAATCAGTCGCAGGCAGAGCGCAAAAAGCTTGCAGAGAAAGATCGAGAGTCGGAAAAGGAAATTGAAAGATTGAAAGCATTGCTCGACGATGCTCGGAAGCATCTGGAGGAGGAGACTCTGCAGCGAATCGATCTGGAGAACAATATTCAAAGTCTCAAAGAAGACATCAGTTTTAAAGATCAAGTTTATCAACAAGAACTTTCGGAGACTCGTACGAGACGACAAGTAAGCTATTAGATTTCATTACAACTTAAAACTGGCAATATAATTAGAACTGTAATAGAAAGACTAAAAATAAGTTACATTTCTAATCAATGTTGATACAATCACTTTTAAATTTGTAAATATTTTTTGATTCGCCGATTTTTTAAATAAATTTTTTAAAACATAACTTACAATATATGTGTTTTCATTTTAGGTTGAGATATCCGAAATAGATGGGCGCCTCGCGGAACAATACGAGGCTAAATTAGCGCAGTCACTACAAGAACTACGCGATCAATATGAGGCACAAATGCGTGCAAATCGAGAGGAGATTGAACTGTTATATGAGAACAAAATCAAGAATTTAGCATCTCATGCACAACGTAATAGTGGAGCCGCCAGTATAGCAGTCGAAGAATTAAGACAGACTCGTTCTAGAATCGAAGGGCTTAATTCAAGAATTAGCGAACTCGAAGCAGCCAACAATTCGCTTAATGCCCGAATCAGGTAGTTTTTTTTACATAATTTTCTGAATCTCTTTTTTCATCTCAATAGAATTTTTCAGAAATGAATATCAAGCGTTAATATATTTCTGTAGTTAAATAAATATTAAAATAACAAATATATTTTACAACAGAGATTTGGAGAATTTAAGAGAAAACGAACGTGCTCGTCACGCGGAAAACTTAGCTGGATTGGAGGCGGAATTAGCACGCATGCGAGACGAAATGGCTCAGCAGTTGCAAGAATATCAGGATCTCATGGATATTAAAGTGGCACTTGATTTAGAAATCGCTGCCTATCGTAAGATGCTCGAATCTGAAGAGGCCAGGTAAGCTAATATATTGTAATTTTTTTTAATTTGAATGACAAATTTCAAATTCTTTTTTTATTTTCTATTAGATTAATTTATTCTTACTTTAATTTTCAGGTTAAACATCACGCCTATGCAATCGACAAACACATCTTTAAGTGGTAGAGCAACTCCGTCCAGACATACTCCTCTTAGAGGTGGCAAACGAAAACGCACCTTATTAGAAGAAAGTGAGGAGCGTAGCAGTAGTGACTACAGCGTTTCAGGTACTACTAGGGGTGACATAGAAATTACTGAAGCAGATCCCCAAGGACGATTTGTTAAACTTACCAATAAAGGCAATAAGGTAAGACTGAAAGCTTTAGCGAAATTCATTTCAATTTTACTTGAGTTATAAATAATATATACTTTATAAAGAATATATAATTTGTGCAATAGGAAATAAGTTTGAGCGGCTGGCAACTTATCCGCAAAGCTGGTACTCTGGAAACAGTTTTTAAGTTTCATCGTACTGCAAAACTAGAAGCAGGGGCTAATGTATTGGTATGGTCAGCCGATATTGGTGCAACACACGAGCCACCATCTAACATTGTTATGAAAGGTCAGAAGTGGTTCATAGCAGACAACATGAGTACGATTCTTTTCAATAACGAAGGAGAGGTATGCATACTACCAATCATGTATTTAACCACGTACTTAAATAAGCATGTTTCTTTCAATATTAATATGTGTGATAAATATCTTTAAATTTCAAAGAGAAAACAATTTTTATATAATAGAAACAGATCTTTAATTAGTTGTAATATTATACAAAACATTTAAGAGAATAACGTTTACATTTATTAATTTTTTAATAGGAAATGGCAACTTCTGAACGCAAGAGACAGCAATTGTCTACAAGTTTGTCCCGACATAGGGAAAGCATAGGATTTCGTTCAACAGAAGAACTTCATCATCAACAGGTAAGGATATAGTAAATGTTTCATTGCATTATGCATTACATTATATTGCAAGTATCGTAGATGAAAGCTTTAAAATAGTTTCGAAATTAGAAACATAGGAGGACAGAACTTGGAAGTAATAATATAATGCTGATATATGTCAGTATTATATTCTAACTGCAGCAATATTTTGATATACTATCAATGTATGAAATGGTATTTAGCAAATTGTAATAATGCACAATTGCAATAATGTAAAAAAAGTGCTTCCTTTGGCAAACTGAAAAGATGCTAATAAAAAAATAGACCTGGGAGACTGAAAAGAACATATTTTTTGAAATTCTTAAGCATTATGAAAAGAAGACAATGTGGCTATGAGAGTAATATTTATTTGAAAATTTCAACCTGTATCATTAGGGATTCAATTTAACATTCACACAAGATTGTAGTAAATATTTAGACATTAACTTTTCACTTGTGTTTTTCGAGAGTTGTTATATACAGAATAAGTGTTGCAGTTATAGACAACTAATTTCGGGGGGGGTAGCGTTTTCACAACAATTCACTTCTTGTTCCATAGAGAAGATATCTCTACCCGTATTAAGGGTGAGGGCACACGACTCTGATGGGCACTTTATGTAAGTTATTTTATAACCTATCAGATGTTCGACCATTAAGATGTCAATAATTAATATTCTTTGCACTCATATAATATATAAGAATTATATTTTGCTTCATATTTGGTTGGTTTTCATGCAGCACTTTGCCTGGATACTCACCGCTTAACAACTAAAATCTCATGCCTTAATTAAGAATTAATATAATCTTTGTTAAGATTATTACATCATCCCCCATCAATTAACCACATTGTCTTTAATTAAAATATATTATTGCGATTATATATTGTATGTATAAAAACATACATTGTTAAATATTATTTGCATAGATAATATTTAAAGAGCTTTTTTTTACATAAGATTTGAATATTCAATGATATAATTTTTAAATTAAACAAATTTTGATTATATATTGTTAATGTCTTACGTATTATAAATTAAAATTTTAAATTTTCTAAATGTTAAATTGTGCGTTTTTTTTTACATCGATTATATAGCTTGTGTATTGCAACATTGAACAATCAAATTTTCATCTTCTGATATTATATAAATAGTTGTTCGTTTTGTGGTTATTGATATATGTATATATAATCGAATTATGTGATATATAATTTAAAAAACAATATGCGTTTTGCTTTATTTAAAATATGAATGGTAGTAACATTTACAAATAATATAAATATAATTTAGCGTATAACTGATGTATTGTACATTGCTGTATATTAATATAGATCATATAAATTGTATACATGTAATAGATATTATGCAAACTAAATATGTTGTATGTAAAAGAATTTTAAACAAAATAGAATAATTAAAAAAGGATGTATCTCATATATTTTCATATACATATATGTATTTTTCACTGTGTGAATTTAACAAAAAAGGTTCATTATTTGCTTGTAACTAAATAAACGTGCCAATTCACGCAGTGAAATAAGCAAATTGGGGGCCGTGGTGATTACTCATATTTATTGTAGGTTTTTTCGTTTTATTGATGAAAAATTGTGTTTTATGTTTCAGAGCGATCCCCAAGGTGAAGAACGTTGCCGCATTATGTGAACATAAATTTATAAATTACAATTATTAAGCTTAAATATACACATTATATTCTAAATTAATTTTGATAAATTAATCTTGTATTTTATATCTCTGATATTATACTTTAAATTAATTTTTTTGTGTCAGCTTAAATAAAAAATATTTTCTCATATATATTATGTATATATTGCAATAAAAATACATTAATTTTTATTGCAATAGAAAAAAAATATGTATATTTTCTATTGCAATATTAATGTAAAAGTTATAAAAGATGTGTTTTAACTGCAATATTTTTTTTTTTTTTTTTTTTTTTTTTTCTTTTTTTTTTTACATCAAAAAATTGTAAAAGTTTTCATGATAATGAGCTTTGTAAGCTCTGTGTAAGAATTAATGAGAATAAAAAAATTGTGCCATTAACACAAAGAAATTAATTTAGAGAATAATATCGGAGATATAATAAGTTCTACAAGATTCATTTATTGGATGTTTACTTTGAAGAAGAGGAGAATAATAAACGAAAAAAAAGAACAATAAATATATATGTGTGTGTGTGTGTATATAT
>JBCAUJ010000002.1:2922959-2948085 GCA_038406275.1 Cataglyphis albicans
TGTCACATTCAAAGCGCACGTTCGAGGGATAAAGTAACGAGTGCCTCGAACTGGAACACGTGAAGCAGTTTTAATTTTATATATATATATATATATATATTACATATTTATCAAAAATGCATTATAGTTACTTATACTCTACTTATACTTCTCTTACGAGAGAAATATGATAAACATCATTTTGATATCGTACAATAGCAACTTTTATTTATACAAGCGCGCATTGTGTTATTCAGACAAAGATTGATATGCTATTCATCAGATTATTGTTAGTAAAAATGTTTCAGAATGAAAAATGATAATTCCACTGAAGGGGGATAGAGTTCGGCGTTTATCAATAAGATCTTTGTTTCCGTAAAGATGCACTTGTCAGATTAGCTGACCAGCGAGAAGAATTAATGGTTCAGCTAACTCAATAATGCAGGGAAGCGGGATATTAACACGATGCAAAAAATGGTTTCTTTGACGTGACACCTACTCTTTCTCGATACGCGAGTAAACGCGATAAAAAAAAAATGAAATAAAAAAATGAAAAATTTTAATACCCCTTTATTGATATTAATTTAATTAAAAAAATTTTTAAATCTATAAAAATTTTATTAAAATAATCGATTTTGTGTGTGTAAAGTTAAAATTGAAAGAAAAATAACTGTATTTGTTCGATCAATTTTAATTTTGCCAAATTAAATTTTAATCGTATTCTTTATAAATTAAACATTTTAGGCTCAAAATATATAATTTTATTTATTCTCTTTTTTTTAACATGCTTTTAAAATATTCTATGATAATTTAGATTTCAGATCCTAGAATATTTAAGATTAATTGTAAAATACTCTGTTGAACTTGGAAATAGACCAAACTCCGAAATTAGTACTCTCTGATATTTCTGTGCGAATGTGTCTACTACAATGTACATTTCCTGTGTACGAGTCAACTTTGTCGATCGAATGCACAAACAGTTCACTGTTCGTTAATTCATACATGCGCCTACACATAATCCTTGACACATAATACTGTAACTTTACACATAATCTAATCAGACATACATTATTGTTAATTATAGAAATATTATAATCATCTACTTCATATAACATAAACGTCTCAAATTTTATACAAATTTTTTAACATATTATTAACAATTTTTTATTGATAAAATTTTCATGCAAAGTCATATGCTGATTAAAAAAAATCGATGCGGATAAGCATTGTTACTCGTTAAATTAAAAGAAAAAAAATTCTAAAAAATAAATAATTTACTAAAAATTTAATTTAATAATTTATTAAAAATTTAATAAGATAAAAATTAAAATTAAAAGTTTGTTATCTCTAAAATGGCGCATTTATAAAGTTTTACTCGAAAAAAAAATTCTTTGTTATAAAAGGGGCAATTGTAAAAGAATCTCGATGAGAGAATCTCGTTGCCTTCACTCGATTTTGCTCGGGACATCCGGTATACAAGAATCAAATGCGCTGGAGCATTGACAATATCTCGACGGTTAAAATTTCTCAAGTGTATTGCGGAACGCATCTATCCTCGTGACCCTGGACAACCCAATCTCCGGATTTAGCGTGTCTGGAGTTTTGCCTGGGTTTCATCGCGAAGCAAGTTTACCAAAGTACCAAGGTATAGCCGTAGACGTACCGGATTTACAACATGGGGTTGTATTGGACAGGCGGGTTAAAAAAGGGAATAATAGATGCGCGTGGTTGGAAAATGTGTTTCGCGCGAGACCGTGGAAGGATTTAAAACCCCGAAAAAAAAAAAAATATATATATATATCCTACTCGTGCGTTTCGAATACAATAACATATATATATAATTAATGTCTTTTGCTACAATGTGATCAAATTTTAACTCGGGATTCAATTACAAAAATTTACAGTATTCGACGGAGAGAAAACAATGATTAATAATTCATGTATCTTGCGTAACATCGCTGAAATAATGAATAAATTATGAATACAAAGATGGATTCATTATCGCTTTTAATATCACGGAAAATCATGAACCGCGCGGAATTTATTAAAGCGAAACGGATGTACGGTATTGAAAAGAGAAATAATAGTTGACAAAAACGCTCGAGAGAGAGAGAGAGAAAGAAAGAGGGAGAGGGAGTACCAATAAATATGCATTTTACCGTCGACGTTGATAAAGCGAAACTTCCATAATGCTATTATGTTAGAAACACGCGTTACGACAAGACAGCGCACGTGTTAGTCCACTGGGACATCAATCCGTCTCGTAGTCAGTGCTTCGTGCAACTAAGTCTAGCAGATTTAGCCTTTGAGCGAAACAAGAGCGTAAGCGAGTTTACGCAATAACATATATTTAACTGTCAATTTCCCTCCAATTTTATGGGCGTGACGGTTTCGATAAAAAAAACATAACATAATAATTACAGGATGGATCATTTTAATTAATCCACTAAAATATTTCAAAAATAAAGTTGACCTTGAAATAACCCTTTAGTCCTTGTTCCAAGGTCAAATGAAGATCCCCCAGATGAGATAAAACCAAGATACTCGCGGTACAGAAAAAAAAAACATTCTTTAATAGAACAAATATGTAACTAATTTTTTTCATATTCCAATTTAAAATAAGAGTAAATGTGAATAAATTGTGTATTTATATTCATATTTGAAGAATATCTCTCACCTGTATGTCCGCCTTCAAGTGTGTCGGGATTTCGTGCAATTCCAGATTCGAGCACCGCGCCTCCAGCAACGACATGGCCCTGTTGTAGTGACATTTCTTCGTGGACGGATCCCGATCCATGATTTGCATGGCGCCGGGTGAGCCTAACACCAGGACATCCGGTACCGTGGCCACGACAAAGCCCAGTAAGAGGAATCCGTTAAAGAGAAGGATGCTCATGTCTGTAACAGAATCAACGGAAACGTACATTTAAACTTTGCCCAATTGGATCCTTACAATTGGATGGATTAATCGATCAGGAATGCACGTGGTGCAATAATCGGGGACTCGTCTTTGCTATATTTTATGCAAGCTATCATTTATGATATTTGAATATCGTGTGCTGCGTCTCTCTATTATATTCAGGATTGGATAGTAACTAGTTAAAAGTTGAGTTAAAAAGTTAACTTTTAATTTCTTAAGTCAATTTCAAACCTGTTAACTTTTAACTTAAACTAGCTACGTTTAAATGCATTAATATAACTTATTGCCTTTTTTATACAAATTAAAATTTTGTATCGCCGATAATCGAAAATTATCGAATAATTATATATTTTACTAACAATTGTAATAACATATATAACTATATTTAAATGTGTATTATTATTATTATATAATAAATAATACATTATCCCTCTTATAAAAAAACTCTTTTTATTATATTACTTAAATTTTAAATGTACAATTAAAAGATTAATTACATAAAAAAATATATAATTTTGCATAAATATTATTTTAATGAATTAGGAATTATTTTAACTTAACTTTAACCGAGTTAATTTTTGTTTAAGTAGCTTTGAATGTAAACTTAATGTATTTTTGAGCTATTAACTTTGAATTTAATTTAGTAAAAAAAAAAAAAAATATTAATTTGTCATATATTATATTTTTATATATTGTATAAACGTTTTTGAATTATTCATTAAGAATCTCAGCTCACTCAATCGATACTTCCCTATTTAAAAAATCCGCTTTTATAAGACGATAGGGGGAAGGAGATGACGATCGGCTTAAAGCAAGTTAAAGGAAGTTGATTAGCGGCTGGTGAGATAGCTTCGAAAAAAAAAAAAAAAGTTGCGAAAACTTTTCCAATCATTCGAGCTATCTCTTGTAACGCTCATTTATACGCGCAACTCCGATATTTCCGTAGCCTAATTAACTATCGTTTGAGAGAGACAGAGACAGACAGAGAGAGAGAGAGAGAGAGAGAAAAGAGAGAGAGAGACCATCAAAGGAATCATAATAGCTTCAGTTTCTGGCGCTATTACGTTAATTCGCATTCGCCTGTTGGACGCTCTTGGATAGAAAATCGTTATCATAATTTCGATAAGCATCCTATTCTCAATCGCGGTTGATCGGGCAAGCGCATTTTCGAAAGCCACATTATTATTGGGGTGTGCATGCATAATGCTATGTCGCTATTGCATAAAGTAAACGCGCAAAGTGCTGACCTCATATACCTGGTCGAAATAGCTGGGGTCGATCATTCGGTCCGCTGCTGTGTCGACAAAGTAATTTTGCAGGTGGCGATTTCAACTTTACACGCGCGTCGACGAGAGAGAAAATTTCAGCTGTATAAATTTTCGAACTTTGACGCTGCGGCGCTCGAAGTGAAATTAATGAAGAGAGAGAGAGAGAGAGAGAGAGAGAGAGAGAGAGAAGGACGAGAAAGTTAACAGATGAAAGTTAACAAGATTCCATTCTTCTCCGTCTATTTCGTTCTCTAGCTTCGCACATTATTGACAAAACATAATATTCACACGAAGAGAGGAGAGAGAAGAGAGAAACTTCCTATCTAAAAGTCCATGAATGTTCTATCCACGTTTCCGACCGTGTCCATTCCGAATTTTTCTTCCGCACCGGATGTCATGTAATGGCAACGACCTTCGTACAGGATCCTAAAACGTTTACTCTCGTGAAAAAAATTCTCTTGAAAAAACGTGTGTGTATGTATTGTATATATATCTGTGTGTGTGTGTGTGTATGAGAGAGAAAGAGAGATTGCATGTATATTACATATAATAACCGTACTCAATGTATCCTCTATAAGATGTAACATTAGATGAAATGCAACCTCGGCATCTTTCAGAAGATTCCGATATACTCCTCTACATACTTCATTACACATTAATTATTTTACATATATTACATATAATAATTTTATATGATGCATAAAATTATATTATATAAAATATAATATATGTATAATATATAATTTTATATAATATATAAAATTATTATACAATAATAATTAAAAAAAATAAAATTATTATACAATAATAATTTTATATAATATATATTTATTAATTTTATACAATACATAATTATTATTATATAATAATTTTATATATTATATAAAGTTATTATATGCCATGTATTAAACGATACTTTTTTCGATACACACATTTTCTTTAAACTTCGATATCTTAATCCATCTCGCAAGAGAATCTTTCAAACCCTACGCGATACCTTGAGCCTTGAAAATATTTCGTTGTTTGCTTTATTGCTATAAGTCGTTCCGCCAAGGCGCGACCATTGCGGATTTTTATCGCGGGATTTATTGCGCATTTCGATAAGATAAAAATTTCACGACGCCCCTTCGTGTATCTCCCATGTTACCTAAGAGCTGGGATATTATAGCGGGGAACCCAACTTCTCTCGACCATAATTAAAATTAAATTGCAGTTAGCTAAGACGAAAGTGCTCTCTTCGCCCAAAGCTTAATAGCATTGCGTAGGATGCACGAGGAACTGGAGTAAGGAAGGAAGGAGATGCGCCCCCACGTTGCAGTTTGTCGCTTATATAAAGGACGACGTCGACGACGAGGTCGTCCTCCTTCACCGACTTCCGCATATCTCATGCTCATTTGCCTGCATTCGAAAACGTTATTAATACAAATTGGAACGGTACTTCTCTCTTTGCGGAAGTTCCCCTTGCCGAGATATATTCCTCCGATTCAAATTTATATCTTCATAATCAAACTTACACCTTTGAACACGCACACACACTCTCTCTCTCTCTCTCTCTCTCTCTCTCTCTCTCTCTCTCTCTCTCTCTCTCTCTCTCTCTCTCTCTCTCTCTCTCGTTTTACGAAACGATCCGCAAAGGAAATTACGAATCTATTAATATTGAAGCTATCTGACGTAATTTTAACGAATATCTTTCATTTAATTGACTTTCTATAAATGGCATCTATCAATTTTATGAAATGATGGTATAATAATATTTTAAATAGTTCATATATATCATGTTTTCTTTCTCTTAAATCAAGATTAATTTAAGCTTACTTCTTTGAAACATCCACATTTTAATTTTATGAGAAATTGAATTATTGATAAAAATTGACATATTTCTTTTTTTTTTCTCAAAAATAGAAATTACATAATTATTAAAATATACTAAAGATATATTTTAATGTATTTTAAAATAATATATTTCAATATATTTTAAAATAATGCCAAGAATGCTCTATGATAGACATTAAATATTCATAACAAATTGAGTCTTTTTTTTTTTTTTTTGTGAATTACATCGAGACACGCGAAGAGTTACTTTGAGGCATTGCTCTTCATCAGATATATCTATTCGCAAATATCTTCTTCTTGGCAACAACATTGATATAATATCGCTAGGAAGCACTTGAAAGGATACGAAGGCTTCAACGTTCACTATAATACCCTTTACATCACGACGAGGAGAAAATACTGAAAGTACAAAGTGTGGTTCCATTTACGGTAGATTATTACAAAGCGTTATTTGTAAGCAATGAGACGATACACGATATTAATTTATTATTCCGTATTTACTTTTGATGATCCGCATAAAAGCCGTGAATAATATATCTGCAACAGTTAATACATTTTCGCGCTGATCGCGCGAAACAAGCCATGGGGCTTTCATTTCAATCAGCGAGAGAGCGAAATACAATTTAAAAGTGCATCTCTCCCAATAGAAATATAGTATGAAATAGTGTTAAAGAGAGAGAGAAGAGTTCAAATGATCGGAGCTGAATACGATATCGCGAGATTCGAATTAATAATAATATTTGCGAAATTAAAAAGGTATTTGAAACATATCGTTAAGTGAAAATTGGCGGATAATCCACCTTTTAATTCGCATCGTATTTGTAAATTGCAAAGTAAAATATTACGAATCTGAAATTGTGAAGTGATTAATGGCTTCGTAAAAAGGACAGCATAATTGACAAGCCATCGTTTCTATTTTAATAAAAATCTAAGAATCGGCTACAGATCTTTTAAAAATGATAAACAAGTTGAATAAAAAATTTCTGAAAGAATCATACATTATTTACTTACAATTATTAGTTTTAAAATTTATTCCTATTAGTCTATAATTTTTTTTTTTTTCATAAATTCGTATTATTAAGAACAACCTAATGACCGATAGTAACAAAATAAAACGAACAAAATTAATTAACACATCACTCAATAAGTCCCCGGTCTGACACATTACGGCAACATTGTTGACAGACCCATGTGATTTCTAAAAAAAAATTTGTTTTTCTTAGACCGAAGACTTATTGAGTGATGTGTTATTGATATTAGCGATTAACAAAATTAATAATTGATATTACCGATATTAACAAAATGAAACAAATTAACAAAATTAATTAAAATAAAAATTCTGTCAAAGGATTCGCAACAAGATCGTAATAAATAATGAATTATTCTGTGCAATTTTCTGTGCGATATTATTCACTATGATATTATTATTAGCTATTTCATTTATTATTCGTTTATTGCGTCTTCTCTGCGAGTCGAGAAAGTCTTCCTTTGAGCGAGAAGTTTATTTTAACTCGGGGGGGGAGTGGGAGGGGGGAGGGGGGAGGAGGAGAGAGAATCATTCATGCGAGAAAGGAATGATGAACCGAATCAAGGGATAAATTTTCCACGAAATTCGTATCCTTGTCGATTTCACGGGATTCGGAAATCGATGCCATCGACAAATGAAATGGCGTATAATGTTCACCGGCATCGCGCTGGGGAGCTTATTTCCGGTGTGCGCGGGAAACAGGAGAGGTGGGATCCGTTTACAAGATGTCGTGATTCATGGTCCGTGCAGTTTGCCGAGTTTTGAAAGAGAACGACGTGATGTTTATTGTGCCAAGATCTCTGATGAAACGCAGAGGCAGTAGCGTATTTCAAACTTATCGCCCGTATATCGATTTCGTTGACTCCGTTTACGTCGCTTAATATTCCGCGCGACGAAAGAGGTCAGGTATACAGGGTGTCCGTAGCACACATGCCACACTTCGGACACTGTAACACACATGTCGAACAGATGCCACGCTTCCACGTCGAAACAAAATCGCACAGATCGTCAAGAAAGTACGTGTCTGGAAAAACTTTATCGAAAATTTGGAAAAGGAAACTACATAAAAGTTCAACAGCAAGATACGTCACATCCGGTTACGCTGATAATTCATTATATTGAAATAAGTTATTATTAATTCTCACACATTTTTTTACAACTGATTTCTTTATAATTTTCTGACAGAGAGAGAGAGAATAAATTTGAAAAAAATTTGAAAATAATTTAAAATAATTAAATTTTAAATCAAAATTTAATTAAAAAAAATTTTTTTTTTTTTTTTCATTATTTAATCTATTCAAATTTCTTAATATATCGTAGATTGTAATTTTAGATTAATAGTTTTTTATTTTATATTATTTATTTTATATTATATATTTTATTATATAGTTTATTTTTTATTTTATTTTTATTTAATTTTTTTTTTATTTTTTACTTTATTTTTAAATTATTAGAAATTTTTCTCGTTAAAAAGATATCGATGTAATATTGATGAGAGAAGGTCTGTCGTTAAAATTTAATCTGCGAGCGAGACGTGCTGCAGAAAATTTTTAATGTAATTATTTCAGAGATTGGAGATATCGTGATTCTTTTAAGAGATTTTCAAAGAGATACGTCAGAGAGATTCTCGCGCTATAAAACAAGTGAATAAAACTGCTCGGCGAAAAAGAACGCCAGACTGAGATATCTCTGACTCACGACAGCGAACATACATATATCAGGCTCCGCTGCATAAGTAATCACGTTCCACGTTAAAAATCTTCTAAATCTTCCTGTCAGAGGGTCGACTCAAAATCCACGAGACTAAAACTCCAAAGGAAGACCGCTTATGGAAGAAACTTAAAATATCATGAAAAATATACGTTTTATTTCAATGGGAACGGAAAGATAAAAAGTCAGAGAGAGAGAGAGAGAGAGAGAGAGAGAGAGAGAGACAGACGAGTCTTTCCGTTTCTTCTCTACTTTCTCGAAATAGGATGAAATAAAACTTCCATTTACATATTAATTGATGCCAATTAACGTCTCTTTAATACGGTCTCCGGAAATGGCAATCGCGCACCGATTGTAGAAGCTACTCGCCGCTCGGCGAGCGTTTCACGAGGCCGTTTCCCGGCCTCAAGACGCAAACGAAAATAGACCGTGTTATCGGCGCGATGCATGCGGCACGACATTACGCGATGTAGGACAGCAACAGGTCTGCGCAATGTTACGGAAAGTCGGCTCTCTCTCTCTCTCTCTCTCTCTCTCTCTGTCTCTCTCTCTCTCTCTCTCTCTCGATCGGTCGGGAAAGTGGCGGTTTCGGCGACGACAGGATTTCGGACATGTTTATTCACGATACGCGGGGCGAGAGAGGGGGTTCGGGGGGGAGGGGGGGAGATTTCGATCGCCCGTTACTATCGCCCGGAGTTAATTAATTCGCTCGCTCGTCTACTCGCGATCTTAATTGAATCGGGGAAACCTTAATATTCCTCCCTCGACCCCCCGCCAATAATAACGCCCTATGACGCTGAGATGACAGATGGAAAGGGGGATGCTTCCGAATCCGATCGACGCGCAAAGGTCGGTGCAAGGTCGACAACAAACAAGGTGGGGATTTAATACAGTGTTTGTAATGTATCAGAGTTTAATTTTCGAACTATGCAAACGCATGGTTTACACGTGTACAGTTGCATTGTGTAAAGTTTGTGTATACGTACAACGTGGAATATCGCGATAAGAGTCTATTCATGTCTTTGTTTAAAATTGATTTATAGCATCATGTATTTATAGTTAAATTATAATTTATTTAAGCGAACGGAGAACAAATGGCTAATCTTTTATTTATTACAAATTAAATACAATTTTCAGAAATAAATGTTTTACACTCCCTGAAGGATTAATATAATTAATTTAAAAACATCACAAGCTCGATATAGATAAGTAAAATTAAAAAAGCGATATCAAAATGTAGATATTGCTTTTTTTTTAGCCATTTTATTGATCGATGGTAAATTTTGCCGAAATGGCAAGGAATTTTCAAAGTTATGAATAACTCATAAAAACTTTCGAATTTTTTCCCTTAATAAATAAAGATATCGAAAGCTAAAGCTCTTTATTGCAGTTCAATATTGCTCGCTATGGCGAGTAGACTATATAGAATATAGTACATCACTATATTTCGAGCAAAATAAACGGCCATTGTACGAGGTCTATAGATAAAGTTGTTTAATAGAAGCATATTTTTTTTTTCAGCGATACATTAATTTTAATAACGCAATCAATTGCGTAACCAAATTGCTCGAATAATCTTCTTCTTTCGATCAAAAAATATCACTTCCATAACTCGCTTCGTATTTTTATGTATCAACATCCATTTCATAAATTTTTCCTCAATCAATATTTGTTACGTAATATTTATTACGCATTTAAATAATAATTGCGCGCGATAATAACGATCAGAGTGATAAGATACTGTTTGACAGAATCGTTGAGCATAGCGTGAGCGTTAAAAAAAAAAAAAAAAATTCCCAATTTTTTATTTAATAGATATGGAGGCGCGCAAACAAAGGAAAAACAAAATCCGTGTTTTATTACAGATTCAGAGCCGATTCAAATATTTACAGTCAATCATTGTTTCATTGAGTCCATACTCGTCGTGTGCGCGCGTGTGCATATGTTTTCACGACTAGCAGCATGGTGAAGCATGCAATGTCAGATGCAATTCGCAAACAGCGTGAAAACGTACTGCTGCAATTCCCCTCGAATCGCCTCGACCGCTGCCGTGCACACTCTGTTAAATCAATATAAAGGCTTCAGTATTCGGACGTGTACAGCTCGCGGGTTTTTTTTTTTTTTTTATGGAAAAAAAAATACAAAACTCCCTCGGGGATCCCATTGAACTAATGGAGATCGATGAACAAGACTTTGTAATTAATTATGAAATCGCGGATCGCCATCATAAATTTCGAACATACATACAATTATTCGTTGTTGTTTCGTTTTTGCAGGCCATTAATTATATTATGAATTCTTTCAAATTTTAAAATAAATTTAAATAAAACTCTCCATTTATTAAAGTGGTCGAATGAGAAAAATGCAACTAAAAAATGCAACAATGTCAATGAAAAATTATTAATCAACGATATGATCGTGCAATGAGTATGGGAATTTCGTCGGCGCGGTTCCGGTTAAATAATTCGTCGATTGCAAAAGGCAAACGCGAGATGGAACGCGATGGATGGAAATGCGTGCACGCTAATCTGACGGCGCGAAATCGCCGCGGTAACGTTTGATTTTTATAGGCTAGCTCGCAGCTTTTGCCGCAAGAGTAATGCAAAAATTGAACGACGTTTTTCAATACGCGAGATAGCGAGATATGAACGAGATATCAAAATTGATAGCTTTCAACTCGGTGACATGAAAGGTGCTCGATAGAGCGAGGAATCAAAGTTTTATGAGATCGGCGGAAAAAAAGATTCTTTTTCGAGATGATAACGCACGAGGACAAATAATGAATGAGAAAAAAAAAAGTGTACAACAAGGCGAGTTTCGATGAGTATTTAAGAAGGTATATCCATTTAAAACCTCGAAAAATGAGTACATTTCTAGATTTTTTTGCAGCGCAATGACTTAATAAAATTTTTTAACTTTTTTGTAATATAAATACAATATTATTAAATACTTAAATAAAAATTCTCAGTTCAAAAAAAATTTTTTTTGAATAGTTTTTGTGAATATTTGCAGAGCTCCTGCAATTTTACGGTGTGCATGAAAAAAGTTCATTTATCATATCTGGAATGAAAAATACAAGTTTTTTCATTATATATATTAATAGCTGTATGTTATCCAAGTGATTTTTAAAAATTTTTAAAAATAAAAAAATGATTTGTTGAAAAAAGTTCCATTTTTTTTTTTAAACTCATCTTTTCTTGTTTGCATATCGTGTATGAAAATATAAATCTGCAAATATTCGCATAACTTAAAAAAATAAAACTTTTTAGCTGAAAAGTTTAATTTAAGTACTTCATAAAATTATATTAATATTGTAAAAAAAAAAAAAAAAAAAAAAACAAAAGAATTTTATCAAGTCATTGCGCTGCAAAAAATCTAGAAAATATACTCATTTTTCAAGAATTTTAATGGCAAATTCCTACGCTCAAAATCGATACTGTTTTTCCATCTTTTCAACAAAAATATCGAGGAATGTCGATATTTTTGAAAAAAATATAGGCTTTCTCTCGCGCAAGAGCTCCAAACTTCAAAACGCGTAACTTAATTAAAAACACTACGCATTTCTTCTTAAAGTTATCTCAAAGTTATAGTATATTTTACATTAATCTCGTTAATTAACTCAGGCTAACATTAATTTAATCAGGATCTATCTAATTTTTAATCGGACAAAGTTTTATTTTTTCCGCAACCCTTCCCCCTCCTTCTTTTCCTCCCCCTTCCTTTCACAATCGATCGGAGTCCGGAAAACTCTCGTCTCGGCGTCTCGTTTTTGGAACGACGAAATAAATCATTCGAGTAGCAGCAGCATCCTGTCGAGCATCCCGTGCACGGTGATGAAGCGCACCATCGCCCGAGCCATCGGTCCGAGCTCGATCCGACACGAGTAATAAAAGCTTACGCGGGGGCCTCTCAAAGGCCGCCGCCCCCCTCCCCCTCCCCCCGCGTTGCCCCCGTCATCGTTGAGGAAGAGCGCGTTCGCCGATTGAAAGCTTTGATCTGTCAACGATGCGCATACACGTGCCGTCGCATCTTGATTTCCGCAATGACGACCGCGTACGCGTTATTGCAGTTTGCGGAGAACGAAAAGGACAGAGGGTAGCGGCGGGAGGGGGGAGGGGAGGGGGAGACAGAGGAGGGAGAGAAGGGGGATCGGGATCGCGCCCGAACCAATGAGAGAAATTCTTATCGTCGTCGATCGATGGAAACCCGAAAGCGCTTAAATAGTCCCGAAATCCCGCCATTGGTCCTCGCCGCATGTGTTTTCCGCTCTCGACTTGTTTGCCGGAATCCTGCGAAATGGTCCTGTTAAATTTATCTCTTTCCATATCTCTCACTCCGTTCTAATATCGCGAACCGCGGATAATAGTCGCCGCCGAAGGTTATTTTAGATGGCTTGCGCGCTCCCCCTTCCCCCCCTCGCGCCCCTCTCCCTCGTTGACTATTAAAACTTCAGCGATCTATACATACCGATATCATATCTCGATATTGTACATCGATATTTCATTATTATATAATCGATATTTACAATGCATAATAGCAAGTTTAGAGATATGTGTTACCTCTTTTTTTTTTTTTGACGTTTGTTAACGTCAATTCAGGAACAATATTTTACGCGCGTCAGATATTGGGAACACGGTGAAAGGGGGTGACGTATTTCCTGTCAGTGCCGCTTAACTGTGAAACAGGTGAAACAGGTGTATTTTATCAGTTAACTTTGATAAGTAACGTAATGGTACTGCGTTCGCCGGAATGGAACGAGGATTCAACAAAGAGAAAAGGAGAAGAACCTCGTGTCAATTTGCGTCATCCAGTAAGAAATGTACGGAGCACATCGCGAAGAAGGTGATGAAAAGAAAATGCGATAGTGTCAACGAGAGAGATATATTCATTACTCAAAGTATGTTTGTTCATTCGTTATAATTTATGTCACTTTCGCGTAACACATAATGTCAAAATGACATACAATATTCGAATAAAAAAATCTTTCGAAATGATGGGTGGAATGAGTGAAGAGAAAACACTCTCCCGTCTTAGCTTTCGAATTTGATTTTTTTGACATGTTTCAGCTGATATTGATTCGGTATATTAAGTTGTAAAATTTTTTAAATATAAAATATGATCTTCTTTTGCGCGTGAAAAAAAAAAACACGTACTTGTCAAATGTGATGAATTTAATAACGCGCGTTCGATAAAATATTATTGATTAAACGAAATATATATTTGATATAAAAAAAGACTTGCTGAATTCTTAGGATGTTTTGGTTATATAATGGTAGCTGTCAAAATAAAAAAAGAATAAGAAAACATATTGTTTCGATTATATAGTTTAAAAAATCAAATAAATAAATCCGGATTATAAAAAGAAATAAAGTACCACAGAATAATACAAATGTTCGTAAAAAAAATAGTTGTAATTAATACTTGTAATTAATACTAATTTATGACAAAAACTTTTGATATTTGAATATCCCTGAAATCAACTGCAAGAAACAAAACGAGTAATGTACATAAGGAGAGAAAGAGACAGATAATATTTTTCCACAATTTTTAGTAAATAACTTTCACAGTAACTGAATACAAGTTTTGTACAAATATTTATTAGAGTTTACTTAATATATGTGAAAATTTTTATTTCATTGGCATTTTTTTTTTTTTTTTTTTTCTTATCAAATTCTTGTCAATAAGTGCTACGCGATTTTCCATAAAAATTATTAGTAACTTCAAACTTAAATAATTACCAAATCATTAAGACAATTGTGCTCAGACTCTGCATAGATATTCAGAAGAAATAGTAGAAATTTTCATTTTTGTCAATGTTTCATATGACACGTGCAGCCTTAAAGGGTGAAATACTTCTATCTTCCATCTTCTTTTAAGCCGTATCGTTTATTTTTTTCGTATTTCACGACTTCGAAGGAGATATGCTTTCGAGTGAATCGCGTATCCGTATACGATTAATGCTATAAAATACCGAATAATGTCAGAGGGAATGAATACAAGGTAACCGGCGAGTGTTCGCGCATAAGACTCGCTTAGTAAAAGCAGTATCGTCGGATAAACGCGAGGCGTAGATGTAGCTTGTCGGTTCGCGCCAACGTATTATATAGCGCATACGCCACCTCTACTACCACCACTACTCTCGCCGCCCTCGTCGAGCGCGTGTTGCACCGATCTCTACGTCAATTTAATTCGCCGAGGTTCATTTCGACGTTGAAGAATTACAGCCCCGAGATTTTAATGCACGCGAGAGCACATGCAGCTCGCTCGCGTGCAACATTTCCCGCTCCTCCGATGTTTTTAATCTCTAAATTACGCGGTCGAATCGCTCAATTAAAGCTTCTCCCGACTTCCTCCCCTCCCCGCCCCTCCATCCCTCCACCCCCCCCCCCCCTCGTCACCCCCATTCCCATTCCACTTTCCGATACCGTGCGCTTTCATACGGTCGAGTACGTTCGTGAAATAGCGCGCAAAAAAAGCCCCGCGGGACAATGAATCCAATAGCGGGAATCGGCCGGCTCCCGCAATCCAGAGTACAATCTAGATTACGTTTCCGATACTTTGCACCAGAAACCTAAAAACGGTGCGTAACACTTTTCCGCTTAAAAACTCATTAAAAAATATCGCGCGAAATTTTCGGACTATTATAAATAGCATTTTCGCAAACGAGAAGAGGCTCTTCAACAATAAAATTCAAAAAATCTGTCTTGTAATGACAGATGACGTTCCTGAGATAGCTGTCAATCGCTTAAAAATCACAAATAATTAGTAATAAAAAAAAATTAATTATATAAAAAATGCTAAATTCACTGTATATAATTTTTTAATATTAATATAATAAATATAATATATATATATATATATATATATATATATATAAATATTTTTATATATTCTCAAAAAATTTAATGGTTTTTAAATTTCCGAGTAAAGACAATCTCGTAAACATATTAAAAGTTCTTGTAACGATTTCGGACATTCTAGAAAAAAAAGAGCCATTAAAATTTCTTTTAATAGTTTCAAAAGAATTTCATTTATTGTATCGTAAATTTCATATATTACTCATATGAAAATAATATAGATATTAAACATCTTTTTTGTGTAATAAAATCTTAATTCGCTCGCTCTCTCTCTCTCTCTCTCTCGGAGCAAATACGTACGTATATAATAAAATTCTTTGCTGAAGACAAAGCAATTCTTGAGCCAAGTGAAAAGCGAGACTCGAATGCTAATTCCGGTGATTTCGAGCCGAAAGACGAAAGCGCTCTCTCTCGCTCGATTGTGAATCGCCGGGGTGTAAATTACACTCTGCGCGACCATTCCCCGGGTTAATGTACTTGGACAAGATCCCTTAGTACAGTACGTTAGGTAACTCCCCGCTAAGAAGTTTCCAGACCGACCCTTCATCACTAACAACAAGCAATCGGGTCTCCGCGCATAAAGCTTAGTATCGTTGCAGTAGCGCCGCAGCAATATCCTCTCTCTCCAGAGTATAGAATTCTTAGCTTGCTGCAATCTTATTTAAACCTTCAACGTAAACTCCACGTTGATTAGACCGTTGCATCGCAGTGCGAAAGCCGGAAAAGCCTGTGCATCGCGTGCGACCCCGATATAAGAGAATACGTTACTTTAATTAATTATCGCGATTTAATCAGAAGAGCCGCATTCTTACTCCGCTTAAAAGGACTAAGATAAATTATTTCGTTTATTTTTCTTTTTTTTTTTTTGTATCGATAAGAGAATCGAGAAAGAAAATATAAGTGTCTATTCTCAAATTCTGTAAAAAAGAAAAAAAAAAAATTCCCTGAAAATTCCTTTTTTTCAGATATTTTTCTTTAAAATTTCAGGTAAAAAGAATATTTTAAACATTTTTTGATGCAATTTCCTAAAATAATTTTTTTTTTTTTTATTGTACGCGTTTACTAATGCTTTTCATTCATATAAAGAAAAAAATAAAGCCACTTAAAGTTTCAAATGCTAGATTTATAAATACTGAAAATAAAATTGAATAGTTTTCAATTCAACAATTTTAAAATTGAAGAATTTATTTTTAGGACAAAATTTTTTAACTTGCATAGCATTTTTATTTTTTATCACTAAAAATTAAAATAAAAAGCATGCATTGCATATTTGATATTTTGTTAAGACAATGAATATAAACAGAGATAAATATATATTTATAATATAATTTTAAACACAATTCACAACATGCCTTATTGGCGAATTGTCTACTGCTAACAATATAAAAGCAACATTATTAAAGAGAGAATTTTTGAAAAAATTCTCTCACAATTCCCAACACAATTCTACGAAAATTCCCTGATTTTTTCAGATATAAAAAAATTCCCTGAGGATTCCAGGTTTTCCATGGTTTTTCCAGGAAGTGGAAATATCTAAAAAAATTATTATGTTCAAACATATTGGACAAATTAATAATATTTAATATCTTTATTCGATTTTTTTATAATTTAAGAAATATTGTAACTTGTTATTTTTTATTTTTTTTTTCAAACACCCTGAAAAAACATTCTCTGAAACATTGCTACTTCAAAGACTATAGTAATAATCGCCTTAAAAAAAGAGATTTATTTTATTAAGAGCGCAATCATTAAATCGTAAATTGTGCTCGCTGTAAATAAATTCCTTTACCAATAGTTTACGTCAAAACTTTTTAATCCTCTCGATTTTATACACAAGAAATATAATTTCTTTCTTCCCTTTTTTCGTCGCCCCGCTTTTATTCCTTTAGCTCCGCGCATTCCTCCTACAAGTTTTCTTATTAAAGAAATAATCTTGTCGGCTGCTGCGTGTTATGCGGTGTTCTTTGCAAAAAAGCAATCGGTTGCAGTTATTTGCGACGATACTCTCGGTATCTCTTCATGTCGCTTCAACTTATTCCACGACATCGATTATGTTTACCGTTGTAAGAAATGCAGTGGTGCTTGATAGCATTTTCGCGGACTTGAAATGCTAAAGTAGAATGCATGAAGAGAAATAAAATGTCTCGATATAATATACTAGGCACTAATTCAATATTTATATTATTATTAGACAAGTGTTTATACGACCAAACTGGCAATTTATTGTTAAAAAGTAGAAAGAGAAAAATCGAAATGTCAAACTAACATTGTGTCAACCACTATGTTTGGGATACTGAGAACGACTGAACGATCTTTAATTTATCGTATATGTTGTTTAAATTCTGTGTCTTTTTGAGAGTTAAGTGTTTAGTGTTGACAAATTTTTAATTAAAAAAAAAAACATTTCAGCTATTTTTCTCTTTATATTATTATCTTTAATTAATATCGACAATAAAATTATTATGTTCAAATATACAGGATAAATTAATAATATTTGATATCTGTATTAAGTTTTTTTTTATAATTTAACAAATATAATTTCTTTCCTTTTTTTCTAAAAAATATTTTGAATTTATAAATAATATTATTTAAGATATAAGAAGAAAATATATATATTTTTTCTTTAAGAAAATATATATAATTAATATATGAAAAATATATATATGTATAATTAATTAAAAAATTAAAAAATTAAAATCAATTAAAAAATAAAAAATATATATAATATATATAATTATAAGAAAATATATATTTATTCACGTATACCTATATTCAAAATATCTAAATATGTAAAATAAAATCAGAAATTGATGCGTTTCAGTGATATTATTTTACAAAAAAAAAAAAAAAAAAAAAGCAATTCCTATCTCAATGAAGAACGAGGACTCCATAGGCGAATTCTGCTATCACGTGAAATCTCTAAAACGTAGTCCTCTTCTGCTTTAAGCACCACTGCACGTCACACCGGTACCTGTGCGAGGCGAGACGAGGCGAGGCGAAGGTAAGGAAGTTCTGAGAATGAAATAAGAACTTTCGACAGAAACCAATTACCTTCGAAGAAGCGCTGATTTTACGCAAGACTACCTTCCTGCGCGTCTCCGGATGTCGGGGTCGTCGAGCGGAAGAAATCCCGGGGACCGCGGCGGCTTTCGTTTTCGCACTTGCGAGAGGGAGGCAAAGGGAAGAAGAAAGGTTGAGAGTGCGCGCAATTTTAGCGCACTTATCCCCCTCGCGAACTGGGTGTATGCCGTCACGTCGGAATAAAACAAATTCGAGCGAGAAGAGGGGAAAGAATCTCCAGAAATAACGAGCACTCACGGCCCGCCGACCGCCGTTTCACGTCGGAAACGAAAATACCTGCGAAACGTCACGAACGGCACGCGCACGACAATGGGAGCTTTTTGAGCAAGGGACCAGTACTGCTATACCTCCCGTTCCCGGGATACCCTTTCATTCCGTCCCCCCCTCGCTCGCCTCTATTCTCCTCTCGATTCTCTCCCTCTCTCCCTCTCCCTCCTTCTCTCTCTCTCTTTCTCTCTCTTCCTCACCCGCCATTTTCATCGTCCCCCTACGTACGTGTCATAAATGAGGGCACGCAAATCGAGGATTTTTTCCGTCACGTTGAGGGCAAAGCTTTGGCCTCGACGGTTTTTATCTGGGACTGTTTTAACTGTTAACCCTTTCCTGCATCCACTTCATCGTGTAATGCACGTTCGAGCCTTTTTCCTCCTACCCCCCTCCCCCCCCCCGACCCTCGATGAATGGAGTGCATCTCGGATAATTTAATTTGGGCTCTACGCGAAGAGATATCACAGTCGCGTTTTGCTGCACGCGAAGAGAATTGCGTCCAGCTCTTAGATATTTTATCTAAGATACTCTTAGATGCTTTATTCGTTGAATAAAAGGAGAAATTGATTTATTTCGTTTAGAGGAAGATCGCAATATTGCATGTTACGGCAAACAGTCTCGCGTAATAAAGGCTGAATTTCTTCATCAGATTACGACCGCGCCCGTAATATCTCATTATAATAATTCTGCGGTAAAAAGAAAATTCTGCGCCAATTATTTTTAATTAGAAAATACACGTGGGGAATCGTGTAATACGTTCTGAATATATTAATAATTATATTAATATTATAATATTATAATATGTAATATATTAATATTTATATATATATAATTTTTATAATTTAATTATAATATATATATATATATATATATATATATATATAATATATAAAATGTATATAAAATATATAAATATATAAATATATAAAATTAATTATAATATATATAATTTTTATAATTTTTATCTTTGATAAAAATTAATTAATTTTATGAAAAATAAAAATTAATATCTTTATTTGATAATTTTCTTCATTTGTGTGTAATCTGTCTTACGTCTTTACGTATCTAGCTTTACTTATGAATGCAGCATCAAATAGATAACATAAAGCCAGATGCTACAAAGATATATAGTATGTGTGTTTGTATGCGTCATTGTTTCTTTTTCCTTTTTACGGATATATTCTCTTACTATATGTCTTCTACAAGAATATTACTTTTACGGAGCACTACTTGTTTAAATGAAAAGGAATATGCTCATTACTTCTGTACGTGTTTTGTTATCTTAAACAAGTTGTTTTTTACCGTTATAAATCAGCTTTATTATATTTTGGATTTGCTTATAACACAGACTGTTTCGTATAAATTAATAAATATGTAACCGCTTCATGTTACTTGAATCTAGAATCCAGATTTAATAACAGATTTCTGGTTTATATATTTCTCCCGTTGCATTTTCCATCGATGAATAAAAGCACGGCTCGCTTATATTTAGAATTATGATCCTTTTACATAAATTTTATGATGGATTAATTGACCTTCTGGTGTATAAGCAGATCAAACTTCTAGTAAAGAGAGAAAAATTGTCAAATATATGTAACTCTCAATTTGCACAGGGTGCATGAAAATTCGAATCCCGTTCAACGGATTGACTTCAAATTTTCCAAGCGAGTTTCTAATAAGATTGCGCATAACGGCTAACAAAGCCTTTTTTTAATCCGATTTCTTTCTGTTATAAACCAAAAAAAAAAAAAAAAGATAAATTTTTTTTGCACACCGTGCATGGAAACATAAACCTGCATAATTAAATATTCTCGCGTAGTTAAAAAAAAAAAAATATTTTTTTTTAAGCTGAAAATTTTTATTTAGTATACTCATTAAATGCTTAATAATATTGTAAAAAAAAAAAATAAAAAGTTTCTATCACATCGTTGCGTTGTAAAAAAAAATCTAGAAAATTTTTTCAAACGGATATGCGCTCTTAAATATGTATTTTGAAAAGATGCTGTGTGTGTGTGTGTGTGGGGGGGGGGAGGGGGGTTGTGAAAGTTCACTTGAGCATTTTTCTAAACAAGCAAGAATTATTACGACCGAGCTACAATGTGTTCGCATTATACGATTTTGTTGAGAAACACATTATTCTACGGAGAAGAAGCATAATATGTTTATATCATTACCGACTACCATTCTACTCTAGATAGTGCTAGATAGTGCTTTGATCCGCCATCCTATGTTCCGGCTTCATGGCAATCGGGCAGCAAGTTGGACAAGAGTTGGGGCGTATTCTCTGCGCTATTGCATCCATTCTCCTAAGCTCTTTTTCATAGTTTCCTGCGCTCGCTAAATTCTCTCCTCGCTCGCCAAACTCGCCGTATTTACCGAGGGCGCATCTCTCCGGGAGGATCCCCTAAAGCCCCGGCATACTCCGCGATGTTGCGGAGAGCATCGGATTTCGAAATTTCTCTATTATTCGTTTACCTCGCCGGAGGGGCGAGTAGAAACGGGCTTTTACGCGTCGGATGCATTCCCGTTTTTGCGTATTCGCTAAGATATTTAACAGGCCTTCCCTACCCCCCCCCCGCCCTCCCCCCCTTTTCTTTACACGCCTCTTCAGTATTCCCGTATTTCGATGCGAAAACAATTTTTACGTCAATCATACTGACTCGTTGAAGACGAATAAGACCGGTCGTGGATGCGATTAATTAATTGCGTTTTAATTTATTAATAAAGTCATATATATATATAGGGTGTTCATTTGAAAACTTTTTACTCTGTTTATTTTGTGATCGATTAATTTTTGCGAAAAATGTTTCGTACAAAAGTTTTATGACTTCGAAGGGAACATAAGATAGTGCTATTGATTTGACCTTTCGATAATCGTTTGAAGATCATGTGGGGGGGTCGGTCATCTTCAATTTTTTTTAATGGAAATTTTTTGCAAAAATTAATCAATCGCAAAATAAACAGAGTGAAAAAATTTTCAAATGAACACCCTGTATAATACACCTGGGGGAAATGGCGTTGCGCGATTGGATTTTGTATTTCTTTGTAGCAGTGTTCGACGCGATACGCACGACGGATATCCTTCTGTGCACGCACGCGCACAAAGCATTATTTAAATTTAATTAACTTTAAGCCTTTGCTCACTGACTCACTTTGATTAATCCTTGATGCGCGAATACCCCGGGGTGATAACCCGATATCGCATATACCGATGAATTTACGTAAACGTAGATAAGTATGATTGTAGATGCAAAACGTAAAATGAAGTAATATTAACTATACAAAAAGTAAATAATGTAAAGATAAATAATGTTGCTATAAATATAAATAGATTTTAATATAGACGTATATGTACGCGTATTCCGATTATAAAATATTCTCTGATACGCGCTTAAATTACGATATATGCTGGATATTCCTGAATTAATTGCTTCAATATTGCAGGCGTGCTTAATCAATTTCGAGGTAATTTTGTTTTAGTAAAAAATGTAATGTTGATCATCAGCAGAATTTTCATTGTTTAATAAAATATTTTTTCAAAGTTTACCGAGACATACATACAGAGTTATTAGTGTTCAATTTAATAATTAAAAGATTTTTCGATTAAATTTGTGTTATAAAAAATAAAAAACTAAAAATAATAAACTTCAAATTTAGTGACAGGATAAGTCTTTTAATACTGAATAATTAATTGAACAATAATTAATACTTTGTCGAAGACACAATGTTGTATCTCTTGAATACTCTATCCTTGATGCTTCAATATATATATATATATATATATATATATATAATGCTTCTAGATATGCTATAACAGTACCATAGTGGCTTTTGTAAATAGAATATTTAACGCAAACTGTCCCAAAGGAGAAATCTGGCAGACTTTGAAAATGCTTTATTCACGCGTTTTGGACCAAAATACTGTATAAGATTCACAGAATACAGAGTGGCAACGAATATAATAAAATAATATTTTGAGCGAAAAAAAAGGATCATTTTATTTTTGTACTTAAAATAAGGAAAAATATTATATTACGTGTTTATTGGCATCTGCATTTAATGAATGAATGAAGAAGAAGATAACGCGAGAAAGTTATGCGATGGAGGAGAATAATCTCTGCCCGACAATCTTCTCAATTTTGGAGTACCTGACGCGAGTTTTGCTATCATTCAACACACATACATATACACATACATATAAACGGAGAGGGTAGATATTTTCAGAGTAAACATTTCGTTCTTTCGCGGTGACCCACAGACGATTATTCGACGATAGTAGACCTCGTAAGCTCTCCGCTTGGGAAAATAAAGTGTTGGCCAAGTGAAGCCTTCCCTCTCTGTCTCTCACATGTCACGTGGCGGCTGCCCCCGGTATTAACTTCCTCTAGTAAAAAAAGATTCGCAAATCGATATACACACACGTGGTCGTTCTTTCTCGCTGTCAAACAATATGTGTTTTCTCATCGAGCAAAAGCGAAAGTTTGACGCTCGGTATTATACAGGGTGTTTCTTTAAATAAATGCGAAAAATTTTAGATGATTCTTTGTCGAAAATTAATTTCATATATTAATTATATCCTTCTTTCATATATTAATTATATTCCTTCAAAGAAGATAAAAATTAGAATTTTTTTTTTAATTCTAATTTTGTTTTTTTTTCATTTTTTCCAATATTTATTATAATTTTGTTTTGCTTGCTTTTTTATTTTAAAATTCAATTTCTCGTAACTCGAAATTTTGCCATTTAACACGGTGCTATTTTTTTTTTTTTTCTTGAAAATTATTGATTTTACAAAAAAAAAAATAACAGAAATAAAAAAGATTCTAAAGTAATCAAGCTTTCTAATGCATATTTTTAAATGATCACAGTTGATTATGGATTAATTTCATCATCTTATAACAATATGAAAAAGTTTAAAGAATATTAATACGCATCCTTTCTACCAGTAGAAAATGTCCACCAAATTTCATTTTTCTAACTTGTCCAAAATTTGAAAAAAAAAAGATAAATAAATAAAGCATAATTTTTACTTCCCCTTTTGGAGAGTAACTTCTTAGAGAGAAATATATTTCTCGAGAGTTTATATGAAAAGGTCTCCTTAATTTTCGACAAAGAATCATGTCTTAAAATTTTTCGCACTTATTTAGAAACACCCTATATTTAGCACCCATTAAAAGCCGAATTCTGCAAGCTTGATTGAGTTGCGATGCGAAAAAGACTTTTTTTATTCAAAAATATATCTCGTCGGAATTTGACCAATGTAATCTGACGCAATTCCATAAATATTTGTATCAAAAATGACATGCGTATCAAAATACATGCGAAATACAGAAAGATAATACGGTTAAATTACGGCTATCAATAATAACGCGTATAATTAAATGCGTATAAATTTCATCAATATATATTAACAATACACACGCGTATGAACGAATCTTATAATATTAATTTATTATAATTTATACTTTATTATAATTAATACTTTTATTAGTAATTCAATAAAATAATAATACCTCGATAATATATCCAGGTGATAAATAATTTAATTAATCTCGTATCAAATTATATTATAAAAGGGATTACGGATCATATACGCTCGTTATCGGATGTTAATCCCCCTCTTCCCTCCGCCCCCCCCCCTCCTACCCCGGATATTTATCTCGTTTTATCATAAACGGGGTTTCGAATCAAACGAAAAGATTTTAAACGTACGCGTGATTCTTTCGTACGAACGATCGTATTGTAGAACTCGCGTGCATTTTTCAAATAAATTCTAAAGAAAGAATGTATTCTTCGCGTATCTATTCTTGTATAGAGCAAGAATTCTCTCGCCTTATACTTTCCTGCCTCGCGGAATTTCGCATTCCACGTTTCCCCCAGCGTTTTTATCTCTTTCATGAAAGGAACGGTTACGCAACATACGACGGCGAATATGTTAACAATGAAGTCACTAAAAAATAGAGAGATGCTCGCATTCAGCCAGAACGATACGCGCGTCATTATTATGTTAACAAGAGGCATGCGCGAGGACCCAGAAAAATTATTATAAAATATAGCGAGAAAAAAATATAATAAAGATATATAATTATTTAATATATATATATATATATATATATATATATTGTATCTATTAATATATATAATATAAATATATAAAATATAATACAGATATACAATTTTTGAA
>JBCAUJ010000002.1:2948185-2993922 GCA_038406275.1 Cataglyphis albicans
TATATAGTATCTATTAATTTATATTATATTTTATATAATATAATTTAATAATTTTATATAATATATTTTATATAAATATAATGCAGATATAAAATTTTTGAATTATTTTAAAATTGATCCAGAAAAAAAAATGTATAAAATATAAAGAAGAGAAATATAATATACATATATAATTATATAACATAAATATATAAAATATAATATAGATATATAATAATATAGGAAGGAGAGCTGTAGATATAGATATATAATTTTTGAATTATCTTAAAATTAAAAATGATACTTTTATTTATTTAAATAAAATAAAAAATATGTGCTCTCTTTATATCAATTTCTGTATAGTAATTTAATATATCAAAGTTTAAGTTTATATCAAATAATGTAAAAATGTATTTGAAATTTTGGCATTTTTTTTTTTCTTTTTTTTTTTTTTCAATGACAAATTATGTTTCCTCTGTTCTTTTTCTCCTATGCAAATCTTCGAATGTTTCTCAAAAGATATCGACTATACTTTACTCAATAACACGCGATCAAAGGGATCACAAAAAAGTTGTCGGGTGTCTCAACTTTGAAAAGATAAAAAGAATTTCTGTGCATCATCAGAAATAAAATTCTTTCCTTGCTAAAGACCGACCCCCGGCGCCTTCATAGTGGTTAAAAGTAGAAACTATTTCAATCAAATCCTGACATTTCTTCTCGTGAAAAGGAAACTCTTTCACGATTATTCTTTCAGCTTAATCATGGAGGGCAAAAGATCATCGCTATAATTTTGTCGTCATCGGCCGTTACTTTCGCGACGGAGAGTACACGCAGAGGTCCGGGGAAGGTGCCTTAATTCGCCGCAAATTCGAGCAAATAGAAACGCGAACGGAAGATCAACGTAAAGTAAAAACCGTCGACGACTCGGAAACATAATTGGCACCTTACGTCCACCAATGGATTGACGTGGGTTGCATTTATTAGCAGAGTCCGCTACCTCGAGTTCCGCGGAACGTGACTTTGCGCATAAACAGATAGATAAAGAGAGAAAATAGGAGAAGAGAGAAAGAAAGAGAAAGAGAGAGAGAGAGAAAGAGAAAGAGAGAGAGAGAGAGAGGGACGACAATGACTTACGCACGATTTAATTTGCACATCGCGAAACAAAACAGAAATACGCGCGCAAAATATTGTGGCATGACGGCGCGATACGATCGCTCCCGTTTTCTCGCTCGGTTGCATGTAGGAATGCATTTAACCTCGTAATACAATATATCGTTTTCTCTGTAGGTGAGAATTTTCTCGAAGCGAATATAGTTTCGAGGCACGAAAGAAGGCAGCGACACGCATCCGAGTTATCGTAAGATTTTGGCGTGTAAATTTGAAAAAAAAAAAAAAAAAGAAAAATACCATATTCAATAATTTGAGAAAAAGTATCTGTGCGCATTTTTCACGAATTCTAAAAATAATGACCAAGAAGTTAATCTCTGATTGTAGCGAGTTAAAAATTAATAAAAGAAATTTCAAAAATAAACATGTTTATCTGACCTGGTTATTACAGATTGTTATCGAATCTCGATATGAAAGTTCAATCCACTTAAATGTTTATCAATACGTTATCAAACCAATAACACATTTATTTGAAATAATGTTTAAAAAAATATTGAATTTTCTTAATTTTTTCCGATTAAATTCAAATATATTAAAAAAAAAAAATAAATAAATAAATAAAAGATAAAAATTACATTAACAAATTTTCCATTTCAAATATCGTTTAAAACTCGCAAGCTTGTAAAAAAAAAAAAAAAAAATAAATATAATTTTTACTTTTCAATAAGATGAATATCAAGTAAAAGTAAAAGAAACACACGAAATGACGATATCAAAATTGATATTCAAATGACACGAGAAGTAAGGATCTCCCCGAATCCCTAAAGTATAGAGCGCAACTTGGCTTAAAGTTCCTGAATAGTCTATAAAATAATGATAATAATATGCGAAAGAAGACGAGGGAGAAGAAACGCGCGGCATTTCACTTTGAGAAATGCCCAGTATCTTCCCTCTCTCTTTCTCCCTCTACTTTCTCTCTTCTCGTCTTTCTCTCGGCGGCGGCGATGATTTACGAATGATTAAATTTGCAGGAGCCGTTCTTTGAAACGCAACAATGGCAGTCTCTTTTTCGCGTTTGTCTCGTGCGGAAAAATATCTCACGGAGGGAATATCGCCACCATCGTCGTCGAGACGTTGATACTGCCTCTCACGTAGATTTTCTCTCGGCGACGCGGCGCGAAAGATAAAAGCGCCCGAGTTTTGTGTACTGACTCGGGCGTGCTCGGGCGCGAGCAATGAACATATTCGCCAACTAAAAGAATAAAAAAGAAAACGGAACTGAGAGATACAGCGTCGTAGTTACATTTGCTCCGCGTAAGGAGATGTAACGATCCCGCGCAAAATTACACGGAATACTCGGAGTAAATGATGAAATATGCGCTGAAATAAGGCGGATTGCAGGCAAATCGGCTCATTTCGCGATAATCGCACTGTCGTGTATGATTTTCTATTATTGTCTTTATTAAAATATTCGTTTAGTTTGAACTATGTTTCTCTCGTTTTAGAGTCTATTTTTATCTTCAAATTTATAAAATAAAATAGCGGAAATAAAAAAAGTATGATAATTCTCACATTGTTTTTCAATAAAAAAAAAAAAAAGAAAAAAAAAACGGAAATAGAGGCTGATAAAAGAAATAAAAAAATTGTCTAAATAAAAAAAATTTGTATTATTTTCAATGTGCGCTAAACACATAATATATTTCAGCTTTAAAATTTTTTACTATTGATATTTTAAAAATAAAATATTATTGAATCTTTATCTATCTATGAAAATATATATTATTTATTTATACAGAGTGTTTCTAAATAAGTGCGAAATATTTTAGAAGATAATTCTTTGTCGAAAATTAAAGAAGGTCTTTTATATAAACATATATCTTCCCAGAGGAATTATTCTCCTCCGAAAGGAGGAGGTAAAAGTTAAATTTTTATTTTTTTTTTTTTTCAAATTTTGAACAAGTTGGAAAAATGGACTTTGGTGAATATTTTCTACTGTATAAGAGACTTATTAATATTTATATTTACTAATATTTTTTTTAATCTTCCCATATCGTTATAAGGGGATGAAATTAATAATTTCCCTATTAATAATAATTTTATTAATAAAAATTTTATTAATTAATAATAATTCCCTATTCAATTGTGATCATTTAAAAATATGCATTAGAAAGCTTGATTTCTTTTTTTATTTCTTTTACTTTTTCGTAAAATCAATAGTTTCCAAGAAAAAAAAAATACATTATCATGCACAGCACCGTGCTAACTGGCATAGGTTTCGAGGTTACAAGAAATTGAATTTTAGAATAAAAAAAGAAAGTAAAAGAAAATTATAGTAAATGTTGGAAAAAAATGAAACAACATAAAATTATAATTAAAAAAAAAAAAAAAGAAAGAAAAACCTAATTTTCATCTCCTTCTTTGAAAGAGTGTAACCCCTCAGGGAGGGAGTATATAAGAGTATATGTTTATATGAAAAATCAGTCGTTAATTTTCGAAAGAACAAAGAATGATCCTAAAATTTTTCGCATTTATCGTGAAACACTCTTGTATTTTTGAAAAGTTAAACTATTCACTTCATCTCATTTATTTGATCAATTTCTTTCGCACGGTTTTAAAATATTTGAGTCTTGATTTATTAAAAAATTCTGTTAAGTAATTACTTTCGTGAAAGTCACCTCCTTTTTTGATTAGGAAAAAAGGTTGCTGAGATAAGGATTAAGTACTTTCCCTCTACAGTTACTGAAAACGGTGAGGGTTCCTAGTTACTCCGCGAGCGTACTTACGCTTTAAGTAGGGTTAATCGAGATAATTATCGTACTTATCCCCCATTGTTATAACAAAGAGCTACTTTTCCCCATTGTCATAACTGTCATCATTTGTGACGCCGCAATATTTTGTAACAACGAAAATTCCTTACGAATTTGCTCGAAAACAGAGGAAGTTGCTAGAGTTTCTCAAATAATTAAAAAAAAAAAAAAAATAAAAATATTTATAAAATAATTTGCATAGAAATGGAATGCATGAACAAAAGTAGTTCATTAACTTTTATTTATGATGAACGAATAGCAAAAATTACATGCATTAATCTTCCAACCTCGTTATCATCAAACTCTATATTTCTTCCCGTTATACATATGTATAAGCGCAAAGATAAATAAATAAAATAGTATTAAATATAGAAAAAAATATAAAAATATTTTGTAAGTTTATTTTTCTACTGAATTTTATTCTTTATTATTTTCATTGAATCACTCATATTTTATTAATGTCTCAGTTTTATATCTCTTATATCAGTCTTCCTTCTCTATTTATTTTTATTATATTTTTATGAAATCGTGTTAGTTAATTTGAAAAATTAGCATTATAAATAATAAATACTTTCCATTTCTTTTGTTATTTTTCTAATTCTTTTTTTTATTAAAAAACGTTTGAAGTATACGAAATAAAATGTATATATTTTGAAATGACCATTGACAGTTGAAAAAAAAGTTTTAATTAAAAAAGAGTTTTTAATAATTCTTTCAAAATTGCAATTTTAATTAATTAATTAAAATTATTGCGTTTCAAATTACGACTTTCTGTATGCACATTTCTCATTAGAACAAATAAAATTTCAATATTATATTTCAGCATTCATAAAATTTCAATATTTTATTCAAACCAAACATACAAACTATTCGAATTATTTTCAACAGTCCGCATTCGAAATATGCCCGGCTAATGTAGTGTGAATACGTGAATGTGAATGTAACTTCCCAATCTGTTTTCAGGAAGCGTTATACGCGCAGGGTTAAACGCAGTCACGGTCTGAATTTGTCACGCGACGCAACGTGGATTTGTCGAATATCTGACAAGCGACGAGTCTATCGGTAGCTGTAGATGTCAACGACATCCCGATAGGGAGAAAGAGAAACCAATGTCGCTGATAGTATAGATCTCAAGGGGCAACGACCAGAGACAGAAGCAGATAGCATCGGCGAGATAGAAGAAGTGAAACGCTCGTCTCTCTCTCTCTCTCTCTCTCTCTCCCTTTACGTCCATCTCGTGAAAGGATAGATAAAAGGATGTTCGTGCGCGCGCGCTCTCTTCTCGCGCCTGTCACGCATAAATCCACATATATTCCCCCTCTCTCCCCCTCCCCTCCCCTCCCAACCCGGTTGTTGCCGCTGCAACGGGGGATATGCGAAATACCGGAGATAACGTCCCATATTTCGAATGTGTGTGTGTGTGTGTGTGTGTGTGTACCGGCCGGAATAAACATACGCGTCGTATACCGAAATATGAAAGATAAATGCGACGTATCGCCCCGCTATGTGTTAGCGGCGAGTACGTAAATTCATTCGAGCGCGTAAACAGGCGGTAAAACGGAAACGAAACGGAAATGCGAAACGTACAAGCGCGCGCGTTTTACAAGAAGAAGGGCACGACGTGCCCCCGCGGCCGCTGCCGTGCCGGACGTGCCGACGAAAATCGCGGCGAGATGGAGAAACGCCTCGAGAAACACGAGAGATAGATGGGCGGAATATTTTATGCCGCGTGTCCGAGAACGAACGTCTCTGAGACTCGGGCAGATACGGCGATATACGAGGCAAAATACGATTTACATGCGGATTGTACGTATCTATATGTGAAGGATATTCAATATGGAAAGGTGATATATAGATCAGTATTATTGTATTCCTTATCGAAAAAATTGAAGATTGTGCAAAGTAGAAATTTGTATCTTGCTCTTTCTCATCATTTTATTTCGCTCGCGAAGCTTAAATTCCTTAAAGCAAGCGAGTTTTTTAATTTTCCTCATAGAGGAGAGATATCTCGAAATTTGCGAAAGTTAGAGCGTGTAGACAATTGTCAAAAAATTCAAAATTTTATAAAAAATGAATCCTTTCACCGATCCTTATCAAATTTAATCATCCTTTAATGATATTCTATTTATGCAAAAAAAATTTAACCCTATATATATATAATTTGCAAAACTTGAAGCGTGTACAAACATTTCCCCAAAAATTCAAAATTTTATAAAATTAAAAAAAATGAACTCTTTCGCCGATCTTCATTAAATTCAATATCAACCATTTTTTAACAATATTTTATATATGCAAAAAATAATTTAACTCAATATTTAAAAATTTGTAAAAGTTAGAGCGTGTACAGACATTTTCCCAAAAATTCAAAATTTTATAAAAAAAATGAACCCTTTCACTGATGCTTAAATTTAATACTAACTATATCCTTTAATGATACTCTATTAATTGCAACGAATTTAATATGATATTTTAAAAAAAGATTTTCTGACGTTTTTTTTCGATAAAATTTACGGAAATGTATTATTCTCGAGATATTTCCATTACATATACATTCACTTTCTTTACATCCAAATGAAAAAGCACATTTTACTGTAAAGAAATTTGTTTTCTCAATTCAAATAAAATGTCTTCATGTATTTCATTATGAAAATTAAGTAAAAATGTAAATTACTTGATTAGACAGAATTATCAAATTTTTACACGGAATATGAGAAAAACAGCAAATACACTATATTAAGAAAGAAAATATCTCGAAAACGATCCATTATCCACAAATTTGACAAAGGAAAAATGCTTAATTTTTGACAAGCAATGTACATATGTGAGACACTCTGTATACATACCGTATAGAGATCCTACAGCGAAACAATAAGATTATTGTTTGTCCGCGAGACCCCGACGAAAGGTCGAGCAAGTGACAAGGACTGAGTTGTTTGCGCACAACGCGAGTTACTTTATACACAACTGAGAAAAACCGGGTGGGGGGGAAAAAAAAAAAAAAAACACTTTTATATACTCTGAAAAATTTTGCAGCGAAGTAAATAGAATTATAAGTTAAGGGGAGGGGACGGAGCGAAGGATCTCAACGATGGACGTGATATTGCTCGTAAAAATGAATTAACATACAAAGTTGGAAAAAAGGAGTTGCACGCTTAACCACGGCAATATCATCACATAAATCTCCGAGCGTTTTATAACCGTGGATAAAGTTTATTCAAAACTACTTGGCGGCTTAACTCATTTTTGCGTAACACCGTATAATCGCTACGTAAAGAGGATGATCCGTGAGCATTAGCGTAACGTTTCTGTTGCTCTCCTTCTTCCTCTTTTATAGATGTCTCTTGGGACACGATACTATTTTTTTCCCCCCTCCCTCTCTCCATCGCACTCTAATTTCCCGTTCTCAATTCCCAATGGAAACTTTGGAAGATTGCCGGCTGTATCTCATATTGTCGTGTCTGAAGTAACTCCGCCATTATTATTTACAAGGGAATTGTCATTTCGAAAAAAAATCGTTCCTGGTGCCCGATCAGCTGTTAAGACGTCACACGAAAATGAGCTTTCGATCGATTCCCGATGTCACATCGCGGCAACTCTCATTTCTATATCCAAGTGATACTAATACGCTATTGACCAGATTTTATCCCATTTCTCGTCGATCCCCAGCGTTGATCGAAAAATGGCTATCCCGCCGAGCGGATCGAAAGAGAAAAAAGAGAGAGAGAGAGAGAGAGAGAGAGAGAGCGGAAGCGAGATTTATCGATGAGATTCTCGCTTCGGCAATGTGTCAAGCAGCTTGCACAGCGGGATAAATTAATGATGCCGCCATCTCGATGTAAAGTGGTAATAAAGTGTTTCGCAGTGTGTGCAAAATTAGATATAGGAGCTTAAATCTTTGCGCGCGAGAGAGAGGGTACGCTCTGGGTCACTCCGTGCTTTACCGATTTTCAAAAAAAACTGGGCTCTAATCCCAAATCTGTATTAGCGCATCGAACTAAGCGAGGCCATTTGTTCTCGAATCTTATCAGTCTGCTATCAAATTATCGTGCTTAGAATTACAGCAAAAGCTTCGAGATTTACGTTCAGATTGTTCGGCGGTACACTTCCGAACTAATACTAAAGCTGCCTGGAGCAATCACGATTCGCGTGTGTGCTTCGCGAGATAGAGAGAGACAGAAAGTCTATCTCCCGTTATTTAAACAAATTGTTATCTGTGTAAATAAGAGAAATATATCTGACCATTTTGGAAAAAAAAAAAAATAAAATAAAATAAATAAGACTTCTTTTTACGCGTACAAATCGCGATGTAGATACACAAGAGCCTGCATCTACCAAACATGGTGCAATATTTGATACCGCTTTGGATATTTCCTTTTTACATTCAAGTAAAGTCGTAACTGTCCGTCGTAACCATATATGTTTCCATCGCTGTTAATACGAACATAGAGTTTTAAGAGCTTACGTGTCAATACTCATTCGACGCTCGGAAAAAAGAAAACGAAGCGCTCAGTCGCGTATATTCTCATCTTCTATCCGTGCAAAACGTATTCACGCGTGAATATCTATTCGAGATTTTTTTCAATATCTATATTTGTCGATATTTTTTTTAATTAAAAAAAATTTTTTTTTTAATTTCCTGAAACTTTAGTTAGCATACGTCAAAATTGTAACCGAGAGATTATGAATTAATAATAATAATAATTATAAAGAAATTTATTTTTTAAATAATTATAATTATATTAAAAAAATTATAATAAAAAAAATATAAAAATATATAATAATAAAAAAATAAAATATGTAATAATTAAAAAATATAATATATAATAATAAAATAAATAAATATAAAAATAAAATATATAATAACAAAGAAATAAAAAAATAAAAAAATATATGCAATCTACGTTTAATAATTGATAATAATTAATAATTAATAATTGAAATTTGTAACATTAAAACGCTCTCTCTGTCTCTCTCTCTCTGTCTCTCTCTCTTATCAAAACTTTTCAATCTCTATGTTAGATTTTCTTCAGAGATTCAGCCAAATAAAACTTTATGTAATCTCTTTTTCGGTGTGCTATTGTGCGATTTACTTGCCAAAATTACGTTTATCCTACAGTTCTAGACTTTCTTATCTGAATCTCATAGAGATTCGACGAATTCTTTATTCCAGCAGCTTTCATTACTTCGGAGCAAATCTAAGGACATTCGGGGAATAATAAAGGAATGGAAGTAAAATGTCTCAATTGCACAGATTTATTATTACTTCTGTGTAATTTATGAGATCCATTGGAATCGGAACTCGAGTATTCATGCCACGTTTATCAAACGGATAAAAACGGGAATAGTTCTTAACCCTCGAACCGTCCGCGTTTGATAACGGAACATTAGTGAACGCTATGTAAAAAGTCAATCCTTGAATCGCTAATATTGATCATCTAAGAGATTTTCACATAATTACTTTTTTTGTTTAAATCATGCAATCTCGAATATATCCTCTCAATAAATATTCTCTAAGTCATTGGCTCATCATATGTGGCTTCTTTCTTTCACAATAATCTTGAATATAATATTTCAAAATTTTTTAATTTTTTAATTTCATAAAGAACTAATTCTTAGTCTAAATATTAAATAAAATATTAAAATAAAATATTAAAATAAAATATTAAATATGAAAATAAAATATTAAATAAATATTAAATATAAAATTCATAATAAATAATATGTAATTTTTTATTTAATATATAATTTTATACTGTATAAATAATACATGTAAAAAATACTGAAATGTACAAATAATACTGCAATAAAATTTAATCATGTAATAATTATTAGGATTTCTTTCTGAAGGAAAAAAATATTAAAAAATAAAATTTATATATAATTTTATTTAATACATAATTAAATTTTATTGCAGTATTATTTATGCATTTCTTGATGAAAAGAGTCCATTATTCTT
Organism: Cataglyphis albicans; assembly: GCA_038406275.1. Taxonomy (NCBI): domain Eukaryota; kingdom Metazoa; phylum Arthropoda; class Insecta; order Hymenoptera; family Formicidae; genus Cataglyphis; species Cataglyphis albicans. The sequence goes on from JBCAUJ010000002.1 coordinate 2,958,035, forward strand.
CGATACGTGGAGACATAACGGGCGTGAAAGCACCGGTGACGCACAATTTATTTACGAATCCGCCAAGTGTACGGAAGGTATATAAAGGTATAAAATGAGTATGCGGAAGTTGGAGTAGTCCTTATACCGTGCGAAGCGTGAAACAACACGAAGAAAGTAGCGCGTAGAGACGAAAGATATTTCAGGGTATGCTTGGAAAATAGAAGAGCGTGAGGAATAAAGTGGATAAGCCGAGTTCGACGAACGGAAACGCAATAAAAATATTTAAGCTCGATCGGAAGGGTCCTCTCGGGACAAGTTCCTGCGATCCTTTGTCCGACAAAAGAAATTAAGAGCGAGTATCGCGCCGCCTCGTCGTGTTCGAGATTAAAGGGACCGGAGTACGTATATGTGCATTATATTTCTCTCTCGCGGACGAGCCGAGGGGTTTACATGAAAGAGAGCGGGGACGAAAAATATGGCGCGCCGCGAAAAATGTGCTCGTGCTCGCGACGCGCATTTAGTATTCCTATGATGTTTCCCTCGCGGAGGAAACTGGCGCGAGAGTCGCCAGGAAGTGATCTTGTTGGCAACCGTCTCGGGCGCCTAGATTCTCTAGGGACGCCGCCTTTCGTCCGTATGCGGGGGAAAAAAAAAAAAAAAAAAAAAAAAGAGAAAGGTAAAGAAACAAAATAGTTACAAAGAGATCACGGACCAACGTCTGGTGCTTTCATTTCGCTTATGTCATCGGAGTTAAATGTGAGATTCTCGCCTCGCGCTTCGATATCGAAGAGGCGGGAGGGAGGGGGAGATATTATTCTTCCCATTGCAACAAGATAAATCGTCTTTAAACCCGATCGCGAGGACGCGAGATGATAAATGCCACGTGAACACACGCGATTCAAAAATCGCGAATTTTTTTTTAAACGAAAAATATAGAAGAGAGAACAATTATATGTTTTCGCTTCGCAAATTTCGCCGGCAGGTAAAAGCCGGGTCCCCGCTTTTGTTCGCGAACGTGACAAGCGTGTCCGCGACAGGGGTAAACACATTTCAAGAGATTTCGTTTCATCCTTGACTAACGATAATTTTCCCTTTATCCGTATTTTGTTACGGGCTATATAAATATTTCTCTCCTTTATTAATCGCTCTCGTACTCGGGCGTATTTAGGCGCATTAATGCATACAACATCACCGTTAAGAGTGCGTTTTTTTTTCACATTTAATTCTTCCATTGCATCCGCGATACATTTTGCGCAATCTCTCGACTATGCAAATCGAGCACTCAAAGCGATATTACCCCCCCCCCACTCCCTCCACTTCTCTTCACCCCACCCCTCCTCCTTCCCGCCCCGCGATAAAAAGTCTCGGTATACTCGTGCACAAAGTGCATACGTATATTAAGATTCGCTTTGTGGAATAATGCATCGTTGCAGAAACTATCGCATTCGCTTTATCCCGCGAGTTAGATTTGAAGGGAGGCTATTTAAAAAGGATAGGAAGAAGCGCGTTAAGCCGATTGGAGCCCTCGAAAGTCTGACAGAGCGGGGTCGGAAAAAATTATTCCTTCAAGTCCGAAAAGAGAGCGCCAAGCACGAAATCTTTTCTCTTTCGCATGGTTTCTTATATATATTAAAATATAAAATTTATAAATAAAATATTTTAAAATAAATTATGTTATCAAAATCTATTATATATATATATAATAGATTTTGATAACATAATTTATTTAAAAATATTTTATTTATAGATTTTATATATATATTATAGAGAGAAAGAGGGAGAGAGTGGGAGAAGGAGAAGAGAGAGAGGAGAAAGAGGAGAGAGAGGAGAAAGAGGAGAGAGAGGAGAAAGAGGAGAGAAAGAGAGAAAGGGAAGAAGGATGAAAGAGAAAATGGGGGAGAAAGGGAGAGACAATTACTTTACATTATAACAAGTCGATACTTCATTGAAAAATATTATTATTACGTGTGCCAGTAAAGTTATTAATGAATGTCCGATCTCATTTCTCGAAAAAAAAAAAAAAAAAAAAAAAAAAATGAGACTGATGCAAAATCGGTGATTTCGCTAAACGAAAAGACGGCGGGATTTTTCGATAAGATTTTTGCCCCGACAATTTTATCGAACGACATCGACCACGTGAAGCCTTTTTCTCTTTAACTAAAGGCAAAGGGGAAGGTCGCAAAGGATCAAACGCACGAAGAAATTCGCGAAATAACGTTCCTCGTGATTCTTTCCTACTCGCTTCTGAAAAGAAAATGATCCCGCGGAAGATATATAAAAATAACTGCGAAAAAGTATCCGCAAACGGATACCAAGCGACTCTCTCAGACTCTTCCTTGAAAAAAAGATCCTGAAGCCGTTGCTGAAACCGTTGCACACAATTCCAAGGATCATCCTTTTTTTAGAGTAAAGGATAAATTAGAATCGGCATCTTTTCTTTTGTAAACATACTTATTATATACGTATAATATACTTTATTCCCCGCGAAATAATTTCCAGTATATCCCCCCCATCCATCTATACTTTAATCTAGCACCTTGTATCTTATATCCAATTTCGAGAAGAGAAGGAACTTTGTCTCTAGCTCAGTAGTTTCTCTAAGACCTTTTTGTAATCTAACGCGGAGTTAATTTCGCAAACATATTGTGAAGACAAAAAATGAAGGAGAGATATGCTCGAGATGCTTTTCAAGTGGACGTCCTTCAACAACGGACTTCTCCTTATTTCAAGGCTCGTTTTCGAGAGGTAGAAAGACCGAAGAAATTTACTTTTCGTACCGATTTCTCTGTCTCTCACTCTCTCTCTCCCTCTCTCTCCCTTTCCCCCGTCCAGAGACAATGACCCATTTGCGCGCTTTAAAAAGGCTCGAAAGATCGCGCGATAAATCGTAACAGATTAAGCCGTCGACGCGCGTAATCGCGGACTTAATCCGTAAACCGAAACATCAGTTTTTGAAACTCGACTAATTTTACAGGCTAACGCAATAGTCCCTTTTTATCTCCGTACGGGTTTTACATAAAAAATAATGTTTAAATAAAAATAAAATAATTATACAAGCTGTCCCATTTTAAATAATGCACTTTCTTATCTTTCCTGCAAATCGTCGTACGCAAAAAATGTCGAAATAAAAGTTGCATGGTTTCACATGAAATAGTAATAATGATTTGCTCTTGGATAATACTTTTAAGGTAAGATTCAAAATTGAAATATTTTTTCGAGATATTTTACATGAAAATGTGTCAGAATAAGTTATAAAATAACTCGAAAAATATTTAATAAAAAAAAAAAAAAAATAGAGGATTTCATTTCAAGAAATCGAAGAGCGACGAGTTATAGAAAGATATAAAAAATGCATTATTTAAAATAAGACACCCTGTATATCATTCGTATTTATTTCGTACACGTTTCGCGTGCATTATATTAATAATCTAAAGTCCAAATCTGTCCTTATTTTTGATCAAGCGTTCATTGTTTCGGTTTAACACGTTGAATGATAACCAGCATTATTCGTCAATTAAATTATAATTTACGAATAAAATCGCAACATCAGTTGCGATGGAAAATATATGCCATCGACAAAGAGATTTAATCTAACGAGTGTACGCGTATCAAAAGTAATACACATATTCATCCACCAACATCATTTGGCGTATATCTAGGCTCTTGCATGTATGTGGTCGTAAGCTTTTAAGAAATTAATCGAAATAAATGTAATGTTAACGTGTCAAGAGTTAATTCGCGCCGAGAGGCGCGCCCGCGGTTTAATGCAGAATGACATCGGCGGTTTAACTCGCGTGATTACGGAAACACGAACCGCCCCCTCTCGTAACTTTTATCCTCGCGAATGAACGAAGCGCGCGATAATATCATTCTCTTCCGACCACAGAGAGAACGCGAATTGTCATAACATCCACATTCGCTGTGGGACTGCAACAGCAGCGGAGAAGAGTATATTAATGACCTTGCGACTCCCTACGTAATGCAGGTGAAAAAAAAAAAAAAAAAAAAGGGAAAAATATACTCGTATCTATATACATATATACATATATGTATAGTTTCTCTTTGTCGCTTTATTACAAAGAGAAATACGTTTCCGACGCGTTTCGTTTCAATCTGGAAAATTTTTGCTCATGGAAGAGTGATTTGATCTTTTAAAACTCACACGACGAAAAAATCGGGATAAAACGGTTTTAATGAGAATTATAATCTCGCGAGCGCTTCGTTAGCGCCTTCGCTCCCCTTTCTCAGAGAGAGATATCGTCAAAAGGTGGAAAGAGGGAATTTATTGTAATGATACAACTTGGCGTCATGTATAAATTTGCAGTGTAAAAGAAATTAAAAACCTTTCCATACCAAGGGAAAGATTTACACAAAGAATACACATCTTTTTCGTTAAGTAACGCAGAAACGTGCTAGGCATTTTCCTGCACTTTCTTTCATTCACGGAATTCTTTGAGCAATTTAGAGCGCTGCCTTTTCTTAGCGAAATTCTAATTAAACTCTCTTAATTAGTCTTTCATAATTCTTTGATATAATCAAGTCTAAATGTATCTTTATAACGAATAGTCGCAATAGAAATTCTACGTACAATTTAAATCAAGAGAATACGATTTTGTTCAGCCGCTTACCTAATATTTCCTAAAAAAAAGAATTAATTTTAATCAACAAGCCCCGGAACAACCAAATTAATCTTCTAATTAATTTACATCTTCATTTATTAATTTCTGATAAGATCCTGACATTTCTAAGAAGCATCAGCACAAGTGCATTTTATCGAATAATATTCTTTATTTTAATTAAAACTCACGTTTATCTCAAATTATGATTATTATAGATTCAAACAATATCTCTTTACGTACGCTTCGGCTCTTTAAATTCAAGCCTGTCATTTATGCGGTTAATTATCGTCACTGAAATTTCCATTTGTCTGTGCAACTTTTTTTCTCGCCGAAAAATTTCTATCGTAATTACGTAACTTGGAGCGCGCGATGCTCTTCAGATTTTAACGAACGAATATTTTAATAACGAATATGTTCCAGCGTGTTAACGTCGCTTCATGCGTGACGAGATTCATTAATCATATTTCTCGTAATGAAACAGATACGTGTGCGGCTTTGCGTTTAATGGCGCGAGCGTATCCTCTCTCTTCCGCGGGAATGTACGAGATAAAACGCGAATCGTTTTGTCCCCGCCAAACGAGAAAAGTACATCCGGCGTATGAATTCCGCGATTGGCGAAACGAGATAGCGTTATAATAAATTACGACATAACTCGCTATTAATTAATCGAGTGATCGCCATCGCGATAACCAGATGCGAAATGACAGTGGCGTCAAACACGATGATCGATCGTCACGGATGTATTCGACAAACGCTAAACATACTCGTCCTATCCATCTCTGTGTGTCGCTGATATTGTCGAAGCATCGTCGGTTAATTAGCTGAGTAATTAATCGCCACCACGACGAGCCGCCTAGATAAATTTAAGGGCGCATACCTATTTGAACCTTCGAAAATTGAATACATTTTTTAGATTTTTTCCAACACAATGATTTGATAAAAACTTTTTTTTTTTTACAAAATTAATACAATACTATTAAATGCTTAAATAAAAATTTTTAATTTAAAAAATAATTTTTTTTTTTAATTGTGCGAATATTTGCAGGTTTATGTTTTCCTGCACGGTGTGCATAAAAATATAAATCTGCAAATATTCGCGTAATTAAAAAAAAAAAGCTAGAAATTTTTACTTAAGTAGTTAATAATATTGTATTAATATTGTAAAAAAAAGAAAAAGTTCTTATCAAGTTGCAAAAAATCTAGAAAATGCACTCATTTTTTGAGAGTTCAAACGAGTGTGTCTCCTTGAATTCAAAAATAAAATTAAAAAATTATATTAAAAAATAATGTCCGCGCATAAAAAATTGTTTACACCGTAAAATATTATGACTTCAATGTAATCGTTGCAACCGATAAATTATGATGTCAAAAAAGCCACGTGCAATTTCTCTCTTACACGAGTACACATTTTTAAAGTAAATAAATTTTTTTTCGCAAGCCAATGTTTCGATAGAAAATAAATTTGAGTCAGGTACATGCCGCAAACTCTCTTCTTGAGAACATAAATCAATAAATAGTTGCAAAATTTAGTTTAATCGAGTGTCGCAGAGTCTTTCCCCGGTAAATTATAATACTTTTATTACTTTATTAATAAATAAATAAGACAAAGCGTTAGATCCTTAAATAATTTTCTTATTCCAATTAGAGTCTCACTTATATTATATCAGTTTATAATTATATCAATATGCAAAATTAATCAAGATTTCTGCTATTCTCTTTCTTTATTTTATTATGATTCATTTTCAGAAAAGCATACTGTATAATTAAATATAAAATCGAGATAAAAAAAGAATATATTTATATAGAAGATATATTATCGCTACTTAAAAATGTACATTTTATATATAATTTTCCAATTTAAAAACGTCTTAAGAAAAATAAGAATTTTTAAAATAGTTAACAATATTATCCAAACATATTTCGCCGAGATAATAAAGTTGTATCTAAAAAAAATCATCGGAGAGAATCTGAAACATTTCTAAAGTTTGATATAAAATTTGGCAAACATTCATGACACGTGCGTACGTGACAGTGTCGATGTCGCATTATTCGCGATTATTATCCGTGGAATTTGACAAGCCGACACCATTCTTTTTGACGCCATAACATTTTTAATAAACTTTGACATCTATTATTACAAATCCGTCGCTGAGCATCGCATTTTCGGAACTGATCGTGCTGATGCCTACATGTTTCTTACGACGCCTATACAGTTATAACAGAGCCCCCCCCCCTCCCCCCCGAAGGAAAGGGAAAAAAAGGCGGGAAAGATCGTCGCGACGCCGGCGTTCCCGCAGGCACGGCAAACGAGCTAATGGGCAGTTATGAACTTTCTTCATCTAAGTTTCGAGGACTTTTTTCCGTATAAATTGAAATTTTTATCAGACATTGCGAGCCCCTTTAACGAGCGTCTCTTAGCGCTCGCCTCGCGAAAACTTTGGAGATCTCGATGATCAAACCGGCGCGGGCGCCGGCCGCTCGGCATGCCCATATTTTGCTTCTAGAAATGTGAATTTTACAAGAGCTTGTATACACCGCGATTTGTCGAAAGTTGTTTCCTCCATAGTTAATGTACTCTTGGAAAAAAAAAGAAAAAAAACCATGTCGACAAAGAAAGCGCGACGCCAATAAATCAAACAAATCAATTTTATGCAAATAATAAAAATTTTAGAATTCGTTCCATTTATGAACAAGAAGAAACTGTCCTTTTTAATCTCTCAAACTTTTTTTACTCTGCTTCTCTTATGACATAATAATATCATACAACACTGTAACAATAATAATAATAATGAACATATAAATATCGTATAAATTGCGATAGAATTTAATAATATATGTACGTGTATATAGGTTCATATGCGTGGGAAAAAATTCTCATAAGAAAAACATTTGTCTTCGGAAAGTGTAACTCGCTCGGGAGAATCGTCATGTATGTCAAGAGAAAAGAATCTGTCTCCAGCAAAAATCATTTATTCAATTACCTCACGAAGATTGAATTATCAGCTGTTAAAAAAAAAAAAAAAAAAAAAAAAAAAAAGCCCTTGCGGTAATAAAATTGAAATTATTTCGATAAACTTTTCCCCGCCTGATCTTTCGCTTTTTAATCGTTTATGCACAGTTCGAGGAATCTTCAAGGCGTCTCGCACAGATTAAGAGCGAGCAGGGAGGGAAAGCGGGGGAGGGGGGGGGGGGGAGGGCGGCATCTATTTTTATAACGCGACGCGGCTGCGCAATATTGATATTTTCTTTCGCACTCGGACGTTGTAAAGTATTTCGTGGACCTGTCAGTGGCACTTCCGGCACCCACCGGGTTCCTCTCAACACTTCGTCGACCACTCGGAGCTTCTTTTCGCTTCGCAATAAAAAAAAAAAAAAAAAAATCCTTTTCCGTGACAAGTGGCAGACGCTTTCCTCTCTTGCGGCGATCACATTAATTCTAATCGATCCGTTTTGCTATTGCTCTGCTCGCATATTGCGTAGAAAAATCTCGTTGAGGCAATAGTAATCTTAGAAGCTCACTTCTTTTCATCACTTCTACATTATTCTAATTCTTCAAATGTATTGAAATTAAAGTCGAAGGAATAATCTGAGCAAATATAGCGCTAACAACGAGACGGTGAAATTAATTTTTATTTAATTGATTATATTTATTCTGATGTAAATATCGTTTTTCTTTTATATAATTCGAATAATTTCGTAATTATGCAGGTAAAATGTAGTAAAAGAAAAGTAGGTAATTTCCTCGTATAAAAATAAATCGAAAATGTAGAATAAAATTTGTTCATACAATGTTCCGTTTTCGAAAAAAGTAACTAAAAATTGAAAGATTGATAACATATTGATCCCCTTTTTTAAGCTTGGACGATCTGGGGTTATACATCATTGAATTTATCTTGGCAGCTATCAATATATATATATATATATATATATATATATATATATATATAAAATCAATACGTTCATCACAACATTCTATTAAAAAAATAAATACCTGATCTGGATATTTTATATACAAAATTTTTCTTCAATAAATTATTTTAAATTTTGTTCCATTAAATGGAGTGTTTTTTTTTATTTCTTTTTTTTTTTTTTTTTTTTTCATTTCTGTAGCCATTGCTAAAACGAGTTCCACGATACACGATACAAATTTTATTTTCAAGCTTGAAAAAGCGTGAATGCGTTATTAATCCAATTTTATTATTGTTCAATTTTCAAAGCCAATTTTCTCAAAAACAAAAGTAGTACGAGATAATTTTTTTCCCTTATTTCGACCCTCATAGGAAGAGTCAGCCCTTACTTTACGCATCGTGTACAAAAGTACGTATATAATTAATAATAATTATTTTTATTATCGTTGAAATTTCACATCTCGATGTAACTCTCTTAATTTATCGTTGAAAATATTTATCATCCCGAATGCATTCGTAAAGTTGCCGGCTCACTTAATAATCGATTAGTCTCGAACGAGTGACATATTCGCGTCCTCCGGGACCTGTCGAAGCTCCACTTTATTTCACTCGTGCCGCATCGGAACCAAGTGCTACTGGGGATGTGTCTCTCTCTCTCTCCCTCCCTCTCTCTCTCGCTGTTACCAGTTCACTCTCTCTGCTCGCCCTGGCATCATTAGGGGAGAATTTATGGGCCGCCGTCCCAGATACCGTTCGCGGTGGAAAACAGGGAACGTGGAAATAGCGAGGAAATCTACCCTCGGCTCATTCTTTTTGTCGTCGTTCTCCCCCACGACCGCTCGTGTCGTGTAATTTCGTAACGTCGCGCGAACGAACGTTCGGCGGGCAAACGCAACAACAACAACAACACGGGAGAGGAATTTCCTTCGGGTAGGTTATTAAAATCGCGGCTTTTTAGAGCAACGGATATTTCCAGAGTGGGTCAAGTTTATCGGCACTCACCTCTCGCGCGTGCGTCCAGATCAATTTTTTTTCTGGAAACCCGAACTGCCTCCGATCTCTCGCGCGGGAGATCCTCGTCGATCCATACAAGTGGATAGACGGCTTGTACATTAAGAGAAGAGTTTATCGAGTCGCTTCAACATTTTTGTCGGTGAAAAAGGACGTGGATATAAATAAAGATCCAGAATATATATCTGTCGTGTTAAAAAATAACATAGCAAAACACATCTCATATAAACATAAATATACATCTATCACACTTTTTAAAAACTCTCCCTAGTATTTTCGTAATATTGCTTCCTCATAGAGGATATTAGATTTTATTTTCGTGATAAATTTTTTTTTTTCCAATTTTCTATGCAATATATTTTTAGAATGTTCCATATATTTAAAATCATATTTCTAAAAAAAAAAATTCGTAAGTATATATGTGTGTATGTACGTATGTACAGAATGTACATTGTACTGACTTTCGCAATTGTTAGAGATCTCAGGCTAAATTTTTTTTTTTTTAAATTAAGAGAGTATCATTAAAAGATGGTTGATATTAAATTTGATAAAAATCGATCAAAGATCATTTTTTATTAAATTGTGAATTTTTTGCGAATAGTGTGTTAAAGCTCTAATTTTCGTAAATTTTCAAGAGATTTAATTAAATTTTTTTACATGAACAGAATATTATTAAAGAATGATTAATAATAAATTTTATAAGAATCGGTGGAAGGGTTCATTTTTTATAAAATTTTAAACTTTCTGCGAAATGTCTGCACACGTAAGTTTCGCAAATTTCGAAATGTCAGATTAAATTTTTTCATATAAATAGAGTATTATTAAAAGATGATTGGTATTGAATTCGATAAGAATCGATGAAGATTTTTTATAGAATTTTAAATTTTTTGAAAAATGCCTGTATATTCTTTAACATTCGCAAATTTTGAGAAATTTATAAGAAAACCAAAATTTAAAAACTCTTTGCTTCAAGAAGCTCAAGCTTCGTGAATAAAATAAAGAAGCAGTATGCAATTTTTTAATTTGCACAATTTTTTGCAACGTCTTCTTTGTACTTCCAAAAATTATCTCTGATAATAATATATGAGAATAAAAATGATGTACATATCTTAATAAAACGGATCGTTTTTAAATTATATCTCCTTTAATCCGCTTTTTGATAGTATATGTATATACCTACTTCAGCTGAACGCTGTTGGAAAGTTAATGAAGCGGTGTAAAGTGCAAAGTTTAAAAGGCTCTCTTGTAAAGGTAATATCGCAGAACGATGAAATAATCGATCATACATACTTATGATGATGGCGAATGACAATGTTCGATCGCAGTAGTTTACTAAAATGACGGTTTAAAATTTAGCACCTACGATCTGCTGCATTTCTTCACGTAACGAGGTCGTCTACCGTTATGGCCGGATGCACTATACAATTTAGGTGCGCTTGCGTAAATAAAAGTGCAACTTTACGTCTCATTGTTAAGAGACGGAACGTCTTAAGCGAGAGTGTCGAAATCGAACGAAGCTGTCTCGTATTGTGTGCTTTCATTCACGTGTCAAAAGCTTTTATATTTTATTTTATTTTTTTTTTTTTTTTAATATAATTTGAGAATTTCTATGATATATAAAAAGTAATTTTATAATGTAATTTCATTGTTGTATATAGGGTGAATTATTAGAAATAGGGTGAATTTCTAAGATATCTTCATAAATATTGATTTTAAATAAAAAGATTTAAGACAAAATTTAAATTATTTTGAAAGGATTACATTTTTGTAGTTTTAATTTTTATTTAGGTTGAAGCAAAAGTCATCTCAAGTCTTTTACATGGAAAGCTCTATTTTTAATCAGCAATAATAAAATTAATTTATTTTGTTTAAAAAAATTATTATTTTTATTATTTACTTATTTTACTCATCCTACATTTTTTCATTTCAATGTCACTCCACAGTCAAAGTGTATTATAGTTGATTAAAAATAGGACATTCTATTTAAAAAATTTGAGATCTTCAAAATTTTTTGGCGTCTCTCTCTAGAAAATAATTAAAACTATAAAAATGTAATCCTTTCAAAATAATTTAATTTTTGTCTTGAACCTTTTTGTCTAAAATGAATATTTATGAAATGTTCTTAAAAGGCAATTCGTAATAATTCACCTGCATATGTTATTTAAAATTTTTATAAAATACACTATATAATTAATTTAATACTATTTCAGAGATAATTAATTAAAAGGAAAATAAACATATTTTTGTTTCAATTAATTATTGCATAAAAAGGCCCATCACATGACTCCAGATGATGAAGATTAATAACTCGAAACTCGAAAAGATCGATTTTGGAGTCACGATGATCACGGAAAGAGCAACGAACCCGAATCTACTCTTTGGAACCTCGTGCAACATCAATTTTTCTTATTGATAGAGAGAGAAAGAGCGCGAATCTTTTAATTCCTTTTTATCTGCCGAAATAACACAGTGTTTTTCGGGAGATTCCGAGTGAGCTCGGCGCTTTTAACAATCTAGCCGAGCCGAATGCGCTATCTATCGTAGTCAGCAGTGATAACCGATAACATTCGAGCGTTCTGGCGGACACTGGCGGGAGAGGTCTTTTACTACCGGGTCGTACTTCGCTGCAACGCGCGCGCATCAATCTTCGCAATGTCCACCGGAGATAATGGAAAGTAAAAAGTATGTACGGTCGAAATTTACCCCACAGCCATAATAACGGCGATAATGATAACAACAGCGTCATACATCATGATTATCGTCGGTGAGTATGAAGTTTCGGGCGTGTCGCATTTGTATGTATGCAAATGAAGGGCGTCGCGAGAGGAAATTTCGCTGCGTGTTATTTTGAAATTCACTTATCCTTACCGGCCTTACGTCGCCGCCGCCGCCACCATCACGTTGCGCGCGCCCGCAATTTGCCAGAAAATACAGACTTTTAATCTTCCATCTCGTCGTATGCGCGACAATAAAATTCTGTTTTCCCGCGGAATGCGCGCTTTCGCGATGCTCGTCGACTCGTTGTATTTTGTGATAACAAAAATTCGCGATGCAGCCGAGCACCGCGTAGTATAGCGCACGCAAGCTTCGCCTGTTGTGACAGAAAATTACTTTCGCGCGTGCAAGCTGACCGAAGCTGTTCGCTCGCACGGAGTGGACCAAAATATTTGACTCGCAATATTTTTATTACCTAATATTCTCCCTCATGCGATTTAATATAATGCAAACGAATCGCTTCATTGATTACATTTTTTTCAACATATACAGGGTGGGCCATTTTAATCAATTCAATTATCTCAGAAACTGCGTTATCTTAAAAAATGTTTCAAATAAAAATTGCAATACTTCAAGGGAGATATAAGTTGATGTTATAGACTTTCAGGCTTGTTTCAAGGTCAATTTATTTTTTTTTTAATTTTATTTTTAATATTTAATATTTTTTTAATTTTTTTTTTAAATATTCTATCGCATATTCTTACAGATCTTCTTAAGATCTTTCAAAACACTGTATTAAAGTATTTTTTTATTAAGTATTTTTCGAGTTATTTTATATCTTGATCTTACATATTTTAATATAAAATATAAAACATCTTTTTTATTATGTAATATATTTATATTAAATTATATTGGATATTACTCATTAATAAATGACGAGGATCATTTATTCTCCTCTATGTTATTTCCACTTTCTTCTCTCTCTCTCTCTCTCTCTCTTCACGTCTTACATTTTCCCTTACGTTTTCCCTTAACCGTGCAATACGGCTACGTATCCGTTCCCTTTATTCGTACACTCACAGATCCATCTCCTTCTTTCCACGCCCACGTAATTGCGATTCATCCATCACACAGTTGTCCATCCGTCGTTGTCGTGTTCCCTTAAAGCGACCGTCCGCTAAACTCTTGTTCGCACGAGAGCATTATGTTGATGCGTACACTCGTTACATCGCTACAAATTTCTCATTTACATTAATTACCTTTATATGCGCCGTATACGCAATTATATATAGTAATAAAATTTAATTACATTTGTTTTACCCGCATTAAATGAATTTCACGGTATTTACACGGAGAGCAACGGAGTATTATTATTATTATTATTATCATATTATTATTCGATTCTAAAAGAGGATTTCATTATCAATAGCGTTAATTAACGTAACAAAATCAATCGAGTCGAGTTTCTTTGAGCCTCCAAATCTTTTCTCAGTAAAGACTGATTCCCTCGCAGATGAAAGGAACATCACGGGTCTCTTCAACTTGCTCAAGCCTCTTTAATGATGTTCCGTTGTAATTAACTGCTGAATGTTCTAAGCGGTTCCGTTTCAGAACTAATAAACGGTTTGTCTGAGCTCATTCTTTTTTCCTTCGTGTTCCTTTTTCCTTCGCGTTTTTCATTATCTGATATAATATTCGTATTATTATACTGCAACATTGATTCGTGTGTGTGTGTGTGTGTGTGTGTGTGTGTGTGTTGCGAAAGTAACATGAAATCGGATATATTTAAACTATTATCAGAGATAATAATTAGAGATAATAATAATGGCCAACTATTATTAATAAAAGAAATTTTTTTAAATTCTTTAAATTAGTTATTTATAAAATTATTTATAATTTAAAAAGCATTATGAATTTCAAAAATAAAATTTTGTATAATTCCATTAGATCATTGCTTTAATTATTGTCTAACTCTTAAATGAATATTTGTAATAAAATTGTGCAAAATTTTAATAAAAAATCAATTTGTAAAAGCAAATAAATAAACAATGCGAAAAAATAAGTCTTAAAAATATTAAAAAATCGCACGATATAGAGGCTAATTAACTCTATTTTAAAATCAATTTTCAAAAATCAAATAAAATTAATATCCGATTAATTACTTCCAAAACGAAATTATATCCTCTAATTCGGCCGGAAAAAAAACTTTCCAAGTTCAAAAAAAATATTGTCCGTCGTAATTCCCTTTTTATCACCCTTTCCTATTCCCTCGACTATTGCCTTCCAAAAATCGTTATTCCGGCGACAAATTATCGGCGAGTGCTCGATAAACTCGTTTCCGGTCGGGTAAAGTGCGCATTGCGGGGCACGCAACGGCATCGCACGCGTGTGCGTGCGTCGTACGTCTTCCGACACACATCTGCCGAGCCAAATAGATACCTGCCTAAGATTTATGCAAACACGAATCTCTCGAAACGGTATGCATGCCCACTCGTTCGCGTTCGCCTAACACGAAAATACAAAGCGAGTTCGCGCCATAAGATGTATGTATATGTGTATGTGTGTGTGTGTATATATAACACATCACTCGATAAGTCTCCGGTCTAAGAGAAAAAATTTTTTGTATAATTTTTTGAAAATTGATTTTAAAATAGAGTCAATTAGTCTCTATATCGTGCGATTTCTTAATATTTTTAAGACTTATTTTTTCGCATTGTTTATTTATTTATTTATTTGCTTTTACAAATTGATTTTTTATTAAAATTTTGCACAATTTTTTTTTAGAAATCACGTGGGTCTGTCAACAATGTTGCCATAATGTGTCAGACCGGGGACTTATTGAGTGATGTGTTATGTATGTATGTATGTGTGTGTGTGTAGCTATTTGTCGTTTCGTCGTCGGCCTTTACACACATGTACAAATGCGTAATATCGCATACTGCGCGCAATATCGGTTGGAGTTTCTGCGAGAGCCTACAATGGATCCGATGTCTCGATCGCGCCCGTCCGTCGTTTCGCCGGGTATTTCTCACCCACACACACGTGGGGTCTTCCGGAATTTATCACGCGCGTCCAACAAACTGTTCTCTCCTCCGGATCCGCAGCCAGCCGTCGTCGGATCTCCAGACACAACGCTGAGAATCGGAATTTGTTGATCGACAATCGATCCCGGCGTACGTTGTTGGGCTTTAAACCGGAAGACATTTTCTCTCTCTTTCTCTATTTATCTATCTATTCGCCGATACCGCCGCCAATTTATCTCCGTAAATTGCCGTCGTCGGGATTCTCAACATAATCTTAATTGCAATTAAGTACGAGATAAAAGGATGATAAGCGCAATCGCGAAATTATTTAAGAAACTATTATCTTTAGTTTGCAATATTTATATAGTATTTAACGCGAGTTTTGAAGAATGTACGAGGAAAACCGTTTATTTTCTATTGATCATAAATATTTTAATGAATTTAAAGACACTTATAAATTGATTTCAAATAATTATTCATATGATTTTCGTTATTCATATGAATTTTCAAACTTCATTCGTATTTTTCTCATTCTAATTATTATTAAATATCTATGCAAAAAAGTGCACGATTATTACGTTTTTTTTTCTTTTCTTTTTTCTTTTCTTCTTTTTTTTTCAGACTTTAACGATGTGTGTAACAATGTGGCGGGTATATATTAGCTTTTGACATTTTAACAACATAATCGGTAAAAAGATTTAAACTAGTCGTAATTTTGGCTCTTTAAGCCGCGGATACAACCATTTCCTGTTGAGAAAATAAATTCAGGGCTTTATGGCTAATTTTTATTATATCCCATCTCTGTTTTCGGAATAGAGATTTACGCGATGTAAGCAGTGAACTTAGATAAAAGTAGGTCAATGAGATGTTCGCGAAGATGAAGATTGCGTCGATCGTCCTGTATGTTAATTGCTTCCGCAAACTAATTTTCGAATTAAAATCAGATTCAAGCGAATATTAACACGAACAATACATACACTGTTATACATATTATATATATTTATATTTCTTATATTTATATATCTCTTATTTATATTTGCATATCTTTTATTTATATATTTATATATCTTTTATTTATATAATGTATATGTACGCACATACATACACACATTCTCTCTCTCTCTCTCTCTCTCTCTCTCTCTCTCTCAAGAAAAGATAAATTCATGAATTATATGCAGGAGTAAAAATAATGAACCACATTGATTACAATAAATAACCGCGATACGTTACACAAACCGCGCGTCACATATGGAACAGCGAGATACGCGGAGAGATAAATTATGTACCATTACGGACAGATCTCCGTAATAGTATCACCGCGAGGGAAGGATCGGAGGGCTTAATTGGCAATTTGTTCTAACACGGGGATTTAAAAGAATGAAAGATTAATCGGGCGCGCGCGCGCGCGAGAGAGTCGTCGGGAAAGTTTGGCGCATTCCCTGATACAGGAATGACGATGGAAAAGTTCGAAGCGAGCGATTAACAATTCAGCGCGGCGCGCACGCCCCGCACCGAATTTCGAAAACGTGTGCACGACGTTTGAGCGCGGCACGTTGGATCTCGTCGTGATGACGACGACGTCTAGATCCCGCAGCGTCACCACCGCTGGAATTTTCCTCCCCGCCTGCGGTGGTGAGATCGAGCGGCCCGCCCCGACAACGAACGGCGGGGATCATCCTTCGAGGAATTTATTGCGCCCCCGCGAAACTATTCCGGAATCGGGAAACATCTTGACTTGGAATTTGCCGATCGTTACCTTGCGCCACTCTTTCGTCATTGTTTCGCACGAGCGCGCTTCGTTATCGGTAAAAGTGCACAAGCTCCTCCCTTCAATGCGATATCGTGATAAGAGGGATCGTAAAACAAACCGCTCCGGCCAAGATACGCTCCAAGTAGACGAGTTTGTGTATACACTCTTACCTTCGACGCTGTTCCAAGTGTACGGGATATATAAACTATAAGATGGATAAAATAATATTTAAAATATAAAACATATTTATGATAAAATATTTATGTAAACAATTTCTCTCACTGTTTAAATGGTTAATATGTAATTAATAATTTTCATTTGTGTATTAATTAAAATCCTCCTTGAAATATTTATTTCATTTTATCAAATTTAAAATAAATATTTTAAATATGCATTTGTCTGTCAGAGATTTTAAGTAAAATAATTATTTTATGCTCTTTCTTTTTGTTTATAATTTGCGTCTTTTATATCAATTTGTATTCATGTTTTATCGTATTATCTTGATAAAAAATATAAATTTTTAACAAGATGAAAATTGTGCGAATTAGAAACTTGCATTTTTGCTTTCTCATTATTTTGTTTCGCTTATAAAACTTAAGTTCCTTAAAGCAAAGTTTTCAATATTGGTTTTATCATTCGTAGAGAAAGATACCTCAGAATTTGCGAAAATTGCAGTGTACAGACATTTCTCGAAAAATTCAAAATTTGGTATATAATAAAAAATAAACCCTCTCATCGATCCTCATCAAATTCGACATCAACCATCTTTTAATGATGTTTTATTTACGTAAAAAAATTTGACTCGATATTTAAAAATTTGCGAAAATTAGAACGTGTACATTTTTGAACGTGTATATTTTTAAAATTCAAAATTTTATAAAAAAATAAACTTTCATCAATCCGCCCTAAATTCGATATCAGCTATCCTAATAATATTCTATTAATTTTTAAAAAATTTAATTCAATATCTAAAAAATTACGAAAGTTCAATGTACAATGTACATACATACATATATTTAAAAAAAAAAAAAATATGATTTTTAAAACCTTCTAAACACATTGGATATAGAAAATTGGAAAAAACATTTTGTCACGAAAATAAAACTTCTTTTATGAAAAAACAAAAAATAATAATTTATTTTAATTTTATTAAAAAAAAAAAAAAAAAAAAAAAAAAAAAAAAAAAAATTAAATATTTTATTTACACAAAACTTACATATTTTCGATAATCTGCGTTTAAAATAATAATACGCTACAATTTAATAATACAATGAAATAAAAACAACTATTAAATTCGTATTGAAAGAGTCGCCTCCAAAATGGTCCAGAAATTTTAACTTGAAATTGATGGAGTTCGCGGAAGAGAAGAATTATATCTATTATCGCAATATAATAGCCATACTCTAGACTCTAAATATATATTTACTAGGATTGCAATTGCAACATTTCTCTATCCCGCGCTACGATCTATTGTGCATATTGTAATATGCGCGATGCGGCGGCACAATAGCATGTTAAAATGTATGAAGGTTTTCGGAGGGAAGCAAATTAATTCAAGGCGCGTTGAGAGTCGTACGTTCACTTCAACTCGCCTCCTCGTCGTGCCAGATAATTCTTCCAGGATTTATGCCGCGTACGCGGAGCAACACCACCCCCGACGAGAGGAACGCATCATCGTATATTGAAATATGACGGATCCGTGAACGAACGACTCTCTCCCCAGTACTTCCATTGTTCCACGATGCCGAGACGCGCGTTATCATCACGGTAGCTGTGACGTGATAAGAGACGCCGTTACGGCATCTTATCGATGTACGGTCTCTCTTCTTCTCTTCCTGCCTCTCTCTTCGCGAAGCAAACGCGATCTGTCATCGGGAATATCTTAGGCTGCATTAAATACATCAGCTCTCACCCAACTGACGCAAATCCAACCGTTTTTACGTAAATAACTCCAACGCGCAGTGTTTATGTAAATACTGGATTTAACCGAGTTACGCAAACCAAATTCGATTAATTATTATCCTCCCTGGGGTTTCGCAAACCGCGTACCCTTTTTTTTTATCGTGTTTGTGTAATATGAGAATTTATTTCAATTCTCGTAGATTAAATAAACTAAATCTGGAATAGAAAATGATTTGATTATTGCGGTATCGATATATTTTGTCAGACATTTCAAAATGTAGCAGATCGACTCGGTAATTTTATATATCATATTAATGCTCTGACTTTATAATAGAACAGAGTCTAATTGTTTTTCGTAAAATTTTAAATGAGATAAGTAGTGAGATAAATTCTCTTACGAATTTAAATTTATAGATACGTAACACATCACTCAATAAGTCCCCGGTCTGACACATATATGACATTGTTGACAGATCCACGTGATTTCCGGGAAAATTTGTTTTTCTTAGACCGGAGACTTATTGAGTGATGTGTTACGTGCACATGTGCATGAAATTTTCAAATTTATCATTAAATGACTGTTTCATGCTCAAGACAAATCTTGTGCGAGAAACTTAATATAATATTTCGATCAAGGATGAGAGCTGTTTATTCTAGGAAAAAAGAAGTATAAAATACCAGGAGATGTAATACGCTTCAGAGAGATCGATGACTAAGTCCGATCAGATATCCGTAGATATCAGTTTGCAATGACACTGACTTTCATTACTGTTATGTATAATGATGGATTCGCATTGTTCATCGAAAATAAATTTTTATTAAGAAAATCGAGTACGAAAATACGTAAATAAAATGAAATTGTTCCAACATGCCCCTCATAACTTAATTTTCAAAATATATATGCAACGGTCTTACATGCAACATTATATTTTTATATCATGCTTATATAAATGTAATCGATAAATTATTGAAACTTTAAATGTAACACCGTTTTATTTGTAACGGGATGTCTTTTCTATTCAAAAAAATTCTCTGATTTTTCAGGTAATTTCTTCAAAATTCTAGATAATTTATTCAAAATTCTCTTAAATTTCCATCTAAAATTAGAAAATTTTTAGATGGAACTTTTTAAAACAAGTGCTTTTTTATGCACATTTTCTAACAGTTTTCATTTATATAAAGGAAAAATAAATCATTTAAATTAAAAAATGTACTGAAAGAAACTGAATGACTTTTTGTAAGATAAGAATTTTTTATTTACATAATATTTTTATTTTTATTAATTGTGAGAATTATAATAAAAATACTTAATATTTTTTCTATGATGACTGAATATAATGAAAGAGAAAGATATATATATTTAAAATATATTTGAAACATATATAATTCACAATTATTGACCAATCAGATTACTAATGCTTGCAACATAAAGATAAAATAATAATCAAAGAAAAAATTTTTGAGAAAATTCTTTCAGTTCGAATAAAATTCCATAAGAATTCTCTGATTTTTCAAAACAAAAACAAAATTCCTGAGAATTCCAGGTTCGCTAGATTTTTCCGGAGAATAAACACCCTGTATAAACATTTCTCTGTATTTATTTTCTTTATGTTATGTATGATATGGAAGAGACTTGATAGTCTTTCTCGAGTGTTTGTTATGACATTTGTCTTTTGACATCATGTGCGCGATTCACTCTTGTTCTATGTAATTTTTGTAATCTTATGTTTGCGATTCTTTTCTGATATCATGTTTAAACAACTCGATTTCTGATCTTTATTTACTTCGTATTTGCGCTAAAGATAATCAAAAAAAGGACCGAAATATATGCTTTTTATTAAATTTATCTTAATTTATATATATATATACATTTTTCATGTTTTATATAAATATGAAAATATATTTAACTTATGGAATTAAATTAAATTTACGTAAAGTATTTTCATCATTTAAAATAATAATAAAAATTTTTGAAATAAAAAAATTTGCATTCTTTTTCGGAAATAAATTTTTCAGTCCTAATTTTTATTGGGGAGGAGGGGGAGAGACATATATATTTAAAACAAATATTTTATTAAAAAAATCTTTGTGTTTCGATATTATGTATCTTTTTAGTAAAATATTGCTTCGCTTATATACAATATATTGTCATTAGCATTATTATTTAGAGGATTTAATATTTTTTCTTGCATAATACTTTTAATACTGGCTAAATTCTCCATTCCTGTCGCACAATTTATTTTCATGATATGAATAATCCTCAGCTGCACACGACAGTACGTAAAGAAAAAGAAAGAGAGAGAATAATGTATAAATTTATGTAATAGCTTTATATATACACACATATATTATAACCGGTACTGTAACCCCGTATTCTATCCCCCTGCACACGCGTCTCAAGTTTTTACCCCATGGCTTTTGTTGCGTCCTGTAGGGCACGCCCATCATATCGCGTTACACGCGGGGCTAAACCTTGTTGCCGACGTAATCTCGTTTTTTAAGAATAAATACGGTCGATACACGAGGTTAAAGCAACCGCACGACGGATTTACAGCGTCCGGCGGCTTTTACAGAACCGAAAGATGCGTCATTTCTTTCTTTCTCTCTCTCTCTCTCTCTTTCTCCTTCTCTTCTGGGTCACGAAGAGCAATTTCCTGAACGATATATCAATGGACGATTCGCGAGCGAAATTCTATTATCAGACGTATATAAAGATATATTGGCTCGTGAAAGTGTCGCAGAGAGATCTTTTTACGCAATCATTATATACGCTGTCTTATCATTTCATCTTTACTTTTATTTTTTTTATTTTTTTTTAGATATCAGCAGAGAGACTGATTAGCAGGAATTAAACGTAACAAGATAATATCTTCATTGTTGAAGTTGTACATGTCTCATTTGTGTCTCATCTCCCTATCTAAATTAACTTCCTAAATTGTATTACAAACTATTGCAACAATGTTTTGACGCAAATTCACCTATGAAATTAACATTAAAACTCTTGAGAGAGAACCACAGAGAGAAGAGGAAGAGAGAGAACCACAGAGAGAAGAGGAAGAGAGAGAACCACAGAGAGAAGAAGAGGAAGAGAGAGAACCACAGAGAGAGAGAGAGAGAGAGAGAGAGAGAGAGAGAGAGAGAGGTGAGAAAGAAAGAAAGAAAAAGGAGAAAAAGACAGAGAGAAAGAGAAAGAGAGAATTTTATCGATAAAATGTATCAATATAATCAATATAATTTTCTCTCTTTCTCTCCTTCTCTCACGATGTGTCAATCTCTATCTTAATTGAGAGATCGAGACGCGTCTTTCGCGGAGGCGCGCGGATTAAAGGCGAAGAGGAGGTCTTTCGGTATCCCCATCTCGCGCGCGAACGAAAATAATGCGCGCGCGCTAACGGGCGTACAAATATTATTTCTACGGACTCGATTTATAGAGTAGACCTGCCAGTCGGACGAGAAGCAGGCATTGTTGGCGAACTATTTATTCGCGTTTCCTCGCGCGAGGCGCGCGTTTACTCCCCCTCCCCCTCCCCCCTTCCGTTACCCACGCAGCGTAAATATTTCTTTCCTAACGGAATATGCCAGGCGCGCCCCGTAATTGTCGGGGCAACACCGTCGCAATCTGAGAGAATTTTTCCCAGGCGTCGCGAAATATCATAAAATCGTCGCCCTTTTCCTCCTTGCATGTAGATACCTCATTGCCGATAAGGAGAGTCGCGCACCCCCTCGCAATAATATCTGGCGTCCCTTATCTCCTCGAGAGAGAAATAATTCGCGTAATTTATATTTAATCCGAACACCACGCCTATATTCAATAATTCCTCGCGTATTATATACAACAATTTTGCGACAATCTCAAAGATCTTAGCGCGGGGATTCTCAATGTTTATGCGATAGAGTGCGTAATGTTTTAATGTTTACTTTAGACTTTATACGTATCTTTTATTAACCGCAAAAGCCGGAGCTCTTAGATATAATCTTGGGAATAAATATTTGTAGTTGCGCGATTTAGTAAATAGATGAAGAAATATATATATATACATTTTATAATTAGGATTATAAATTATTAAATAATAATTTATAATTTATAATTTGAATTATAAACTATTAAATACAATTTATTAAAATTATTAATATCGCAATTCCGGTTATTTTCCATCATCATTTCATTTAATTGTACAAGAGACACGAGAGATTTCAACAGCGAAAGGATTATGGAATGGAACTTGAGCAACATGCGAGAAGAATAGGGTCGAACACCCAAGGGGGAATGACGCACGAGGGGGATGACAAGATAGAAGGGACGGATTTGAATGAAGGGATATCGGAGGGAATGTCATGAGTGGAGTCGTAAAGTAGCGATGAACGGAGAGAGAAAGAAAAGGCCGTGATAAAGGGATAGAAAGAGAGAGATGAGATACGCAGCGAATGAGGATTTAAGAGAAAAAAAAGGAGGAAAAAAAAAAAAAATCTCCACGAGAGGAAGCAAGCACGTAACGAGAGAGTCTTTTGAGATAGAGAGACCTGAACCGGAAAAAGGTCTTCTGTTAGAACAAAAATAAGTCCCTCTCTTTTGACTTTTCTCGTCGAGTAATTATTTTTGTGCGAGATCAATATAATTTATTGTATCACAGCTTCAAAATTCAAACAAATAAATCACAAAGTCGCAAAAATATTAATTCCATACCTGCGTTGTTTGCTCAGTAATTATTCTAATTGTAATTATTCTAATTCTGATTATAAATCTTCGATTATATAAATGCAAAAAGGATGTTAAGATAAAAAATTTTAAAGACTGCTTATTTCATTAATAAATTTGTTACATAAAAAAATAAAATGTTTTATTAAAGAATTACGATCTTTGTATACTGTACAACAATACAAAAGAAAAATTTGGGTCATATTGGACATGACGTTAAAATATTGCCTGATAATTCTTATAATCGTTCATATGGAATAATTTTAAGCGCGTTTCAATATATCATTTCTATCAGATTCTCTCTATCCAATCTTCTCAACAATATATTAGACAAAATAGAAATGTTTAATATTTATTTTCTTCAAACTGACAATTTAATTAAATTTTATAGCTTATAAATTCTTCCCCCATTCATAATATATTGCATTCAAAAATATTATATACATTTTACATATATTATATATATATATATATATATTTTTCACAATAATAAAGATAACAAGTATATTAATTATTAAAAAAAACAATTATTTATATAAGAATCAAGCGCTATAAAATTGCGTATATTTCTGCGCTAGAAATTATTTCTGATCTATTTCATTTTAATCGAAAAGAATCTGATGCAATTAATTTTCCTGACGCTCGATAAAAGCGTGAAAGCTTTTCTAAGATCTTAAAATCGATGTGATGTAATTGCGACGAATAAATCAGATAACCGACAAGTGTATAATTCACGTTTGATCAATTATATATATTAAAAAAAAAAAAAAAAAAAAAAAAAAACCCCCGTCCCCGTGGTTCTTCGCTCGAGCGTAATTAATCCTCTCGCGAAGGGAACATCTTTTCATCGTCCTTGGAACGCAATCGCCGTTGCGATCAAATATCCCGTGAAAACCGCCGTAGTGAGTTTTCGCGGGGTAAAAGTTGCTCTCGCGAAAACGGATGGCGCGAATACCGCCGCGAACGCAATATTTCACTAACTACCTGACAGGAGGGTATTGAATATTTTTGCGCGCGGCAGGATCTCATATCGCACGGTCGCCGTGTCGAGGAAAAAAGGGTACGCGATAAACAACACGCTCCCCTTAAAGTACAGGGGAAGGAGCATCTAAATCCTTTAATTAAACGGCCCGCACGTATAAAATCTCTGCATAAAGCGCACGTGGGTGTAATTCATCACGTGTATAATTAAAATTGTACGTATGTACGTACATAGAAAAAAATTCTTGTTTTGAAAATATCTTTGGTTTCAACATGAAATCTTGAAATGAGATTATATTGCGTTAAACAAAGAAAACTCGTTTGAATTAAGCCGTTTTTTTATAGCTCAACCAAGAAAAATATATTCTCTTATTATTTAAGAATAAATGCTTATTATTCTTATTAGTATAATTCTTTTTATTATTCTCATTATTATAATTATTATTATTATTATTATTATTATTATAATTCTTATTAAAAATTGTTTTGAATGGAAAGAAAAAAAATGTTGGATAGAAAATAAGATATTTTCAAATTATACTATATAATAGTTAAAATAAAATATGTAATTAAAATTAAATTAAACTATATAATAATAATTATAAAAATAATTGTATTGTATGTCGTTAAGTGACAATTATAATATTGAAATAAAAACTGCAATATTGTTGAAATTTAAAATTTAAAAAAAATTTTCATTAAAAAAATCTTATAATAAGATTATAGATTGTTGCATGTATACAAAACAATAAAACGCGTTCAATATACAAGTTTTGATTTGACATTTCTTTCTTTTTCCGTGATAAGTATATAAGAAAAGAGCCGAATCCATAGAGATTTTATCTGTTCCAAAGAAAAGGAGATACGAGACGAAAAAGATCCTTTTCCTTGCTTTTTGGAGTTTTTTCCTTTGAAGGTCCAAATGTGTGATGGTGGATTCGACGATGGAATCCCGCAAATGATTGCTCGATTGTTCGAACATCGATTTTTCGTCCAAAGAGTTAAAAATCTAGCCACAAGACGAACAAAACATTTTACCCGAGCTCTTGTATCGCGACGATTTTATTATCGCTCTTTTCTTACGCAACGTTTTTATCTCGTTCACAAAAGAATGCATAGCGACGACAGAGTTAATACTTAAAGTGATACAGAGTGCGTGAATATTTTTAAACAATTTAGCGAAGACAATTTTTAATAATCACTTGTAAATATTTCAAGTATTTAATGTAATTGCATTTTTTTTAATAATATTTTTATCGAAATAAACAAGTACATAAATTATAGAAAAATAATATTCTACTCATTTATAAGATGTTTTTCAACTTTATTATATATTTAAAATATTCTGCTCATTTATAAGATATTTTTTAACTTTATATTTAAATCGACTACAAGTCTCGGCCGCAAAAGAAAAAATGCGATGATTCCGCAAAGTAGTCTAATCTGTATAAAAGTTTCCCGTATATATATATTGAGGAAAAAAAAAAAAAAAAAAAAAAATCGCTAGTATCTTGCGATAAAAATCTTTCATCGGGATTGGAATCCGTCCGGAATTAAGAATTCCAAGTTACGTAAAAACGGACTTCAAGAAGATGTGACTTTTCCATGAAGGGTGTTGATTTTAACGTTGTTAAAGCCGAGTGATTAAAAGTTTGAAAAGAGGCGGAAGTGGGAGTGAACGCAGCGCGGTGAATTTATGGAACTTCCTTCGATGGATCGCGCCGATGGGATCGGCTTTTTCGCGATTATCCTTCTTTTTAAAAATTCTGGACTTGATTATCTCATTGAATGAATTTTATCGCACGTTAGTTTTCATCGCGAGCCAGTTTAAGGGAACATACTCGTTTGAAACCTCGAAAAATCAGTATATTTTCTAGATTTTTTTGTAGCACAAAAAAAAAATAAAAATTTGTAATTTTTTTACAATATTAATATAATATCAACTACTTAAATAAAAAATTTTAGCTTAAAAAATTTTTTTAATAGCCCTAATAATATTAATATAATAATAATAATAATAATAATAATAATAATAATAATAATAACAATAATAATAATAATAACAATAATAATAATAATAATAATAATAATAATAATATAAGTATAATAATAATAGTATATCGTAAAAAAATAAAAAGTTTTTATCAAATCGTTGCGCTGCAAAAAATCTAGAAAATGTACTTATTTTTCGAGAGCTTAAACGAGTATGCCCCTTTAAATGACATTTGCAAAATGTCAGTATTATTATTTCGTTACTGTCCATTTTAATCGGGATATTTCGAAAGCTTGAATTATCACTGTGCACGATAAACGTTAAACAATGCAACGCCATTCATTAATATTGCTGTGTTATCCGTTGTTATCGAGTAATTAATTTTAAACGTTTTCGCTACTTATCGCTAAACCGTGTTCTCTTTCTCATTAGCGAACTAACAAATGCCTGCCAAAAGTTTAATTGCAATTAAAAGTATTTTTGTCAAAAATATAGAGCACACCTTATACAATAATTATCATTTATTGACGAAAGAATAAAAAAAAAAAATATTTAAATTTTTACGAATCAATTTTGTTTAAAGATGAACGACGCGTGAAAAATTCATCTTCCTATTGCAAGATTAAAATTAATGAAATTAAAAAAAAAAAAAAAAAAAAAAAAAATTACATTACTGTAATGTCTCAATTTTATCCCACAACTTAAAAAAAAATTATAATAAAAAAAGAAAAAAAAAAAGAATCGCAAAGTGCAAAATTTAATTTGCATACAGATAATTCATCCTTTAATATTCGCAAATGAAAAGATCTATCATTTTACTTTATTGAAACTTTATCAAATTTTCATTTCTAGAATCTAATTTCGTTCAAAGCGCCATTTCCGTCTCTCGAATCAATTCTCGTGATACGTTATTCTTTCTCGACGCCATAATTACTGCGTTAAAGCGAGCGATGCATCTTGCCGAGCGCGTTACGCTCGAGTTGATCGCGAGATAACGATCCGATATGATTAATAAAATCCCCGAACTGGGAGCTCGAGGATAATGAACGTGCATGCGGGAAAACGCCGGACAATTAAGATCGAACATCACCCCGGCATTACATATGTAAAGAGCCTGGGCATACGAATGAATAAACAAATGCATCGTCGAGGTACGAGGATTCGCCTCGCAGATTTCTCAATTAGCTCGTTCCACTCCTCCTCTCCCCTCCCCCTCCCCTCGCTCCTTCCCTTCGTCCCCTCATCCCGTACGAAATATCGCAATTTCGAACGTAAACCGTAAACCAGAATCTCCCCTCCCTACCCCGCTAACGCTGAAATATCGCCACGCTCCGAAGATTCCGCGTCGAGTTTATTCTCCCTCTTTCCGGCTTTTGTAGCGGAATGTTGTTCTCGAAACTGTTAACGATACGAGCACTGAGGAATCCACATTCGCGAACGACGACGACGACGACGACGACGACAAGAGCCTGAGATGGAGCTAACATTTACGAGGATTGTCCCGCGATGCGCAATACGATACGCGATACAGTTATCGCATGAAATCACCGACGCGGTCTATTATATTTAGAATATGGATGGCGCACAGGCAAGTGTTTATATTTCAAATTGATCGACTGTGTTTACATTTAATACGCCACCGCGGCGGATTTTGCGTTCCCATCGAATCGCCTCGTTAATCTTTTTTTTTTTTGCGCGCGTGTATTTTAATCATTACCGATATTCAAGCGCGACAAATAGTTATCATATTGTCAAGAGCAGGTTTTTTTTTTTTTTTTCAGAAAGGCACATAAAATGTCATTTAGATTGATTAAAATATATACTTTGATATTTATACATTTAGCATTAATATATAATAGAATTATGATTATAATTTCTTTTTCATTTTTCAGGGGTGGCATGTGCTCCCTTTGTCCTTCCTTCCCCCCCCCCCCTTTGCGGACGCCCATGCATATTGTCGTTTGATATGTCGCGTCCAAATCGTATAATTTGTAAAGCTAAGATTGTCATCTAAAGCGATTTTTATCCCTTCTCATTTATATGTCGTTCAAAAATAATGACTTTTTTTTTTAGATCGCCCACGTTTTCCTGATCTGAGCTTTTTAACTTTTTACCTCTCTTGTATCTCTTATATGTCGTATATATATTTATATTTTAAGAAAAAAGAAAATAAAAGGAACTTGTGCTCAGATAAATTTTATATTTTATGCATGATGTAGAGATTGGAAATTGGCATATACATATATATATATTTCAAGGGTGATCTATGCTTCATTTTGCTTTTATATATTCCTGAAGTTTTTTTATATATCCTATTCGCGAATTTATCGATAGTAAAAATCGAATGCAGGTGGTAAGAACAAAAAATGCAACTGAGCCTTTGCCTGTATCGAATCACGCTTCCCGCATCGTGCAAACATCATAGCTGATAAAAGATTTCATGCATTTTTTGTAACCCAAATCAATCAGGATCTAATACGTTTATGACAGACTCTGCGTGGAAGTATATTCTAAAATTGATTCATAATTTTAACAACGTTAATATACTTCATACTTTTTATTTTTTACGTCTCGATTTTTTCCAATATAAATTTATAAATTTATAGATTTTATGCGTTATATCGATGCTCGGAAACAGCCAATGTCAATTTGAAAGAAAAAAGATAGATATCTCATAAATATGCAGAGTGTCTATAAATAAGTATAAAAAATTTTAGAAGATGATTCTTTGTCGAAAATTAGGGGGAGTCTATAAATATATACTCCTATATTTCTCCCTGAGGAGTTCCTCCAAAGAGAAAGATAAAAATTAAATTTTAATTTTTTTTTTTTTTTATTTTGGACAAGTTAGAAAAATAAAATTTGGTAGACATTTTCCATTAGTAGAAAGGATACTTATTAATATTAATACTATTTTTATTAATATTAATATTATCAATATTATTTTTAATCTTCTCTTCTTTATCGTTATAAGAAGATGAAACTAACTTCTGTTCAATTATTACAACTTTCTAACGTTCCTAAAATTTTTCGCATTTATTTAGAAACATCCTGTATATATATATATATATGTATAGTATTTTCTTCTTTTTATTTCTAAACCACAGATTGACACAAATTATTTTCATGCCAAAACGCAAATATCCCACTGTAGAGAGAAAATACATACTTCTAATATTGATTGTATATCTTTAATATTAATTTCACGCGACAAATGACAACTCTTATAAAATGACTATTTACGAACTGTCTGAGCGAGCGAGAATGATGAATCATCTGACGATTATAACGAGGCGATACTTCGCTCGCTCAGCAAAATATTCGATTCAAAACTGATTAATCAATCAAATAGATAAGATGTAATTAACAAAATATTTACTTAAACGTACTTCCGACAAATGTCAAAATCGTAAATAATTGTCCAAATAATACTTGCACATTATGATATATTATTGATTTTCCTTAATGTTAGTTCGCCCACAAATAAGCTCATTAATATGCAAGGAAACTGTCAGACTTCAAAAATTTTTAAAACTCAGTTTTTAAAAAAGCTTTAAGCATTATCCGTAATAAATGGCAAAGAAAAATAATAGTGATATCCGTCGAACGATGTATCAATTTTTCCTCCAAAAATCGACAAGCTGTTTGAATTTTTTTCTCGCATGACGAAGCCTCCGGGATCTATCTCTCACTATCGATTTCACCTTTCACGGAAATAACAGAGAGCGCTCTTTTCTCGCCCGAAGGCGGCGGGATACATCGTCGCCTTCTCTTGCGAGCGCGGACGACGGACGTCTCCAGCAATCGCTTGACGCATTCCCGATGAACCCTCGACTTCGCGGAACCACACAAAGCCTCCCTCGGATTTGCCGGTGATTTTTCATTCTTCCATCCCCTTCCCTTCCCTCCCAATACCTCATAAATATTCACGGTTCCGCGAGTATGTATGTGTGCTGTGTTGGCGCATGTGCGGCCCATTATGTTCCTCGTGCAAGCACACGAAGGAAAACGAAGCAGGAAGCGTCCTGTGTGTACGCGGAGAGAGCTTTCGCGCGTTTGTAAATTAGGGCGTTAAAGAGAAGAGGGAGAGGAGGAAAGGGGAAGAGAGAGAGAGAGAGAGAGGTCGACGCGATAACGGAGTTTAACGCGACCGCGGGATTTCTTCGAATTAATCCGTAAATCTTTCCGTGGCACAAAAAGCATTTGCGTTTTTTCGCGCTTCGAGCAGCGCCTTCAGAATTTTCACGGCGAGAAATCGCATAAGGACAAAGTCACATCGAGGAACTTAAGCCTTTTTTTTTTTTTTTTTTTTTAAGCGGATACCTCTTTGCGTTGATAACGCTGATCTCTGATACGCGCGCGTTTTTCTTTAACGACCGAATTTTTATCTTCTCTCTCTCTCTCTCGCTTGGAGTGTAACGGATATGTTATTCGCTCTCTTTCATGTACGAGGCATTCTCATTTTGAACGAGAGTAGGTTTCCGAGCCATTGGATAATGAAGGTTCGCAGAGAACAATATTCTCGATATCATCAAAACTTGTATTGACAGATAAAAAGGAACAAACGGAGCGTATATCGACATATCGATCGGTGAATTGATATTAGTAAACAGAATATTACTTTCCATTTAACGTTTGGATAACCGTGTAAATTTTCAATAATAAACAAGAATTATATGCAAATGAGTGGGACCACTTCCATGTAAAAAAAATCCATACCAAATATTTTTATTGGGGACAATTTTACGACTTTTGCACACGAATTAGCGAAAAGTGTGGAATAAAAAAAAAAAAAAAAAAATTAAATAATTCATTATTCATGGAATGAGATATTGGGATTGTTATATTGTTATTCGCCTATTAATATCAAAATTTTATACATACATATAATATCCATAATTTACAGATTAACCCATGTGATTTCGTATGCGCATCATTTTCCATCATTCGCAACGAAAATTTCACAAAATTTGTAATAAAATGTCACAGATACGTTTCATTGGTCCAACGCACAATTGATTTTACACTAAAATTTGATTATATCGAATATACTTATGGCCTCTATATCGAATATTCATTTAAATTATATCGTGTCAAAAATTTGACATTATGTATGTATGTATAACTTCACGATAAAATATTATATATAATGAATTAATAATATTATGAATTATCGCAAAGCAAACTCATCAGAAAGAAAATAGTAATTGCGATACAATGGGATAGCTAAGGTCTTCCGTAATTAACTAAGAAAATAGTAACGTTTTCCTCCTTATGCGTTACCACGTTTATCTAATTGATTCATTTCAAAACTATCCACGTGAATCGAGATTTATCTCAGGGTCTATCTATCTAAGCGCTTCTTCAAAAACGCTTAGTATCAAAGATAATGATTGACGATAATTGATGACATGTCATATCTCGATATTTTTTCAAAAATTAAATTCAAATTAATTCATAATGAATTCATAAGTAAAAAATAGATTATAATGGATATAGTCTACTTCATTAAAATATATGTATAATAATGGACATTTTATTTAATAAGAGAACAATTTAAAATAATTTAAAATAATTAACGAAAGAGAGAAAGATAGAAAATTGTATCCACAGTATCAAGAAAAATCATTTTTATGTTTCTGACAAATTCATATATTTTTATACATATATTGATTCGAGATAAAAATTTCAAACATAATATTAAGCCAATAAAGATTATTCAAGTTTAATAAAGCGTCAAAATTTTATTCATTCAAATTAATCAAAGATATTTTTCGCGAAAAAAGCAGATTCTCGTAGAAAAATTTTTTTCTCTACATTCGCCGCTTATTATAATTAAAATATTAATTATTATAATTATTATAATTATTAAAAATTAAAATTATTAAAATATATTTTTTTCATCAGAAGCAATTATCTTTTTACTGATTATAGCATGATTTGGGATGCATTTTACATAACTGCAGGTGCAAACTGACAGTTTCCGGTGATGCCGGTAAGCGCAAATTCTCGATATCGCGTCTTCGGAGATACCGAAAAATTTTTCACGAATCTAGACTGTAATTCTAGTCACCCCTTGAATCTTTCGAAGGGGTGCGGCTTGAAAATTATACGCCATCGGATAGTCGGAACCAGGTGGAAACTGGGTCCAGATGGCCGGATACCTTCAAAGTGCGCGGAAATTCCCACGCGTGTATGCATCTTTCACACACACATATATACACACACATACACACACACAAACACATGTGCTCGCTATTCGAGCAACCTGAAACTCGAAAGTTCGCTGGCGAGCGCGAACCTTCTGCTGCGTGGCCTGCGCGTTCTTCTCGCACCAAATTGCATTGGATGAAGCGTGTATAGTGCAACGTTTATAGTGGCACGATGCTCGTAAAAGCAAGTGACCAAACGCCAAAGGTAACACGGAAGGTATCGATTGGTAGCGTTTATTTTACTGCCTTTGCTTACGCAGCGCACGCATTACATATCGCTGAATATTTAACTCTACTTTTCTCTCTTTCCCTCCCTTTCTGTAGGATATATATTTGCAACAAATTGATCCGACATTTTCTATTTATTTATTTATAATTGATCCTACATTTTTTTTATTTAATTACTTATATTTAATTTTAAATATCGTTATTTTTTTTACTTTCGATAATAAAATAAAATACACATCTTCCCAAATATATACATTTCTGTGTATAATTATTTAAGTCATATTTTTACACATTCTGCGTGTAGTATAAATTTTATTTTTAATACGTTCATATTTTATGGCCCATTTTTTTAAATAAAAGAAAAAATTGAAAAAATGTGTAAGAGATAGTTTTTAAAATACTTTAAAGGAGGAATAAAATTCTGCACGCGTTAACAGAAAGGAACCTTCCATTTTACTTTATGGAAAAAAATAGATTTAACAAAAGGGTAGGTGGAGAGAATATAAATAAATTAACCCGAGGGAAAGTATCCACTCTTTTTTCATAAGTGTATAGAAAAAAAAAAAATCTTGTTTGTAAAATATTTTTTTAGTTTTAATGTTGGAACTCGAGAAATCTTGAAATGAGATTATATTGCGTTAAGCAAAGAAAACTTGCTTGAGTGAAGCCATTTTATATTCAATCGAGAAAAATATATTCTTATTATTTAAGAATAATTTTTTTTTGAATGAAGAAAATATGTTGGATAAAAAATAAGTATTTTTAAATACAATATAATTATCTTGATAACTATTATTAGAATCTTCGATTTAAAAATGTGTTATTTTCTATACAACATTTCTGCTTTCCCATTCAAGAAAATTATTTTCAATAATTATATATTTATATATATAAGACCATAGAATATAGAAGAAATATAACAATGAGAATATTTTCTTTTAGTTAAATTACATAAAATGACTTCATTCGGGCAAGTTTTCTTTGTATTACGCAATATAATCTCAATTCAAGATTTCCAAGTTGAAACTAAAGATATTTTCAAAACAAGAAATCTTTTTTCTGTGTAGACTCCACGAGTGTAGAATATATTGTGCGTCATCGAATGCAGAAGATACGCCGGTAAGCTATAGAAACGTGCCGGATCCGAGTCAGCTAAAATTCCAGTTGCGTTTCTTCTTAGGCGCGGCGCAAGGGAAAAAAAATCTCATACGGCTTAAAGGCGCTATCATATTTTGTCAGGCAGGGCCTTCCTTCGGTACACCCTTTTCCGATCTTTTCGCGATTATTACAAATATCGCGCACAATAGATAGGTACGTGAAATCGTAGATCCCGAAAACCTCCCCGCACAAGTGACGTCAGCGAAAAAATATTAGATATCGGATCGCGCGGCTTGCATATTCTTCGCGCGCGTCGATCGTAGATTACGTGTGTGGCCTTTATTCCGTTTCGAATAATAAATTTCGTAAGGCGGAAAATATTGAAGGAAAACGTAGATTATCGTTACGGCCGATTGTGCTTCTTTCCGTAAGAAAGTCCTCTATAAAAATCATTTTTCGCATTTTCTCAATAGATTTTAAATACGCGCAAGTTAATTAATTAAGTTTCTTAAAATTTTAAACGTAAAGAGAATATTTCTAATAAAATGCTTTGATATATAAGTATTATTTTACTTATAAATGTCCTTCAAATTTATTTCCTTATTAAATTTATCTTTAGAAAATGACTGTTCTTCGATAATATCGTTAGTATCTAACATATTTTATGATCATGATATAAAATATGTATGCAGCTCGAGGCAATGACCTCACTCGTTCCTTTTTCGTGCCTCACCAACTTTAAAATTTTTAAATTCTCTCGATGTATAATTAAAAAATAATATTATCTCGATTTATTAATATTAATGTGATCGCATAGCATAGACTGTTCACATAGACTGTATCGAAATAATTTTATTGAAATCATATCTTAAATAACTGCGTAAAAACTTTATTAAAACGTTATTAATATAATTTCTTGATAACTTCGAATAAAAAATATTAAGATTTGTTGTCTGTATTTTATAGATCTGTCATTCATGTATCACGTTGCTCGTAGAGTTATTAGCTTCGTGTAAAAAAAAAAGACAGAAATTGTGAAAGAATTTTATTTTACGGATAGATTAAAATGGGCTATCTCGCGTCGCGCAAAAAGCATTGCTATTTTTTGGATATTTTCGCATTCTCCGATATCACTGCGTGTGTAGAAAACTGTATGCGACTACAATTAAGAGTGTACACATTGAGGGATATATATAAAAAAAAAAAAAAAAAAAAAAAAAAAAAAAAAAAAAAAAAAAAAAAACGTATAAACTTCACACGGATACGCCTACCAGATGACGCGATGTGGATCGTTTTATCGGTTGAAATATTACAAATTTAGTTTGGAGACATAGCAATCAATGCACTTTTCCTGGCGTTTGTTGCGAAACTGAAATTGCGATGCAATCATCGCGCAATCAAAACTTGTGAAGAGAGTTCGATACTCTGTTTTCCGAAAATATTTGAAATAATATTGAATAATAATTGAGTGTATTGAATAATATACTGAATAAATTATATAGCAAACCTATTTTTTTCATTATACAGGGTATTTTTAAATAAATGCGGAAAATTTTAGAAGATGATTCTTTGTCGAAAATTAAAGGTGGTCTTTCATATAAACATATATCTTATATCCTGAAGAATTACATTCCTTCAAAGGAGATAAAATTTTTTTTTTAATTATAATTTTGTGTTATTTTTATTCCATTATATATATATATATATATATATATATATATTTTTTTTTTTTTTTTTTTTTTTTTTTTTTTTTTTTTTTTTTTTTTGAAA
>JBCAUJ010000002.1:3001630-3019527 GCA_038406275.1 Cataglyphis albicans
GGGGGGGGGGGGGAGTTTTTTTTTTTTTTTTTTTTTTTTTTTTTTTTTTTATTTACTTATATATACAACACTATGTTTCAATAAATATATTATATATATTTATAATACTTATGTAATACTAATTATCCAATACTTATTATTTATATATATTTAACGGCTATGTGCAGGATCCCCTCAGGATTCGCTCAGATAAAAAAGCTGTATTTTTCTTCGTTTCCGGTAGTTATTTGTAAACTACTCAGTTTCGTTTTAAAAGATGATAGGTGAACGAGATAAGCTATCGCGTGGCTGATCGTCGAAACTACAATTCGAAGCGGCTTTCTCTCTCTCTCTCTCTCTCTCTCTCTCTCTCTCTCGTTATCGAAGAAACATATACTCGCCCATACACGTTTACGCAGCATCCGATTGTTGCTTTCACGAGCAGCGGGCTTAGTTGCTCGTTTCCGCTTATCGAACCCTCGTGCGATATTTTCGTGATATACGCGATTACTAGACCTTGCCTGGCGGCTCCTCTCCCGCGGATATAGCAATCAACGTTCCTCAAGTTACGTTTATCTCGCGAGACGCGGCGCCGTTAGGGAGATATCGATTCTTCCCGGCGATCGCGTTTTAGCGCTATAAAGAGCTGCGCTTACACGACGACGAGAGATACATAAACTCGAGTATATATGGTGGTATCGATGATCAGCGTTACGTGCGTTATGCGCCGATATTTATTAGCATCGAGTAGCGTCTTTCATCGCGATATCTAGAACATGTCAAAATGACACGTGGACGCAGAATTTAAAGTTCGATTTTTCTCATCCCCCTCCCATCCTCCCCCTCCCCCCGATCGCGCGTTTCTTGTGTAGACGACATGCCTTCGGTAAAGTTTTTTAATATTCTTCCGCTCCACTCTTATCGTGAAATACTTTCGCAAAAAAATTGTTCTTTCCGCGCCGTAAAAGAGAAGCATCCGCACAAAAAAAAAAAAAAAAAAAAAAAATGACATCTCGGAGACACAATATACTTTATATCTCCTTTTTATAATTCCTGTAATTTTTCTAAGTATCGTCGGCCGCGAAATGTTAATTCGCGACAAAATTAAATTCACGCACAATTCATCTCGAAAGAAAAAGAGAGAGAGAACGAGAGAGAGAGAGAAAGAGAGAGAGATGCTCGTATCGCGAGTAATTTTTGCTCGTTTGAGAACGTTACGAAAACACAGGTAAAAGAGTGCAGAAAGAGAGAAATGCATTTCATCCCGAATGCCAAGTTTAACAAATTGTTATACGTTGATTGCAAACGAATTAATTAAATTCTTTACCAGGATAATATAATGCAAGATTAAAAAATTCACAGAATGCTCAAACATCGAAACTACCGCTCAACAGCTTTTTTTTCGCTTTTTCTTTCCTCGCGAGAGACTGAAAGCGTAAAAAAAAAAAAAAAAAAAAAAAAATACTCGCGCTCCGAGTAATAATCGCCCATTAGATGAAAATTATGGTGAACCGCGTTCACTCATCGGCGTTTCAATGTTTTCGTAATAATAGCAATCAACGTAGATAGCGGTTTAAATATTTTTAGCCCCCATTGTATGTGTACCGACGTAATAATAAATGTTCGCGTAGGTGATGAAAAAAAAAAAAATAATAATAATAATTAAAAAAGAGAGATCAAGGAATGAAAAAAATTCATCGTGTTTAACGGAGCTAATAACAATATTTGCAAGCATCGCGATACTCTGTTGCATGTATAAAGATACAAAAAAATGCTTTTAACGTTTCATCGACACTTAATATTCTGAATGCACGAACAGGGCAATTCTAATTTCAAGGAAAAGCAGAAATATCATCCGCCCACACCTTCTTGCAATTTAATTCAGTTTTTAATTAATTCTTGGCGCGGATATTAAATTATTTATGATAAAAAAATATATATATTTCTTTTCTCTCTTTAATTATATATTAATACAATCTATTATGTATTAATATATTTTATTATGTATTAATATATTTCGAAAAGAATGTAAAAAGAGAGAGAGAGAGAGAGAGAGAGAGAGAGAGAGAGAGAGAGATATGTAGTTGAAATTCAGCATAAAAGTATAATGTCGAAATATATTTAACAATAGCTCTGATAGCTTGCCGAAAAAATTTCCGCAAAGATGATGATGTCACATTATCGTAATCAGAGTTGAATTCCGTATTACAGGTAATTCAGTTATCGTTGAATATATGAAAGAATGTGTTCGTTCTCTCATTGACAAAGCGTATAACGATGATTGCGAAAACCAGCGTGATGACCGGAACGAGATCAATTTTCGCTGTCAAAACTAAATATGAATCCCATTCATTTCTTTTGTTCAACTTTTGTTGACATGTTATCTGGACACTGAATCTCGCATCAGTCGCATAGAGTTCCGTCATTCAAAAAGCGAATATCATTTATCGAAAAAAGTTTCGCGCCGTGATTCTTCCATTCGGGCCCCACCATCGATTTTTTTTTTTTTTTTCCACCGACGATCGAAGAACCGGCGGCTCGATAAAAGAAAATAATAAGAGGACCGATAGAATCGGAATCGGGCGACATCATCCCCTCTCTGCATTCGCGATAGTCCGATAGAACGCGAAAACGACGTTAAATAACGTGTTCGCGCCCCGATTACGTGCTATTTCGGCGCGTTGTAAAGGGCCCGATAATCGTGATTGGCAATTACGCCTCGCGGAAGGAAAAGGGTAAAAAAAAGAAAAAAAAAAAAAAAAAAAAAAAAAGAAAGGAGAGAGAAAAAAATGGAGCGGCTCGAGAGCACGTCGTCGCGGATCGCTATAGCGCGAGCGCGAACCCGCATGCAAATTGCGGCTTAATTTGTTCGTTAGCGCGCTTAGCCCATCGAAGAAAAGTTAAATTAAACTAGCGGAAATTCCGCGGCCAACTTCCTCGGCGATCCGCATCTATCGTGTGTACGTGCAGGTCTTAAAATCTGAGCGCGTTCCGCATAGCGTGTTTATATTCGTCGAAATAATGGAATAAAGAGAAGTTTTCCCGTACCTTAATATCCGAAACGGATATATTTAATATCCGAATTATTAGCGACTAATAAAAAGGACACATCTCATCGATTTAATCATCTCTATTAAGCTAGCAGGATCAAATCAGCAGACTCAAACTTGTATTTGTATATATGTGGCTCCAATTTTTTCGTGAACCATTTTTCCTTTTTTACAGGAAGAAAGTGATAATATATGCGCCGAGGTCCTAGGTACGTTTTAAGTCCGTGGAATAATTAAACGCTGAAGGAAATTTTTACGAAGATAGAGAGAGGGAGAGAGAGAGAGAGAGAAACGTGGGAGATATTTTCGCGCTGTGTAACAGTCTCGGCGTAAAATGAGAAAACGTTAGTGCATCATCTCCGGTGGGACCCCACAGGCGGTGTACATCAAGATACAACCTCGCGTACGCGTCCGACGTTCTCCGCAATGTAACCCGCAGAGAGCCCTGCCCTCAACGTACTCAAAGAAAAATCCCTCCCCCTCCATCGTCGATACGAGAAGGAACTATCGCGTTGCACACAATGCGGCGAAAGCAATTATTTCCCAAGCGCGTTCTCAAGCTCGTGAACGGAAAGGCAAGCGCGATGGATGGACGCCGAAACGAGGGCTGCAAGCGAGACGACGCGAGAGGACCACGTGACGCGATTTCATTCACCGGCATTATATGGTGCCCTTTGTGCCCTCACGTACACGCATATACGAGTTTACAGGGTAATACAGATTTCACGTTTCTTTCATCCGGTTCGGATATATCCGCGTCGCTGTTGCGTTTTCGATACCTACGCATGCAAACGGCATTGTTTTGTTGAAAGGACGACACGCGAAATTATGGAAAACGGCTGACCGCGATGTATAAATCTTTTTTTGGAATACAAATACCCAATTCCCTCTCTCGGCGAAATTAATGGCGATGCATAAAATTATTCGGGACAACGACCACTGTTTACCAGGAACGAGAATTCTCTTTAAAACAAATGTGATCATCGCTGTTAAGCTGAAAAATGGTTTTAAGATTGGAGTTTTTAATTGTGCCTTTATTTTTTCAAAATAAATATTGCACGCGTAAAAATATTTATATAAAAAAATAGAAGATTTCGGGAACATTTATTTGTTCCATACAATTATAGAATACTTATTGTATTCATATATATGACATTTCGTGTTCTTTTATTTCGAGCGAAAAAATTTTAAATTAGCTCAATATTTTTCAGATATTTACGTGACAGTAAAAATATATTCCTCTTAATTTAATGTAATAACTGAAGATGAAATCTCATCTTTTCAGTATATCATTAGTGCAATTATCTTGAAGCTTTTTAATCTCTAGTTATTAATAGAAGGTAATATAGTTATAATTAAAGATTTAATATTTTCTTCTTTGTTTCATTTTAGCATCTATGTCTCAAATTATTTCTTTATTATATTTTCTACGCCGCTTATATTCCATATAATATAATCTATTTATTAAGAAAAATATATCAGTGAGAAAAAATATATATTATCAGGAATACATATTCCTATCGATACAGCAATTAAAATCACCTGTATAATAACATTAATCAGTTTAATTCTTTAACAAAGGAAAAAAAAAAGAATGATACAAAATATTCATGGAATATTAATTTCATCAAAATTTTTCTCCATATTTATTATGTAAAATGTAGGTTCTTAATGGCAAACTATTTGATTCAAAGCACTATTATCTTACTAGTATCAGTATTGAATTCAATAATACGTTGAATGCTGATAGATTGCACAGCAAATATTTCTGTGTCATATCCCGAGTTCAAATATGCAAATAAAAGTCTCGATAAAGAATCTCATAATTGCAAAATTTGCGAATATCGTGAATCGTAAATTACACGTTCGTTATTTCCCCGCGGCGAGATTAAATCGCAATAAAAACGTGCAATGATAAACAGAGGGCGGAAGAGAGAGAGAAGCATTAAACTCGTCAAAACCAACAATATGAAGCGTTTCGATTAATTCTTGTCGCGTTTTTATTGCCGTCTATCCGCGAAGAAACTAGGTAACGTGCAAG
The DNA here is from genome assembly GCA_038406275.1 of Cataglyphis albicans. NCBI lineage: Eukaryota > Metazoa > Arthropoda > Insecta > Hymenoptera > Formicidae > Cataglyphis > Cataglyphis albicans. The sequence goes on from JBCAUJ010000002.1 coordinate 3,006,701, forward strand.
AGGATCGTTCGCTTTTAACCGTGACGCAACGAAGCGCGGTTTAATTATCATGCATTACCTGCATTTATCTACCAATTACACCAACACGAATGTGGAAATCGTTTCCCAGTGGTGTGGCGCAACGATTCCTAGCTTTTCCTGTGAAGCGAAAAAGCACGTAAAAATCGCGTTGTAAAAAAGTTTCTTTTTTTTTTTTTTTTTTTTTTTTTTTTTTTTAATTACGAATGCGCGCACGTGTTTTCGTAAGGAATATTCGAGCACGATTTTGCGAGTGAATGAAAAGAAATTGTTGCAAAATAATACACTCGAATTTTCTCAAATAATCAAAATAACTTTAATAAATGATGAATAAATTAATTAATTATTTTTCACATTTTTTTATATGACAGAACATATTTGAAACGATTAAATAATGAAATAGTGATGTATTTATCCTTTTAAAATAAAAATCTGTGTATTTTTTTTTAATTACGAAATGCGCGCGCGTGTTTTTGTAAGGAATATTCGGACACGATTTTGCGAGTGAACAAAAAGAAATTGTTGCGAAATAACACACTAGAATTTTCTCAAATAATTGAAATAACTTAAATGATGAATAAATTAATTAATTATATATTTATTATATATGTCGTTGGACAAAACGTATCTTAAACAATTGAATAATTAAATAGTGATATATAAACATATTTATTCTTTTAAAATAGAAAGGTCTATTTATAGAATATAAGATAATTTTGTGTAATAAAATTATATTGAAAATAATAAATTATGTGTAAAGAAAAGATATATTAAAAAGATATATATATATATATATATATATATATATATATATATATATATATCTTGATAAAAGATAGCGCTTTTATATAGTATGTTAAGTATGTAAACGAGAAATATTCAGACGTATTCATCGAGATTCATTAAGGATTCCACTCGATAATTAGCTACTCGCGTCAATGTACATGTTTCTATTTCACTTCGTATTGCTCTCGTAAATATTCGAAATAAATACATGCAAATCTGATTAAAGATTAAAATACGGTAAACGCAAATGTACAAATTAGTGTAAAAATTATGAGACTATAATTGAAAATTTCATATTTTTTTCTCTAATTTTTAATATACAGAGTAATTCTATATATATTCTTCGACGTTATATATTTTACACTACCTTTCAAATGTAAATATGTTCGCTTTGTATAAATAATATTATTTAGGGAAACGAATCGGAAAAATAGCTAAAGATATTTTTTTTATTTTTTTGCACGTAAAATCACGGATTATTTTAAAATAACGATGTTTTTGACGTTTTTATATGTCAAACGTTTTAAGTCATCAGGAAATGTCCATCACTGTTGAGAACTAAATTTACGAAGATAATAAATAATACACAGATATTCCAGAACATCGAAAAATTTCGATTGCAAATGACACTTCAACTAACTTTCAAAATTCCTATGACAATTTTATTAAAATCGACTATAAGAAGTATCGAATAATTTACGATTTAATTATCAAACTATTTAAAATGTCGGTAAAAGAGTATAAATATAATAAAGGCAATTTAAATATAATAAAGGCAATTTAAAATCGCCTTAAGGATGCTATTTTGATGCAGTCCTTTTATGTAAAATTGTATTCTCGTTATCTCTAAATAATTAAAAACTCAGATTCAAAAAATTCAATTTTAAAGAAGATTAATTTCTGTAAAATTTGATTTGTCTATTATTCTAGAATATCTTTTGAACGCATTGGAATGAACTATTAAAAGCAGAAATTATATATCCTTTAATCTATTTAAATCTCTACTTGAAATTGAATGCAGCCAAATTTGGAGAAAATAATTATCTTAAATTAACGTTTTGATTCAATCGACGATGGATTAATTTTGTCTCGGCTTTACGTAATAAGTATAATAATTATATCAGTAAATATATACAAAAATACATCTTTATAAAAATAAATTCATCTCGTGCAAAGTAACAATCGGCTGTGGCTAAATCATTGAAACAACAAAATATTTCAAATTCACGCAACGTATTTTTTTTTTTTTTTTTTTTTTTTTTTTTTTTCTCGTGACAATTCAGGTTGAAGAAAAAGCCACTCTGGACTCCCAAAATCCCTAAAGGTTACCGTACATAGGTACGGCTTTTAGTTTACGCTCATGTTAATGGTTTATTGACGCGACCAACGGGCACAGACCAAGTTCCGACGTTTCTTCGGTGTAAGAAGATTACAACATAACTTTGCGCTCCAAAGTCGATAGGGCACGTCATCAACGTGCAACTTCCATCGACTTGGCGCGATTGAGATACGCAATGGTTGACGCAATCTCGTTATGTCGGTGGAAACAATTCGAGACATTTCGGAATGAGTTCGGCGCACGTGGGAATATCCAGTTTACGAAACGAGATCGAAATTAAATGTGTTTATTCTCCGCGGATGGGAGGGAGAGAGGAAAAGAAAAATGCACGGCGTGTTTTCGTAATGTAAATTATTGACGATGAAGTGTCTTAAAACCGCAAGGTTTATTCAACAAGTTCTTCTTACCGTGAACTCTATTCTTCGTAAAATAGGATTTGCCTCGAGCGCAAGTCAAAAAGTTGTTAATCTTAATGATTTTCCGTTCTATTTTATTTATTACGAAATATCGAAGAGAATAAATCGTTTAAATATTCACTTGCACAAAGTTAAGATATTAATAGTACTTGAGAAAAATATTATTTCTTATTTTTTACTATAATAAATATAATAATATAATAACATAATAATAAAACAAGAAATAATAAATTAAAAAATAATAAATAATAAATAATAATAAAAATAATAAATAATAAAATAATAAATAATAAATAATAAAAATTAGTAATAAATAATAAAATAATAAATAATAAAATGTAATAAAAAAATAAATATAATAAATATAATAAAAAAAATTATCTATCAGAATATGCCGTGTTTATCTTCGTATATTATTAATTACTCTCCTTATTACATTGATTGTGAATCGCTGTGCGGTTTTAAAACACTGGCATCTTTATATAAATTTCGCCGATTCTCATTGCAAAGATGCGATTTATCAAGAAAGAAGACAACGATCCCGGTGTTTCATTTAATCATCATGACTTGTATGTATTGTACACGTTGCGCGCTATTTTTCTTTTACGAAGACGTATCGCTTCCTTTTTACCATCGATTTGTTTCGAAAAAAAAAAACGTGTTTCTTTTTCCGAGTTAAGTGTTCGTGCATGAACAAAGCTCGTCAATTTTTAATTAAATGCAAATTTTTCAAATACGCATAAAATAAAATGCAAGAGCATTTGAATTTCACATTGTTTCCATAATTCCATTGTTTACATAACTTATAACGCTACATTATATGTATGAATAAATTATTAATTTTTAGGGAAATTATTTAATTGAAATTATAAAATAAAATGCAATATTATAATTGCTTTATGAAACGTTGCTCAGATTTATCCATAAAACTTCCTCGTAATTCTCCTCGTATTAAAAAAAAAAAAAAAAAAATCGCAACTCGTTATACACAGAGTACAATGCGTTTCCAATGTGTGTATGTATGTATGTATTTGTCTATTTATTATTTATGATATGCGTCTGCAAAGCAGGTGTTCACAATTGCGTATTCCGAAGTGATTCAGATCGTACTGGTTACTAATTTCTAACCGTCATTTATTCGGTTGTAAATCGATGGAAAATATTTACGTCGCATTTCACGTCAACCGCTTGATTCAATTATTAACGCGAACGCGGATTTTGGCGAAAAAATTTTTGATGTAAATTATAAAATAATATAGCAAGAAATTAAGTGCATTATTTATTTGAAACGCCGTTTTCGCAAGTTCATAGCCGTAAAATTCGCTCGTAAAATTCCACGTAATTCAACAATGCGACGATACTATCCCGGACATTTGACGAAAAGTTTACGCGGTAGAGAGAAAACTTTCGGCCGGCAGTTCACGCGATGCGGAATTCATTCCGAAAAATGGCGGCCGGGATCGTGGCCTTTGTTTAGCAAGTTCTTTGTGCGCTTACCTTTTTCGCTGACGACGGACGACCGTTTCGAGGATATCCCAAAGGGCCGCATGGCCGCTGTCGGAGACCCGAGATGGATCTAGGTTCTCTCTCTCTCTCTTTCTCCTTCTTGGATTTGGCTCCTCTCTTCTTCGGCCAACTCTCCTCTTCTTTTCCCACGTGTACTCGCGCGAATATCACCAGCTGCTGTTACGAGTTACAGGCGGCTCCCGCCAAGTCCGTCAACGATTTGCGCGCGCGATCTCACGCACACCATTGCGCCAGGAATCACTGGTTAAGGATAAGATGATGAGGTGTGAGAAGCGAGGTGAGAACGGGACGAAGTGACGCGAGGTAAGAATGACGTGAAGCGAGGCGAGGAAAGAATAAGGTGAAGTGAGAGGGGTGGGGAGGCAAGGAGAGACAAGGCAGATCGTCTCAGAATCGTGCCGTTAACGTCATCGCGAGGACTTTTCCTTCCTTAGGCGAGCAGGATCGAGAATTGCATCATCTACCGCGCGAAGCCGTGTCGTATCGTATGAATCGTCCTATATTGAGCCCCGCCGAGATAACCCCTCTCCTTCTTTAACCTGTTCAAGGACAGACGCGCTGCGTAGTAAGAAAAAGGACGATCTCTCTCCCCCCCCCCCACCCTTGTTCCGTTTCGACCAGTTTTTCGAGCGACGAGAAAATCTCGAACGACCGATAAATTTTAATCTCTCTTCAAAGCTGATCTCGGCTTGTGACGTAACAAATATTTCTTACACGGAGCGTTTATTTGTCCCGATAATCGTTTTGGTTTTTTTCTTCTTTTTTTTTTTTTTTATCAAAGTGAAGTACGCGCGCGATAGATCGAAACTTTTACTTCTGTCGCCGAGTATTACTCTCGACAAGCTCTCTCCTTTGGTGAAAAAGCAGCCTTAGGAAAGCTTGTTTTTCTAAAGGAGAAGGTAGTTCGGGAAATTAAGTTTACCGGAGTTTAACCGAAAAAGAGAAGTTAAAAAACCCTGGTTTTCCGAAGCCGGTAGTTGCCGGTATACGGACGCGAAAAGTTAGCGACCCCGAAGATTGAGTTCCCTCTCCCTCCCTCCCCCCCCCCCCACCATCCCGCGATGAAATTTCGTAATCGAGATGAGCGTCTGATGCGCGTTATTCAGACGGTTTAGTTGGCCGGATTGATTCAGCGCCGATATTCACTCCGGTGAGAATCGAAAGTTTACGATTAGAAGCCGACCGCCTGCCTGCGCGGATATGAATTGCGAATTGGCGTCGGGCCAAGTCGATAATCGCGAATCAATCTCCTCGCGAGTAACTCGAACGAACGCGGCTGTGAAATTTCTTACACGTTCCGTGACGTGTCCGATAAACCTCGAATAATACGATCCCGACTTCATTTCCAGCACGAGAAATTATCGAGTATAATTTACGAGCGATCTCTCCGCGCAATAGAAATAAAAGAGGATAAATAAAGAGGAAAAGAGAACGGAAAATATTTACCCGAGCAAAATCGAAAATCGATAACAGCCCAGTATTCGAAATGAAGTATCGCGTTGTCGCGAGGGGAGACAACTTCTCGCGTCTTACTTCGAAATCGTCGACACTTTTACGCGAGACGAAGATCACCGTAAAATAAAACTAACTCTCCAAGAGAAGGAGAGAATAACAAAAAGTACATCACACAATGAAAACATATCACAAAAAAATGTAAACGTACACATATACAAAACACGTACCGACAATCCTACGATAGAGGTTATATCGTCGCTAAAATCGATCAATCAATTTTTCTACGAAACGCGTAAAATTTCCTTTCCAAAAATGTATCACACGACGAAGCTAACTCGACGACGTCTCGCGCGCGACTGTGACCGGTGACCGCTACTCGCGGAATCGGGACTCTCTCTTTCTCTCTCTCTCCCCCCTCCTCTCTCCCTCTACCGCCCCGAAGATCGCGCGGTTTCGTCGCGACTCGCGCTCGGCTTACCTCCCGATTTTCTCAGAAAAGACGAAGAGCACTCTGCACAGAATAACGCGATTTCGCGCGCGTGCACTTATGATAGACTTGCCTTCGCAGGTACCGTAAGCCGCAAGACCTTCGAAACGACGCGATCGGCGAAGCCGAGCAAGACATGCGCGCACACAAGACGAGAGATAAGTTACTCCGACCAAGTCCCACGCTCGACTGCACGACCGGCGCCAACTTCAGGCTTCACCCTCACGACTCCGTGTGTGTCACGGACGCGGCGTAGTTTACGCGTCCCCGAGCCTGCCACCGCCAGCCGGCTCCTGCGTAAGGGCTTCCTGCGTGAGGGGGAGAAACGCTTCGTAGGGCAGCAGGACACGCGGTGGCGTCGTAGATATCAGTGTTTCTCAAAACGATTGTTTTTGACGAGGAAAACTTCCAGAAACGCGCACAACTCATGTTTTAATGCTCATACACTTTGTCATTTTTTTTTTGAAAATGACAACTGTAAATGTATGATGAATTCGGAATTTATAATATTATAATATTATAATATTATATTATTTATAATATTATAATATCAGAATTTAATCGTGGATGTAACTTTTAATAAATACACACACACAAATCATAAATGTTTTCGATAAATAAATATTTCTATAAAGTCACACTTATAGATTTTTTTGAATCTCGCACATACATTTTATGTATATTGAAGGCGCAAAAATTGAATCTGTACAAAAAAGATTATCGCTTTTATTTTATTATATAATTTGAACGCAATGATATTACATATGCATTATTGTCGTAAAAATGTTTACGTTCAAATCAAGTATATTATAAAATATCCTATCATGTAACGCGTTTTGATATTTAGAAAGAGATGAAGAATCATTAGTCATTGTTTTAATATTTTAATATTTATTGTAACAATGATTCTCCATTTTCTTCGTATTAAACACAATATAAATAATAGTACAAATTTTTCATATTGTAATGTGATCTATATTTTAATAATGCTTAAAGAGGAATAAAGATTCATCGCTTTTTATTGCTTTAAAGATGAGAAATAATTTCTTGATTTAGAATTTATAATACCATTGTATACATCACTGCGTTCAAACGCAATTTAAAAAATGAAATAAAAGCGACAATTTTTTTAACAGATTCAGTTTTCGTGTCTCGAAATACATAAATCTCTAAACTCTATACATATTAAAGCAAGCTCTGACGCTCCAAATGCGATTCGAGATAGCGACATATATCTGTATTTTTTTTTTTTTTTTTTTTTTTTTTTTTTTCCAGTAAAGTTTAATCAAAAAGCTTTTTTATCATGTCCTATAAAAAAATATGCTTAGTTCACGCTTACTTGTAATAACACATGTTGAACTTTTAACAGAGCTTGTACAAAGCTTGCGTTGAAAGAATAGAAATATTCGCTGATATGAGACTTTCTTTCATCTCTCTCTCTCTCTCTCTCTCTCTCTCTCTCTCTCTCTCTCTCTCTCTCTCTTTCTCTTTCATTTTTCTATCTCTCTTTCGGATTTTTTTTTTCTACTACGAGGATGATATGAAAGTTTGTGTTAGTATATATAGAAATCAGCTACAGATAAGCCACGTTAGTTTAAAAAAATTCGAAAAAATTACTTCTGTATTAAAACATCTATTCGATTAACAATGCGTGAAATTTACAAAAAATTCACTTGATGAAATTGTCGAACGTTCGTACTATCGCCGTCATATATTTATACGTGATACAAGAATCGCTCGATATATTAGTTAGCAATATTTATTCTCGATAATTTTATTAATACATTTGACAAAATACTTGTATCTATGGTTGCGTAAAATTCTCCTGATTGAATTATCACACGGTTGCGATATATTGCGATATATAATTTGTGAATAATACAACAATCGCTCGATATTTTTTTCTGTATACTTCCTGCACGTTTGCAGAACGATATTTATTTTCAATAATCTGAAAGCCGATAACGTGAGTGACAAGTAATACCGTATCGTAATATAATTAGGCATGTAGTGAGAATAACAATAATTACATTAATTATGATCCGATTCTGTTTTTTTTCGATACTCGTGATGTTCGAGCACGATTAAATGTGCATTACGAGCGGCAACTATACTACAACATATCGACACTATAAATAACCGATGAAATGATTACGCCATGACAGCCATATTTGATTCGCGTAATACAAACTCAGAATCCTAAATTCGGAGTCTCCTAATAAAATTACAAGTCGAAATTTAATAATTTTCGCGTTCGTTACGGTTGCGAATGTGTATAATTCTGAGAATGTCGAAAAAAAAAATTAAATATTTAATGATATATTTCTCAAATTCTATCGAAATCTTATATATTTTATGTATTTCGAGGCACGTGGAAATTGAATCTATTCGAAATGCATAAAATATGTGAGTTCAAGCATTGAAGGAGAGAAGAAACTTCCTAAATTGAATTTATTTATTTTAATTATTTAAGAAATATATGAAATAATATTTTGAAATATTGTTTGGAGAAAAGTTTCTTATGACTCAATTTATTATATAGGTAATTGATTCGCGTTCCATAACTATGCGTGATTTGTAAAATATGGGTGATAATTCTGTTTCTATTACAAAAGATTATTCACTCATAATAGATTGAGTCATAGCCTTCATTTTCCATGAGACAAAACATTATTTTTATTTTATTTTTATTATTAATATTATTTTTTATACGAGATATTCAGAAAATAATGATATTAGTAAAGATAAAATAATTTGTATTATATAATTTTTTGAATATAAATGTATATGTTAAAAAAGTTGTTTTTTTATATTTATTACATATATTTAAAATAATAATTTTATGTACATCTGCATGTGTATATAATATCTAATTATTAAAAACATCATTATATCATTGCATATTAATTATTCGTTAAAAGTAAGAACATTAAATTTATGTTTGATTTTTAAAAAATTTCAAGAAAGTTTCAATAAATTGTATTTTATTTTGTTCCTTTAAGATCATTACGAACACGTCATTTTATTGCATAATTAATGACAGAGCATGGATTACATTTTCACAGCGATAATATCTGTCATATACGATTTAATATGGCAATTAATTTCGGAAATGTTTTCATAAATCTTCTGCGAAATTCATAACGGATAATAATACGCTTATACATCACACCTAACAATACGACAATTTAAGATCTATCTGAAGGGATCTCTCCCTTGATTTGCCGCATTAATTAAAGTCCAAGAGCCCAAAACTGCGTTTCTGCCAAGCCAATTGAAATTACGCGATGAAACCGACTAGCGCAGGAAAATTTTAATTTCCACGGAACTTTTCGGATGTATGCAAAGTGGCACAGAGAGGATGTAAGTTCAGCAAGTTTTCATTTATCTGTGAAAATGGATTTCAAAGATGGCATTGTACTATCTCGTGAATGTAGATTCTTTCCGTTTTTGCGCGCGCCGCAAATTGAAAATTAGCAATGCTTATAAAAAAAAAAAATGCTCAACTTAAATCGAGCGCGAGGGCAAAATGGACTCGCATAAATTATCTAACTCAATTCGTTTTACGTCGTTAGGTAAAAATAGTTCTATTTATAAAGGCATCTCTATATTTCAAAGGCAATTATTCTGTCATTAACCTCGATATTATTTTTCTATATATTCAGCTTTAACAGCAAAGTATTATATAATATACGCTTATATTTTTGCCTCTTATATTCTGAGTATCTCTGTTAATTATATAAATTTACGAATCTTTGAAAGCAATTACGGTTTAGACGATTTACATGTACATATTTATTTTAAAATTGAGGAAAATGTTCAAAAGAAATTAATTAAACGTATAATAAAATATTCTATATAAAATTTAATAGTATAAATTTTTGTTATAATTTTTATATCATAAAAATAGAAAAAGTAATTTTTTTTCGTGACAGATAGATTTAATATTTTTTGAAAAAAAGAGAGGACAAAAAAGATTTTATTTGTAATTAATTATAAATGTACTTTATGCATACACGTATGTATATGTACATACATCTATATTAATGAACGTAATATTATAACATAATTTTTGCGAGATATTACATGGTGCACACTTTTTTCTGGTTCTTCTTCTCGCTATCCACTGTTATAATCTGGACATTATTGCATTTTCAGCAGAACTCAGAATGCAAGAGACGGCTTTTTAACGTTTTATATCGCGCGGTGATTTATGATGCCGCTAGGAACAAAAAGCGATCATCTGCAAATGAAAAAAAAGCTGTTAAAATGAATTGCCTTTTGCATAAACTTCAAACAAATGTCCAACTATTCAGCATTCTCGTAAATGGCAAAATGCAGAAATGCTACCGCGGTCATATACGAATGTTACATACAGGTTGTTACGATGTTGTTACGATGTAAAATTTCAAATTAATTCTTTCTCGCTGCATTTCATTTAATTTTGTCACTCACGCGACTAGCAGCGAGTTACATCATCGACGCTAAAAGGTAAAGCGGCCTTCGTTTATGTTGGAAAGTAACTGTGAACGCAAAGGCTGTAAGTCCGAGGAAACGGGTCAAGCAACTTTGAACAGTTTACCGGGCTTTCCACGATTTTCTCGAATTGAAATTGGCAATGAAGGTACTATGGCACCACGAAACCTTTATGAACGTGACGAAGTAACATGTAATTAATTCTACAAATGACCATTACACTTTTCATCAAGTTTTTCAAATTATTTTTATCTTATTTTGACATATTTTAATATTAATTAATGAAATATCTCATGAAATATTTAGTTTTCAATAATCTTACCATAATATTTTTATGTATAAAATAAGACGAATCAATTGGTATAAAAAAAAATAATTATTTAAAAAAAAAGAAGATATTAGGGGATAAATATTTAGGATCCTGGTATTTTTTTCACACCCTGTATATATTTCGAAAATGTCAAAGTCGATAATTTTCACACCCTGTATATATTTCGAAAATGTCAAAGTCGACAAATAAATTTAAAGAATTTAAAGAATCGATATAACAAAAATTCATTCGCATTTGTGTTTGAGAAATGATGAAAAATTGACATTATTTACAGATTTTTCAAAACGAAAGAGATAGAGAGAGGTGTCACGCAATTAGTCGACATTGACTGGTTTAGACGCGCGAATCGATAAGTTTCATTTTCCGAGGACGACGATCTAAACGCATTCTGCTCCGGAAACTCGGCGGAATCGCGATTTTCGGAAACTGCGCTTTACGTGAGATTTCGTCGCAAAAACTACGAAGTGAGGTCGCTTATCGTAATCTAAGATTAATGTCGCGCATCGCGCGAGACGTTCTGTCGATTTTACTCAGGTATTGTACGCTCCTTCATGATTTATAGAGTACAAGCGAAAGCAGGATTTACTTCCTACGAGCCGCCGTGTATTGTGGCGAAAGCCACAGAAAGTCGTAAGTCATCATATTTTATTTATGTTGTTAATAATAATTGAGTACAAAATCCAACTAACAATGAGAGATATTTAAAGATATATTCTTGACATTTATGTTGTATAACAAGAGAGAGAGAGAGAGAGAGAGAGAGAAAAAATAAATAAATGAATCTTATATAACAAATAAACTCTTTGTTATTATTTTTTCAGAGTTAATAAATCGATTTTTTTTAACGTAAATATTTAAGCTTGCATCTCTAACGTAGTATATTTCAACAGATTAAATATTTAGTTAACATTTTTTTCTCAACATATTTTTACAGAAACGTAGCAAAAACACTTGAATTGTTTACGAATGCATTGCATCAAAACATTAAGACAAATCGATATAATTAATTAGCCAATAATAGACTGGTTCGGCTACACGCTTTTGCTTTTAAAGATTTATTAACGGTAACATGTCAATTGTTTACGAATTAGTAGTATCCATCAAAATACTTGACGTTAACGCGAATATAACTTTCTATATTAAAGATAATCGATCACGAAAAATAGTCGATTTATTGTTATCGTGCTCCTCGTTTTGTGTTCAGAAAGAACATAAATTCTTAGGTGTATGATGAGTCAAAATGTGAGAACACAGAATTTTCTCAGAGTCTCGCGTAGAGGCATGAATAACACATTTTTTTGAGGGGCAGAAGAGAAGGAGAACACATTGAGTTTACTCGTTCCCTGCTGACTTTAATGTTTTTCGGGGGCCTTTTACGAGCCAATAACGAAGAGACCGTTCGCAAAAGTCGATGCAGGGGCGCAACACCTTTCGTGTAATTGCAAAACATACATTTATTTACGATATAGTTGTTGTACCCTCTCAATGTATCGCATATTCTCGTGTATATGCATTTAATATCGATTTCATTTCATGCTCGATTAAAGTTACTCTAAAAAATATTGTAAAAATATGTCGCTCTTCGATCAATCAGTCGTTACGCATTAATAAATTACTGTAGATTATAGATTTGTATTAATCGTTGATGAATCCTATTCGATCAAATTCTCTAAATATCGCCAATAATCCCCTTAATAAGAGACTAGAAATGAAACTGTGTTTAAATTGGAAGTTGTGCAGAAATATTGCAAATAAAGCAATAAATATATGTATGTTACGAAATGTATTCATAAGCCTCTTAATTTTAGATTGTCTAAATAACAGCTTTTTGTCGAAATTTATAACTGCTCATGCGATCAATTAAATTGTATTACAGAAAAATAAACTTATTTCAATTTTTATCTAAAATTATCTTATATAATTCATGTACGCAAAATTAAAATTTATATAAAGACTGTCTTAAAGAATAACAAATCTATACTTCAATAATAT
>JBCAUJ010000002.1:3031456-3042028 GCA_038406275.1 Cataglyphis albicans
AAACTCCTTATAGACCTTTTGTTTCTCGCTCTAACTCCATTCCCGATCCTGCCCCGAAGTCCCTCCGAAAAATCCACATGATTATAAGAATTATATATATATATATATATATTAATTTAAAAATATTAATGTAATCATAAGGTGACAATATTATGTTGGATTTAAGAGTATTTTTTCGAGTAATATATCTCATATATGATTTGAATACATTTCAAAGAAAATGTAAAAATTTATTTCGAATTTTCTAGATTCTTCGGGTTCTCAATTATCGCATAATATTCGAAAGATAGAATTATAATATTTAATTAATATTTAATTGTTATTTAATTAATATTTAATATATTAATATTTAATAATCGTTGCTAATTAATTTATGTATACCATATAAGTTAATTTTCGTGCCGAAAGCAGCTATATATGAATTTAATGATATGATTGCCAACATTTTTAAATGCGCATATTAATAGTAACGTTAAAATCAAAAAATTAACATATTAAAATATTAAAATATTAATTATAAATATTAAATATTAAATATTATTAATTATAAAATCAAATTAACATATTATCACTAGAAAGAAAATTGAATGTATCGGCAATCATATCATTAAATAAATAATTTAAATGTATGCTATTTATCTTAATCACTGACATAAGTTCATTTCGTTCTCGTTAAAGAGAAGTTTCCTGGTGGGAGCCACCATCATTAACTGTCGAATATAACTCGCTGTAATCCGACAATCTAGTCAGTAGCCAGTTGATCCACATTCATACGAGTAGATCTCTTATTCGGGCGTGCTCAAATAATATCAGATATATTTATACATTGAGTTGTGATCGAATAAAAATAATTTCTTCTGAGTAACACAGTTTCGTAAGCAGGATGATCTACTTGAACAATTCTCAGTCTTAATAAGACACGTAAACGCGATCAATTGAAGAAGTCAATTTTAAGCCCGGAAGTCTTATCAAAATCCGAGAACGGATAGAACACGACGAATCATTCTGAGGAACAAGACAATTCCGAGAAGGGAAAGAGAAAAAATATAACAGCGAGGCACAATGATAACAATATTGATCGCGATTTTGACTCTTTTATTCACAATCATCATTTTACAACAAAGGTCAAAATATCCATCAAATTATCCACCAGGTAAAATATTCTTTTGCTCCTCTTTTACTCTATAGAAAGAACAGTAGATGTGCTATTATATTGCGTATTTTTATTTTATTGGAATCATATTTTAATATAATAAGATTATAATATATTTTTTCTGTACAGATTAAATGTCTAATTATAAATGAAATGCTTATATCCGTAAATATTCTTAGTTATATAATTTTTCGTATACAATATAAAATCTTATTCTCTCTCTTTAGTCAAAAATAGAATTTAAGAGTTAAAAAAAGAGTTTTTAACTTATTTCAGTGATAAAGACTATAATAACCCGCATATATTTAAATTATTTATTTAATGATTGCCGATACATTCTTTGTAGTAATTTTATTTTTTTCTAGTAATAATATGTTATCATTAATTTATTATTTCATTTTAACATTGCCATTAACATGCACATTTAAAAATGTGCATGTAAATGGCAATGTTAAAATGAGCAATCATATAATTAAGTCACATCATAAATAATTGTTTAAAATGTATATCTTATCTGTATCATTTAAATAAGAAAGAAACTTATTTCTAACTCTTTTAAATTTTATTTTATGATTAAAGAGGGAGATTATATATACAATTGACCAGAATTCATGGTACAATCAAGAAGGAAATGAATCTATGCCTTAAAATAAATCGAAATGATTGATTTTTTCTCGAATTAAAGTTTTGTTTTCGAAAAAAAATGAGTTTGAAAATCTGTCGATTTTCGTACACGTTTATTGACTGAAATTCGATGAATTCGATTATTGCGGACGTTTTTTTTTTTTTTTTATTCATTAAAACACAAAATGCATTTTTTACATTGTTTATTAAACATTTATCTTTTAATTCTAAAAAATTATTCTTATGTTTGTAAAATTTGAACAAATTATTGTATAAATTTGAGCATTTTATACATAAGCACTTGATTCTCAACCTTGATTTCTCAAAGATAAGTGACATATTGCTCATTTTAAAGCATTTATTGCTCGAACCATTTAATATACTCGAACAATTTAATATAAATAACTGCGAATTAAATTGATTTATTAAATTAGGCAACTATTAGAGTTTTCAATTAAATGGATTTTGATCGACCTAAGGTTGATTAATAATGTCATTGTTTCGTTTCTAAAACTAATAAAAGACATTCATAGTAAAATAATGATTAATTGATGTGAGATGGATCACAGTCCATTCGAAAACGCTATAAGATTTTAAAAGAAGTTAATTTTTAATTTTTAACTTTTTTTAATAGTCATTCACAATTGATTTTTTTATAACGTGTATTTTTTATATTAAAATGTTTTTTATTCGTGTTGTTTATTCTGTTACTGATTTGTTTTTAAATTATCTCTAAATTATTCTTTTACTGTTTTTAATTGTTTCTAAATAGTTTGACTGCGTTGTTATATTCACATGCTTTATAGTTTTTATTTTGCTTTCAAGACTATGTTCCAATATTCACTGTCAGTATTGAAAATTTATAATTTATGTCACGTAGCTTTAGAATAAAAAACATAGGCATATGAAAAAAAAAAAAAAATATATATATATATATATATATATATATATATTTAATATAAAAAAATGTTAGTCTAAGAGCCATGGGCCAATAAATAATAGAAAAAAACTCAAAATAATCATCTTTTATTTGAAAGAATGTTTTCTATAATTAAACTTGAATGTGAACTTGTCCATCGTATTACTTAAAATTTTAGAATTGCACAGCACATTACATAGAATTACTTGGATAATTTTATCATTTATCAATTATGTCTATCAAGTTTCTGTTACAATCAAATATAAATATGTTCAACTTTTATTTAATTTCTATTTTGATATATTGTGTCAATATGCAATGAAAATTTTATGTTTTATCTTATGTGGGCAAATCAAATATAAACCAAACTTTTTCCAAAAAGTTCTTTATTTAATCAAAATATTTCCAACGCACATTTAAAATGTTTTCATTTTTCTATTTAATTTCCACTAATATCTTAATATTTATGGGACTAAATTGGCATTTTTTTAAATTTTTGTATCATAAAAAATAGTGAGACGTATTCAAAGCTAATTGCGCGCTAAAGAATTGCACATATAGAACTATATGTAAGAAAAATGAATGTGCGCTATTAAAATATTTTCAGATAAAATTTTAGACTAAATTATAGACCTTTATAGTGCCAAGTGTCATAAAGATAAGAAAAGAAGAAAATATTTGGAACACACTTTTAATAACATTATCAATGTTCAATATCATTTAAAAACAATGTTTGATAAAAACTTTCAACAAAATAGAAATTTTGTAAATTCCAATTTAAATTCCTATAAATGTAGAAAGTAAATTTCTAAAGATAAATACTAAAAGATAAAAATATTAACATAAAAAATTAGAACCATTGAATAAGTTTAATATAAAAAACGCTTGGTATATAGTTTAGAGTTTTTAATTGTAACATAGATTATTATATTTAAAATTGATTATTAAATAATTTTATAATCTTAATAGTTTATTTTAGCATTACAAAAAAAAAAAACATAACGAAAAAATAAGAACGAATAATAATCGAATCGTTATTTTTTAAGAAACGGTAACGGTAATGCGTTATTTCTTAAAATCAGTAATGTGTATGAGTTATTTTTTACAAAAAATAACAGTGACTATCGCGTTTCTTTTATAGAATAATGTTCTTTTATAGAATAATGATCCTGGCAATGATCTTGTAAACGTGGCAGATAACCTATGAATTAAAATAAGACCTTAAGGATTAAAAGATAAAGATATTTTAGAAAAGAAGAATAAACACTTATATAACATAAAAACGCTTGTTATACGTCTAACAGATAAATGTAATAAATTAAACAGATAGCCTTAAGAATTAAAAGATAAGAATTCTTTAAAAAAAAAAAAAAGAAAAAAAATGTAATAAAGTGATAATGTGAAGGGAGAAAGAGTACATGTGTTTGATACAAATAGAACACAAAATCATAATAAGATCATGATGACAAGTAGAAGTCAATTTAGAAAAAATTATTATGACATCAATCGATGCACTTTGTATGATGATTTTGTGATGAATTCTTGGCATAACAATGATTTTCTGTTTTCATTTTAAGATCATTTTTATGTCATTTTTTATCAGTGATTTTTAAGAAACAAATAAAATAAAATATTTACCAGAAAATTTGTTATATAATATTGAACTTTCATATTGCGAAATGATTGTTTTCAAATTTATCAAAACATAATTAAATTCATAGAGTCTTACCTAAGTAGAAACAAAAGTAATAGTCATAATGATATCATCTATGATTTAACAAAAAAATTGCTCTGCTTCATTTACATAAGACATAATCTTATTAACATGGCGCCATTAATTTTTTGTACGGATATCATCTCTTCAACGTCAATATTCTTAATAATAATTACAACGGCGTACTCAATAGGTATTTTTTAGAACTTTTTTTTGCATTTTTTGTATGTTTGTATGCGCTTACGGAATTAATGTCAACCGACTGATACATTAATTTTATTATTAACACGCGCTGATAATGGGCCCCAAAAAAAGGGCCGAAAGATTTGCCTAGAATTTTTGTAAAGTTTACCTATTTACAATAAACTTTGCGTTACTAATAACCGCGCTTGGCTCTCATTGCCTTATATATACATTTCCAAAAAAAAAAATCCTTAAAATCAGTTTTTTTTTAACCGTTACTAATTTCTACTCTTAAATAAATGTTGATTTAAAATTAATTCTAAAATAAAAGTGAAATTAAGCATTAAAGAAGAGACATTTTTATTACACAATAATAATTTTTATATTTACTTTATATACATAAAAAATTTTTAGGTCCTTTTCCATGGCCATTTGTTGGGAGCATATATTATTTTAAAAAATTGTCAAAAAAGCTTGGCGGATCACATTTTGCTTTTTTGGAACTCAGCAAAAAATATAATAGCGATATCATCAGTTTACGATTAGGAGCCAGCGACACGATTATTGTTTCAAGCAGTAAACTTGTACAGGAAGTACTTAGCAAAAAAGAGTATGATGGACGTCCTTGGAATGAATTCATAAAGATACGAAATCTGGGAATGAAAAAAGGTAACGAATTTGTTTGGAGCTATATTAAAGTTTCAAATTTAAAAAAAAAAATTGATTTTTCTATAATATAAAAACTTGTATGTACAATTTTATCATAGAGATAATTATTTTGCTACTTTAATTTTTGAATTAAAATGGAATTTCTTTTTTAAACTGTTAACGAATAACTAAGTTATTTATACATATGCGTTTTCAGCTATCAGTTTTTAACATTTCTATCTATATCTTATATCTTCTCAAATATTTGATAATAGCAGAAATAAATTTAAGACGAGAACAATCAAGTAGGAAATGCAGATAAGAGTCAAGACACAAATATCGGTGCGTGAACTTATTATTGTTAAATTAATTTTATTAATATTTATTATATCTTCTAAACTAATGTGCATTAAAAATGTACATTTCGGATCGTTTTTTTTATCCATCTTCATCTATATATATATATTTATATCCATACTGCAATAGATAAAAAAACGGATAGCTCCAAAACATATAACGCAGTACTCTTATCAGTTTCCTTGATTGTTCAAATACTTTAAATTTAGAGATATAAATTAATTTCTATTTGATATTTTTTTTTCAATATGATAAAATCATGATAAAGTCATCTAAAATGCAATATATGAAATTCTCTAATTTTATTTCTCGAGAAGTAAAAAAAAATATAAAACAATTCAATTCTCAGTGATATATGACGTATGCTGAAGAGGAGAAACCTTTTAAATTTTTAAATTAATAAGTCCGGTTAATATCTGAGAATTGTTGCCTAAACAGCAAAATTTAAAATGATGACTTAATTAAAATTACTGATATTAGGAATCACGATGAATGATGGTCAAGAGTGGAAAAAATTACGCTCTTGGTCGATACGCACTCTAAAAAATTTTACTTTCGATAAACAAGAAATGATGCAGTTTTTTCTGGATGAGCTGGCACTTATCCTGGAGAAACTAAAAGACGGTGGCGTGCAAGATATACACCCCATAATTGCACCAACTATAATAAATGTATTTTGGGCTCTAACAACAGGAATGAAACTTTCTGAAAATTCGTCAAGGTACGAGATGTTTTTCGTTTAATGATCATCGTAAATTTATTTTCGAAAATTTTGAATTCAAATGTAATATATAATCGATTCTTTGCTTTCTGTTTTCTGTTCTTTACTACTTCTTTTTCGTTAATTTAATAATATACTTTATATTTGTGTAATTATGTGTTAAGTGCACAAAAGAGTGTGTTGTGTTAAAAAACTGACAAAGATCCATCCGAAAGTAAAGAATGAAAAAAATACAATGATTCATTTATATAAATCGATGTGATCTGTAATGGTTTATTGTTTCACTCGTTCTGATTATAGATTACAGAAATTTTTTATCTTAATGCATCGTCGCTCGGTATTATTTGATATATCTGGTGGAATTTTGTCCGCTCTTCCTTGGCTACGTTACATCGCTCCTGAGATCTCGGGATATAAAACTCTTCTCGCATTAAACGACGAACTTAAGAACTTATTAATGGTAATTTTAATAGCTTTTATTTTTAGCGCCTTTGCTTTCATTTATCAAATATATTTATAATCTATTGTAATTGTTTCGAATATATAGGAAACTATTAATAAACATAAACAACAATATGTCAAAGGAGAAGAAAAAGATTTTATCGATGCATTTCTCCAAGAGATGTTCACGGAAAATGATAAGTCTATATTTTCAGGTACGAGTCCAGTTGCTTATCGTTAATGACGTTCAGAGAGTAATGCAACAACCTCATCTTTTTTTATAATTTATTATAAAGACTTTAAATATATTGTTACATCATATAAACCCTTGATATTCATTTAAGTTTATTTTTCAATATAATCCCATTTTAATTTTGCGATTTTATGCCATTAAAACACGCGAGCTTGTATATTGCTTTTATTACTCTGACTGTGTTATTTTGCGATTTAAATGCGAGAAATTGAAAACAAAGAAATTTTATTATAACATTTTTGTTTATAATAGTATTTTAAAATTGATTGCTAATTTCTCTCTCTTGATGAGTGCTTACAAATCGAGTTGTAATTGTCCATCCATTCTCCATCGATAAAAAATTTAATTAATGCTTTTTGCACTCAACTTTATTTTTAAAAATCTATTCACCATCATAGCGAAAGACCTTGAAATCACTATACACTTTACTTTTACCCGACAAAATAATGAATTAAAAAGAAATAATTTATACTATTTTTTTAAATGTACGATGTTTTATGTTTTCCTTTAAGATGATAATCTCATTTTGACGTTGCTCGATTTTTTCATCGCTGGAATACAGACCACAACGGCAACATTAGATTTTCTCTTTTTGCAAATAGCCAATCATCAGGATATACAACGCAAACTGCATGAGGAGATCGATGTCGTAATCGGTTCCAAACTTCCTACTTTGGAAGATAGAATAAGGTAATAATGTGTGATAAAACATTTAATATATTTTTATACAAGCGTCGAATAAATTTTTATTTCAAAATATATTTTTTGTGACTTTTATTTTTCGCGTGTATTTTTTATTACTTAGCTCTTGAAAAGTCCATTTAATTTTAAATTATTCATTTTAAATTACTTATTTAATTTCAAATTACAGAATGCCTTTTACGGAGGCTGTACTTTGCGAAAGTCAACGTATATGGCAAGTTACACCTATAATTGGTCCACGTCGTGTTCTCAATGATACGACACTTGGAGGTTACACTATACCAAAGAATACCACTGTTTTAATAAATCTATTTTGTAACAATATGAATCCAGAATTATTTCCTGATCCGACTTTATTCAAGCCAGAAAGGCATTTGAATAAGCAAGGCGCTTTTCAAATGGACCAAAATGTAATACTATTTGGAAAAGGTAAATGATTTATGGAAAAATAACAGTTATAGAGAAAAATTAAATATTGCAACATATTTTACAAGATTTGTCAGTTATAATTATGTAATTATGATAGTTTTATCGTTCTCCAATTGTTTATTAATGCAAGAAATTAGTTAATAATGCACGATCTTCTAATCGTGATTATCTTTTTCATTGAAAAGAAATAGTATTGTCTTAAATAATATGCGAAATCGTTTGCTACAATGTACTATAATTATAGTCAAATTGAAATCTGGATATCGATTATGTTTTTCTCTAAAGCGGAAAAAATATTACTATTGAAATTAATGACAAAATTTTTTACTTTTCACGGTTTCACCCTAAGAAAAGTTACATAGTTGATATCTTGCAGCAATTATTTCGATCAATATTCGACAAATATTCTAAAAATTCTTTTTTTTTTGTTAGGAAAAAGAAGATGTCCTGGTGAAGTATTGGCAAAAAGTGCTTTGTTCCTATTGTTTGTTGGCATAATGCAAAAATATTATTTTCGTCCAGTACCAGGTGAAAAATCCATCAAAATAGATTATACCAGTGGATTAATAATAGCACCAAAGCCTTACCAAATGTTAATTGTTCCACGAAATGTAGCGTAATATGTATAATATATTAAATTTATTAAATGTTAATATATTTAAATTTATTAAATGTTAATATATTTAAATTTATTAAATGTTAATATATTTAAATTTATTAAATATTAATTATGTTATTATGTTCTATTAAAAAAAATACATTTCAAATAAATTTCATCTTTTGTTTTGTTTAACATTTGATATTAAAATAGATTTGATTTTAGCAACATTTTTTTATATTTTTTATAAAAGGTAAATGTAGAGTTAATTGCTGAAAAAAATAAAAATGCGATTGAAAAGATCCTTTTTCTTTTTTTTCTTCTCTTTATGTAAAAATGTGTCTATTCTTGAAAGTAGCATAGATACGATTTTGGCGATTAATCATAAATGTAGCTACGAAGTTTGCAAACCTGGTGTATGGATGACCTGGTTTGTATTAAATATGAATCTTATCAAAAACTTTGATACGATGATCGCTTTTTTCAAATATCACTCTATAACCCAGAAATCTATAGCATGTTATAAAAAGATAGAAATATCAGGTGTAATCTGTTGTGTTGATACTTTCAAATATCAAGTCTATTAGATCACGAAATAATAGACTTATCCTTCCTCCGATACGACTAATAAAAAAAAACTGTTTAGAACTGTTGTAGGTCATGGTACATGTAAACATTTCGCTCGTGTTTTTCTTGTTTGTTTTCTGCTCGCTCATTCGCGGATATACCTTTGTATTCACAGGTATTTCAATTCTTTTTAAGTGAATAGAGATATTTAATATACTAACAAATTTCTTCTATTTTTAAGATTCTTTCAAAAGAGCTTTTCATATTAATTTGTTAGAGACATTGGAGTTAACGTAACATGTAAGTATGCAATATCCTATACATAAAAATATCTTATGCCTAATGTATATGTGCAAATGAAAATTACAATTACATTCAGAGACTAATAATAGTTTTACTTTTTAACAGATTATTATTATTCTTGAAATCTTTACTAGATGTTGTTTCTCACAGCAAGAAATTTCTAATTTCTTTTATTTTTTTTTAACATTTATTTAAAACTGTTTTGCATATATAATAATGTTTCATATTTATTTATTTCTTAAGAGAAAAAATATGATAGATGCACAGACATGTAACAGATATGAGAATTTTTTTATGTAATAAAAAATTTTATTATTTTTTTATACACATAATATGAATTAAATAAGCTGTTTAAAAAATTGTTTACTTAAATTATTTTTATATGATTCTATGATGTTAAATTCCATGATTAAATTCATTTATGTTTTCATATATATTAAATTTTTTTGAGTACACATATATAATTTCTAACGTACATATATACATATATGTGCAATATTTTGAAATTAATTTGTGATTAATTCAATTATTATGTACATCCGACAGTAATATATATAACCGATAGTAATATATACAATTATATCAAACTAATATGAACATTGGATTGTTTTTTCCAATTCCAATAAAATATTATTTTTGTAATAATCGCGATATAAGTATAATTTTCAAACGGATTTATATTATTGTAAAATGGCTATTCATGTTGCGAGCAAGCAAGCAATTAATCGAGAAATGTGTGTGGTCACTCACGAGCTTTTAGTTTTAGAAAATTAAAAATCTATAAAAGAAGAGATAAAATTTCTGTCAATCAATTAAAGTTTTAACTAATCTAGTTTCCTACTCTAAAACTTCATGTGTATTGTATGTGAAATATATCTGATAAATATATTATATTTTATAATATATTTTAGATAACTTACACACTGATATTTCTCTCTCTCTCTCTCTCTCTCTCTCTAT
>JBCAUJ010000002.1:3042128-3057247 GCA_038406275.1 Cataglyphis albicans
AATATATTTGAGATAACGTACACACGGATATTTCTCTCTCTCTCTCTCTCTCTCTCTCTATATATATATATATATATATATATATATATATATATATATATATCGTAGCAAATCAAGGCATTAATCATAAATGTAAAAAATTTTTTAGAGATTTTAAGAAAATTGATATTTTTTCAAATATATCGAAGTTCATCAATAGCTTAATTTATGAGAAGAATCAGATAGCATCCATATGCTCTCAACATCACAATATATATTAAAATGAATATATATATGACAATGATTTAAAATCAATGATATATATAATATCAAATCAAAATCGTTAAAAAAATATTAATAATCACTTAAATCGCTGCTATCTTACTGTTTTATCTTAAAATGTTTGCGATTTTACTCTTCCTATAATCGCACATTTAGTGCTAAATGTTAATTGATTAAAGTTTCAAATTCAAAATTATACTCAGTGCCAAATGAGGGGCTATAAATAGGGATCATTGTCAATGCAATATGTAGCTGTAATACACATAGTTTACAGCAAGGCAAAAAAAAATAAAAAATAATTTACTGTATAGATTACAGTATTGCAAATTCGTTAAATATTAAAATACTCAGTAGACGATGCTTCTGATCCTAATACTGGAATAATTTTATACTAATCTAAACCGGGAGGTGCTGGTTCCGAAAGATCAATTTCCATTGTATCTGGTTTTTGATCATTCGAATAATCACCAGGTGGTGCCTGAAAGAAATTGATGGAGGAGATATTTTTGGGTCTCCCCAATATCGTGTTTATTTTAAAGAATTATATTATAAAGAGAGGGCTTAAAAAACTGTTCCTTTATATACAGGCATCTTTACTCACAATATCAAACTCATCGTGCATGTCACAGGGCACTTTACCCTGTATGACATCCATTATTGATTGCGGAATGTGTGCTTTCTGAAAAATAAAAATATTGTATCTTAATAAAATGTTCTCCTTTTTCTTCATTAAATTACCAAATCAATATGAAATATACATAAAATATTATTCATATTATTATTCATAATAATTATAATATTATTCATATTAAGCTATATTTAACATCAAATTTAGAGTATGTAATTTTATTTTAATATATTTATTCATCTAATAAATTCCGTTATGTTTAATATTAAATGTGATAAAAATATGCTAAAGAAAGTACCTGATTCTCGGCAAAACCTTCAACATGGGCTAGCAAAGGAGCGCGTAAATTACTGGCCATTCGGAGCGCCTCTGCCAATTGTGCCGGCGGTAATTGCAGAATAACAGCAAAACTTTGTGGTTGAGTGCGTTCGCAACATTTGACAAAGCCTTCCCATACTTTTGGCTGTTTCCACACTTGCTTCAGAATTAGACGTTGAAGTATGTTCATGACAAATCCGCTTAGCCTGGGATAAAGAGCTAAACTCTGTATAACTGTGCGCATCAGTAGTGTTGGCAGAGGTGTCATCTCCATAAGATGTTGCATCACAACCGCGACAGTTTCTTGCGTATACGCTTGTTTTTCAGCAAAGCAAAGAGAAGTTGCTGTAAACAAGAAGAGATATATTCGTAAAGTTTATGGGCAATTACAATTTTCTCTTAAATATAATATCCTCTTAAATAAACAAATGTTAAGAAAACAAATGTTACAGAGAATGATTTACCTTTAATAACAGTTTTTAATTCAGCCTTGCTTGGATCTATATTATGTAAAGCTATTAATAATTCTGCAGGTGTAATAGGTGATGTATGAGGTATACCGCTATCATTATTATGTGTTCCAAGTAATCTATTAAATACCTTAAAAATATATAAATATATTTATTAATAATACTTTATAGAATTATGCTTAAGAGATAGCAGACTGAGAAACGATTGAAAGAAACTTTAAAAAAAATATTTACTTCTTTGACGACGATAGGATTTAATTTTATCAGTTTTGGGAGTGCGGCAATCACTTCTTTTTTTGTGAGTCCATTTAGGACAGGTATTAAAAATCTGACATCGGAGACTCTAGTCTGATATAACTCTCGTACCCTGGCTACCAATTCTGTACTTGGAGCAGCTACATATACAAACAACATGTAAAATACAAAAATCGAATAAATATATTTTATCTATAAGTAGCGATAACATACATTTCTCTGTAAGAATATGTATAATCCTTGTAACTAAAGTTTCAGATCCTTTTGGACAATTCTCAACAAGTGCAAGCAGCTGTGGACTACCCATACCTAAAGATCTTACTGGTCCCTCCACTAATCTTAATACAATACGTTTCACATCTGCTGCCATTGATGTATACACTCTCGCTAACCTATCATGATTAAGCATATAATTATGAGAATAGAGATACATATATACTCATATATATTCGTTTTTTTTTGTTTTTTTTCACAAAAAAAAAGATATTCCATATATATATGTATGCATTTAATATATATATATATACACACACACACACACACGCATATATATATATATATGCATTTAATATAATATTTGCTTTAATTGCACTTACTCGTGAATGAGATCTTGATGTTCACTGAGAAGAGCAAGATATAAACCTAAACAAGCACGTGTAGTCGATTCAGTCCATTGGTTTTCAATTTGCGGTCTGCCTCTATCTTGCCCAAAAACAATTTCAGGTGGGTTATGAAGACGTAAAAAGCCTAGATATAGAACTGCATATTCCTCAATCAGTTTACTTAATTCTGGCCTGCTGTACAACTGACAGACTAATTGTATAGCAGCCTCCCGTATCTATATATATAAATACGTTTTATGTGATTTAATACATTTGTTGTATATATTATGTATGTGTCGTATAAAACTTGATTTCAAATCTTACTGTATTGTTTTCATGTCCGGTATGGCATAATAAGACATTTAAAAATACCAGTTGTTTCGTCGGTCTACGCACTACCATTTCTTTCAGAAGATGCAATGGTGCAAGACCTCTAATTTCATCAGACGACACCATTTTCAAGGCCTCTACAGCATCTTCAGTTATTAGTGGTGCCTCCAGATATAATCTTAAAAAAAAAAAAAAGAAAAAAATATATATATATAGTTTGCCAATTAGAAATTAATATAGGTACTGATATATACACATTTCTCTTTTTTTCTAGCACAATCTTACATTTCTACATATATATATGAAAGCAAAATTAATATTACCTGGATAACAATGTATCGCGATCTTTACCCTGAACTAAATCGATAGCTGATACTAAAGTGCATAATAAAAAGTTATATGCTTGATGTGGAGCTTCCTGTGGTTTTGTACACAATGTAGTCCGCCTTTGAAATCCTTGCAACAATGCATACTCTTCATACAGCCAACCTAATGCTAAATCTAATCGATTTCGCATATCATCAGTAATATATCGCAGTACAGCTTCCTTAATATAAGGATTAAAAGTAGCTGCTAGAGTAGTCAGAATTTTAGATCTGTAACATAGAAAAAAATAGATTATTAAAGATAAACATCTCTATTATATATGAGAATCTGTGTGTTTATCACTATCTAAATTTATATTCTGTTATTACCTTATAGCGGCTACGCCACCGAGAACTGCGGTCTTTTCTGAAAGTAATATTCGATTGACAGCCATCAACAACATTCGCTCTTTAGTTTCCTTTGAAAGTGGTTTTGTCACTTCTGTTAATTTTAATGCTTTTAAACGATTTCTAGCTTTTGCAAGAGATTTTTCATGAGCTTCCAATGATGCTTTCGCTTCTTTCTCCTTCTCGCGATCTTTTTCACGTTTACGTTCACGCTTTGCCTCAGCTACGCTAATAGTGGGATTCTTAATTAAATCTTCCATTACAGCGTCTTCGTCTTTGGTATCTTTTTTGTGCTTTTTTGCTTTAGTTTGTTTGATTTGCGCTGCTAACAGTTTAGCAATTGTTTGGCGTTGTATATTAATATCAGTAGTTGCAGTAGGTTGATATTCCCTTTGGAAAATTGTTGTCATAGTATCTGGTACCCATGCCTGTTGAATGCAGCCATTCAGTAAAATAAGATACATTTTAATAGCTTAAACTTTGAATATAAATTAATATATAATTCGTAATACATACCATACTGTCCATAACTAAATCTGTGGCAATTTCTACACTGAGTCTTTCAGCAATAAAACTTTCAGAAAGTTCAATCAATTCTGGTAATTTAAATGAAGGAAGAAGACTTGATGCAGCTTCTACTTCCTCGGATATTACAGCCACATCAATTTTTGCTCGTTTTGCAGCACTAGCAGCTGCTACTTCCTATGTAATAAAAATTCTTTAAAAATTATACAAACACAATAAAAAAATGTTTCTTAAGTAAACTCTCACATACCTGTTGACGTTTTTTTATTCGACGAACATCTTCTGGCTTTGGATAGGCCTTAATAATTTCCTGCTCTTTTGCTCCAAGTTGTGCTAATTGTTTAGCTATAGTTGAAGCATATTCTACACTAGCAGGATGTTTTATTAATCCAAGAAGCGTAAGTTTTAATTGTTTTTGTACACTAGTTACTTGAGAATCAGATAGCGTTGGTGGAAGATCATGTTGCAATCTCTGTAAAGCTACATTACATCATTAAATTTTATGCAGACAAGTTTTAAAAATTAGCTTATATATATATATAGGTACATACATACCTTGAATTACATTTGGCATAAACTGTGGTCTCATTTTAGCAATTAATGCCAATGATCCCATGCATGTCATTAAATTGACGCTACTAACATGTGGAGATCCATGAAACTTAATCAACAAATCCATAACGTGATTTGCTTCTTCTTCTAATTTTCGTCTACGAGCTATTTTCAGTGTTAGCGGAATATCTTCAAGAGAAAAATCATCAGGTTTCTTTGGATAGTCAGGATCTGGATACGTCTGTATTAAAATTACACCTTCAAGGAATTTTACAGCTTGTGTTCTTATTCTGAAATTTAAAATATTTTAATAACATTAGATCTGTTTAATGATAAAAATTATCTTCATAATTATTTTTGATTATTTTACTTACCCATCGTTATCACTGTCAATCATATTTATGATTTGAACTTTGAGAGCACTTAGTTGAGTCCATGCCAACTCCATTTCAGATGTAACAACAGTTGCACTAGCAATCCATTTGAGAGCAGCTCTAAGAATTCTACCACTAGCTCTAAGTGCACGTTTAGCCACAGCCGATGTTTCATCTGATGCTAATGTAAGAAGTATTTGAACTATACGAGGGATTACCTCTGGTTGTTTTATTCTAAAAAATCAATTATAAATAATTATACAGTATATTATATATTACATAAGTATTTCTTGTAAATATTGTGAATGATAATAGATAAATTTAATAATAATAACCCAGCTTCTTCGATGAATCCTGTAATGGTTTTCCTGACCTCGGCGCTTCTATTTATCGAAAATTGAAGAACATCGTCCAAATAAAGCTCTAACAAATGTGGCTCTTTATTCAACAGAAACTCTTGTATTTTACATATATTTGCAACCTTAACTTCTTCAGAAGGGTTCATAGAAGCCTCATTTATCCATTCAACAATCTGCATAGGATAAAATAAATTTAAAAGCAATATAATAGTAATAATCCCTATTTTCTCGTCTTAATATAAAAAAAAAAAGATAAAATTGCTACTACATCATTAAAATATTTTTTGTTTTCATACAGCATTATGCATTCGCGATATTAGCAACAATTTGTCATTGACATTTGCGAGTGACAGAACCAAACATGTGTGCAAACGTAATCTTTGATTTTGTCATAATATTTACATAAGGGTTGCCATACATTTTACCACAAAGAGTACAAAAGCGGCTCTTTGCGTTTTCTCTCATTTACGCGAATGCATAACGCGAACGACGTATCGTCGAATGAGACACGGTATATGCCATTTCGCCGATAAAGTTTCGTCGACAGACTATGCGCGCGGATAACGAGACGCGAAACTTTGAGATGAAAAAAATCGCCACTAACCAAATCGCCCGCTCCCTTTTCCGGCTCGGATCTTCTATGCAAACGTGGATCCATCGTTATTTATATATACAAACAAACGGCAACGAATCGCGGAATATTAACACGGAATTATTAAGCCAGCAGGCGTGAATTTCTCGAGCCACGTGTGTCGCATAGGTGCGTTCGACGTGCGATGACACACGGTTAATCGTTATGACAAATAAAACGAGCCCTCCTCGCTCAATCGTATAATATTACGCAAATATCCGTCGCGGTACCGTAAGTTTGAAGGTAATTTCAAACGACGGGTATTGCGCGGTAGTGCTAAAAGCTCAATGTCGTCGCCATCTTGGCATTTTGAGCACTCTTCACGACCTTCACGACGATTCTCCTCCTCTTTCTGGCCATTTGGCGCAAGAATTTGAATGATCACGTAAACGACAATACATTATAGATTTTTCCTCCTATTATTATATTATATAAAATACATATAAGGGACAATTTCTTTCGAGCATCATATAATTTTCTAATTATGGCAAACTTTATTTTTTCTAAAACACAAACAATTACATTTCCATTATCTTTCCCGTATAAACGGGCAGAGAGTACATAAGAGAAAGAAAATAGATTAAATTTAATATATATTGATCCACGCGATAAGTCATGATAATATATAGAACATATGATAATCAAGCATTCTTTATTTCAGATCTGCGATTGGTTGACTCTTCTTTATGCATATACGCTTTATGGATGATCTATGTAAAATTTATGCGAACAAGCCCTAATAAAAACAGATAAAGTTTTCGTGCATGATTGTCAGCCAACTTCAGAAACGTTGTGAGTTGTGGGTGACCGCATCTATTCACGTGGCACGTGGGAAACTTCAAACTATTAATCAAAAGCATATGCTTGACCTTGATCGACACCTTCAATTGTCGACACGATGTCGAGTCCGGAGATTGACTTTAATGAAAAAGACATCCACGAGTCATCCTCACCGATAGAACTTTACGTGTCGAAGATCTTATGTGTGGGACGCATCTGCCTTGATATTGTTCAAACGTGCGAGCAGTTTCCTGCGGAGGATTCTACTCAAAGGTTAGTGTATTGTTACGTGGTCGCCCGAAATTCGTTCGCGCTCAATTCAAATGAGTTGCCATGTAAGCGCACGAAAATCTCATTGGCCACCTCAGCATATATATTGTGATTTGCGACTGCGTATAAATTTCGTATCGATATATCATATGATCTTATGATGGAAATGACTTTTTTTTCTAACTTTTTTTTTAAATAGATAAATTTTCCAGCATCTTACACGAGATAATTCCAATAAAATATGTCTTCTTAACAATATAAAATGTTTAAATTGTTTTTCTATAAGAAAGCGATTCATCTGACAATAATAATAAGAAAGAATTCTGAGAATAAGAAAGATTCTGAGAATAATTATTTTATTATTCTTCTTCACATATATAATACGAAAAACTTGCTTGAACTTTTTTATCTGGAAAAAAGCATATGAATATTAAAGAAATGACAGTGACGAATTTAATGATTACAATATTTATAAATGTATATGAGATAAATTAATTTTTTGTTTAACTTTGACTGTATTGATCTGCAAAAAAATATATATTTTTTTAATGATGATAGTATTTTTTTTATTATTATCTTGTATTTTATATAAATTACAAAACATTTATTTTTGTGAAAAAAATTTTTATGGAAATTTTACTTTTTGTAATTTTTAATTTTTAAAAGCATATATAATATTGTAGTCTTTTAATCTTTTCTGATTTAAACATATTTTTATTTCTTATTATTTTATTTTTTTTATTTTTTATTATAAATATATTTTTCAGATCTATTGACTACAGATGGCAAAGAGGGGGTAATGCATCAAACACTTGTACTGTACTATCGTTGCTAGGACAGTCATGCGAATTTCTGGCTTGTTTAAGTGCAGATGAGCATGTCAATTTTATGCAAAATGATCTGCTTAAATATAAAATTGACTATTCCCACTGTCCTATGATAAAAGGCACTGGCTGTCCTACTGCAACTATTATATTGAGTTTAAATACTGGAACTCGTACAATTGTGTATCACAATCAAAATTTACCAGAATTGACAGTAAAGAATTTTGAACAACTAAATTTAGCAGAATACAGCTGGGTTCATTTTGAAGTATGTTTTATAATGTAAATGATAAATTTTTATGTAGCAAAACAATTATAACATTTCATGTTATTAGGGAAGAAATATAGATGAAATGTTGCTTATGATACAATGTATAGAAAATTATAATAACTCTTTAAATGATACAAATAATCACGATAAGAAATGTATGCCAATTACCATTAGTGTGGAACTAGAAAGTCCCAGATCAGGTCCAAGATTATTAGATTTGTTGTCATATACTGACGTAGCATTTATAGCAAAAGATTTTGCTAAGAATCAGGGTTTTAATGATATGAAGGAGGTAATTCATATCATTGGTCAAGATGCCAGACTTAGGTAAGAAATACAGAAGTTATTTTTTTAAAGTTTATATATAAAATATTACTGTGATGAGAGATAAATATTTTTTTAGAGGAGCTATTATTTGTGCTTGGGCAGAGGAAGGAGCAATTGCTCGTACTCCTTGTGGTGCGATAGTACAGTCTCCAGCTTTCCCACCACACAAGGTGATCGATACTTTAGGGGCAGGTGACACATTTAATGCAGCTGTTCTATATTACTTAAATAAGAGTAAATTAGAATTTATGCATAAATATAAAGACAAGGAAGCGAATGATACTAATAAATTGGGGGATGACACTATTGATGATAGCACGATAATTAGACGAGATATTAAACAAAAAAATCTCCATATAGAAAATTTGGAATGTAATCGAACAAAATTTATTGATGAAATGGTTTTACAAAGAGCTATCAAATTTGCATGTTGTATTGCTGGTGCAAAAGTTGGTTTAAAAGGTTTTGATTGTCTCGATAAAACTTTTAATCATATCTTACAATCCGATTTTTCAATACATTAGTGCAGAAGATATATTCATATATATTGTATATTTGTTTATTATTATCGTGGATTTATATAAATACAATATAATTTGCATTTTATATATTTATGTAAAATAAAATTTAAATGAAAAAAAATTGATATTTGTGCAGATGTATGTATTTATTTGTGTATGCAAATAATTGTATTTCTTGATATATTATTTTGATGTTAAGCGATAATT
This sequence comes from Cataglyphis albicans, assembly GCA_038406275.1. Classification (NCBI taxonomy): domain Eukaryota; kingdom Metazoa; phylum Arthropoda; class Insecta; order Hymenoptera; family Formicidae; genus Cataglyphis; species Cataglyphis albicans. The sequence continues at coordinate 3,051,347 of JBCAUJ010000002.1, forward strand.
GTAGTTTATATATTCACTTAGTATAAATTTTGCAGTGTATGTATATACTTTGTATAATTTGTCATAGAGTTTTGCTTTTTAGAGATAGCATATATGCTAATACTTGTGTTCATCTATCTAAGATAGCTAGAAATGAATTCTTCTATTCATTTTTGATATAAAATAATATTTAATATTTTTAATATTTATATTATCCCTTTTTCACATACGCATAAATTTCAATTTTTTTTTATTTTTGAATTATATATTTTAAAAATAATTATATATATATATTTATTATCTTACATATGAACATTAATAAATTTTTTATAAGTACTGGAATGTAACACATATTATAACGATAAGATAGAAATACAAAATAAATACAAAATAGGATAAATACAATATATAATAAAATAGAAAATACAATATAATAACTTATAATAATATACAAAAAATTGATACAATTGTATCACATATGGTTTCTGTTTTTTTTTTCTTTTTCATAAATCTTTTAAAATCTGATGATTTCAATTTTACAATTTTTATATTAATTAACTTTCTGGTTCTACACCAGTATCTAAAAAATCTCTTACTCTGTCTTGTGCCTTTTCAGGTAACAATCTGAAAAAATTAAATTATATTATAAATAGTCTCTATATATTTTAATATATATTTAAAATAATTTAAAATATAATTGCAAATTGTAGGATGTATTTTAATTTATTATATTAATAATATTTTTTATTATACATACTACATACATGCACACATAATAAAAATAAATTTTTATTTTTATATTGAAAATTTAATGCGTTGACGACTTTAAGACAAATGTGGTATACTAAATATTGCACAATTTATGTTTTCTCATATTTTTCACATACCGATTTACAAATATATCATTATAAATATTAAATTTTAGTTACCTTATGAATGCAATGCTTAATGACCAAAATGAAGGTACAGAAAAATTGATTATGTTTCGCCGTTGAGCACTAATTATTTGTGCAGCTACATATTTTGGCGTATTTAATGGCATAAAGTTCGAAAGCCTGGAAGAAAGATAATGTAAAAATATTCATTGTTTAGAAATTATTATTCAGAAATAAGCGAGCTTTTTACATTTGCGATTGCGATATTGTATATGCTCGTTTGTTGTATTAATTTTGTCTTAAACTTACGATTTATTTATTTTTGGATTTTTGCAAAGTCCCGTATCTGACATGTAAGGATAAATGGTAGAGAATTTGATTAAAGATTTTCCCTGGCTAGATATTCGTAACTCGTCCTTAAGCGTTTCCATAAGACCTAAAAAATAAACGCTTGTGGAAGCAACAAATTTTTCCAAATTGTTAATTATTTTGAATGAAATTATTGATGAAAAAAATGGCTTATAACTTCTAGGTATAAAATCATAAAAAAAATTACCTCTGACTGCAAATTTTGTAGCGCTATAAGGCACTAAATATGGAATCCCTGCAAGTCCTGCTAACGATGACAGTGCAACAATATGACCATGATTTTTTTCAATCATGCTTGGTAGAAATGCTTCTAACATCTGAAATCAATATGAATATTAATTCGCGAAGACGAATAGTATATATGTCCATCTTATATATTTTTCATGTTTTTTAAATATAAGCAACGATATCAACTTAAATTCATTACGAAATTTAAGTTGATATCGTTGCTTATATTATGATATAAGCAACGATATCAATTTAATTAAATAACATGATATAAAATTTCCGAGTACTATAATTATATTATATCTGGAAACATATAAAACGAAAATAATATTTTTTTAAAAGCAAAAAACTAATTTAATATTCATACACGAACATAACTTTAATTCTTACCCAAATATGTGCTAGTATATTGATATCAAAGATTCGTCTGATCTGATCGCTTGTATGATTCAGGAATGTGTGACATGGCATTATACCAGCATTGTTAATTAAAACAGTGACGTCACCGATTTCTTGTTTTATTTTTTTAGCTACCTCGAAAACTTGTTCTCTTATAGATACGTCACATCTGTAGAAAAAATTAATTAACATCGATTGTACGACATTAATTATATCATATGATATAAAAATTATAATTTAATGGCATTATTCTACTGATGTCAGCTGAATTTATATTGAATGATACTTGGACGTAATATGATGTAATATTTTACATTATCTATGACGTGCATGTTAATAATAATGAAATGTTTGTCATATAATAAATAAACTATTGGCTCTATATTCTGCCAAGTTAAAGCAATTTTGATCATTATAAACAAAAATAATGACCAGATCCTTTGATCATGATATGTGAAATATAAGTAACGATATAAGAGAACAACATACTGGTACGCATATACCGGACTTTTTTCAATTTCCTTGATTTCATTTGCCACCTTCTCATTTAATTGTTGATTTATATCTAAACACACAATTGTCGCACCTAAATGTGCATATTGAATCGCCAACTCTTTGCCTATACCGTGACCAGCACCTGTTATCTGCATTAAATATACGTATAGAATATAGAAAAATGAGACTAACTACCATGCAAATAATAAAATTTTTGTATTTTCAATTTGTATAATAATATCATAAATATATAATGTGATATCTTAGGAATGTTCATTCATTATTAGTTACGCATCGAATTTGATATCAGAAGCGCAAAGTCGTACGAGTTTTTTTTTTTTTTTTTTTTTTTAAATAATTGTTTCTTATTTTTATCTTTTTAATATTGCATTTTTTGAACAAACTTTTTTTATTTGTAGCGGTAAATATGGTTTAAGATCACTTAAATTTTTTTTTTTTCCAATTGCACATATACAATATAATGATACAATATAATATAATGAAAGAACGATAGCATGTCGAAATTTTTTTTAATAACTAATATTAATTGCGTGATTGTAGATAAATAGATAAATCAATATATTCACACTATTCGCAATATTTTTGCATTTTCTTTGTCAATTTTTCTCTTTGATAAAGCGAATTTTTAATCTGTATCACACATACACACATGTACGTACCAAAACAATTTCACCAACCACACTTTTTTCCTGTATTCCAAATAATTTGTAATATATGCTCTCACAAATGTGGTAAAGAATTTGCAGAAGAAGTTGTAACATTTTTGCCAAAATATATATAATCTCGTATAAGATAATCATGGTGAACTGTAAAAAATTAATAATTTTTTTATACGGATATATCCTGATTAATTGAAGTTATTCAAATTTTAGAAGCTACGATAAAGAATTTATTGAATGATGTTTTTAAAAATATATATTTCGAAACAGTTATATATTTAATTTTGTAATTTATAAATCTCTCTAAGTAGAGATATGTATATTATTAGAAGTTTTATAAAATAACTTTAAATACCTCTAAAAATATTATTTTCCAGACATACTTTTGTAAAACTTTTTGTTTGTCTCGATGAATATTATTTTCTTTTAAAGTTTTTATTTACAATTTATTTACAAATCCGGTGTAAAAGATCAAAATTTTATAAAATGATTTTTATGTCACATTTCCACAAAAATATGTAATTTGCAAAAATATTGAACATAATAAAATTGTTCATGTATATCTCCAAAAATATTCAACATTTAACAAATTATTTCAAATTAAATTTATTTTATTTTAAAAAATAGAGAGATATTTTTAAATTTTAGAAACATTTTATTTGAAATAAAACTATTGACTACGGTCTTACTGTTGATTTCTTTTTTGGAATAGACTAATTAATATAAAGTATCTTTTTTAACATATTTTACTTACTTACTGTTACTTTTGAAGATATATACGTGAGAAGCTCAATAGAAATTATAGAAATAATACACAATACTACACAATACTACAATAATACACTGGTTTAAATCGGATATAAAAAAATGTACGTATTGCCGAGAAGTTAAACGGGTTTCCTAGCTATATGAAATAGAGACAAAAGAAGATATTTTAAATAATATAATTTTTATAAACGGAATGTTTAGAAAGCAAACGTATGAGGAAAACTAAGAACTGAATACGTTTAATATAATGAGCTCGGCTATATTTACCTGATTATAGTGTTCACAATAATCGATTGGCTAGTTGAAGGTTGTCTTGTTTTATCGTGTACTTGTTGTTTAAATTTTTTTCCGTTCTAGTCAGTCGAAGTCGAGTATTAATCTTTACAAGTAAAAGTGAAGGTGAGTTTTCTCGTTAACACTCACTGGCGAATGTCCAGAATGAACTATCGCTCTCGTAGACTCGCTTCCAATCTTAAAGAGGATACGCGTTACGTATACGTTTCTACATATTTATAAAGACATGATTGCTCAATCTCTTGAATAACTCTCATTATTATCAATCATTTAAAAAAAAAAAATTGCTTGAGAAAAATTAGGAAATAACAATATAAATGTGTATTAAAAATTTATAAGGAATAGCAATTAAAATATTTATTCGAAATTTCAAAATAACGATTTTGAGTCTCTTTATAAATTTAGTCACGCATGAATTTCCGATAAAGAAAGTTATCTAAGTTACCTAAATTAAAGAAACCTAAAGAATAACAATAGAAATGTATATTAGAAATTTAAAAGGAATAGGAAAATATATATTTGAAATTATATAATTATATAAAATAATTATATAAAATATACATTTGAACTTTAAAATAACGATTTTGATTTTTTATATATAGAAATTTAAAAGAAATAGCAATTAAATATATATTCGAAATTATATAATTATATAAAATAACTATATAAAATATACATTCAAATTTTAAAATAACGATTTCGTTTTTCTATATATATATATATATATATATTGTGAAAGTTGCGTACTGAATTCTAAAACAATGATAATGATATTGAGTTATATAATTCGTCAAAGCTGAATAGAACACATTATATCAATTTTATAAAGAGATTTTTTTTTAAATATTATTTTTTGAATTGATTTACTCTAAAAAAAAAAACGATAAGAAGATAGTAAAACAAAATAAAATAGTAAAAATATTTTTAATTGAGTTATATCGTCATTTATTCATTTTACTAATTTATTTATAATTTTATTTATTATTTTATTTACTAATTTTATTACAATATTATTTATAATTTATTTAATGTTTTCAAAAAAAGAAAATGTTTAATATCATAACTATGTTTTATATTCTTTTATCAAAATAAAAAAAGTTTACATTTCTAATATATGATTAGCTAAGATTTATATTTTCATTCTTTTATATTAGACGTAAAATAGAAACAGATCTTATTTTTGTTGTGTTATATTTTTTAGCAATCGATCAAATTTAATACAAAAAACATGAGTATTATAATTATAGAAATAGAAATTATTAAAGGAAATAATTTTTAATTCTTTTATAATGAAATCTTTATTTATGTAATTACTTAACAGTTATTACTAAACAGTTGTCATCTTTTATTTTTATATTTCTAATATTTTGAAATTTAATTTATTTAACAAATAATACAGTGTAAATATAATAGACAAATTAGATATAAATTCGGATCTCGACACAGCATTTGCATTGATGAATATTGTATCAAAATTGTGACTGCAGTTTTGATACAATAAATTTCCTTAAAGTATGTGCGTACAATATGGATATGTTATATATAATTGACTTTATATATATTTTTTTATCTTTGTTTTTTTACTTTTTATAGATTGAAATTTGAATATTATTAACCTTCTGAAAGGCAAGCTTATTATTGATAGGAAATACGCATTATATTTTCATATATGCAGCTCGCAATTTACAAGCAATTTTATACATGTAATGTATATTATATTATATTATATTACGCTCTATCATAATGATGTGAATTACTAGTATATATATATATATATATATATATATATATATATATATATATATATATATATG
>JBCAUJ010000002.1:3067762-3087953 GCA_038406275.1 Cataglyphis albicans
ATTCATATTATTTTAAAATATATTTTAATTTAATAAAATTGTAATTTATTTTTGATTATTGAGAAATATTAAAAGAAAGAATTAAAAAAAAATGTTATTACTTTCTGATAAAGAGTATATTCATAACTAAAGTTGATTATTAGAATGATAGAAATTGATTGACAAGTAGAGAGAACAAATTCAAAGAACAGAGTTGCGCTGTTTATAACTCACATCTTGCATAGTTCTTCTCTTGCCACACATCTGCCTGCGTTCGTTTGGATCATTAAAGACGAACAAGGGACTATAATTTCTTGTAAGAACAAGTTTAACATGACTAGTATAAGATTATCAAAAATGCGAAATAATCGGCAAATTTTTTGATATCACCAGGGATTAATCTCATTCAAAATCAAGTTTTATTTTAGCGTTCATTAAAAAAGAATCAATATTCAAAATTTTCTATACTCGAATAGAAGTCATTCCCTCATTCTTGCTGCTCACTCCTTCACTTTCCCCCCTCGCGCGAAAACGAAAACTTTTCAAATTACGTTCAGATTCTCTCTGATACTCACAGATCTGTCTTTAGGTAGAGCACCGAAGACAATGCGGATGAACTTGGATAAGTTACGAACTGTCGCCGTTTGTGTACGGATCGCGACTAAACCGCGTTCGACTATAGAGCTTCTCTGAGCGCTACCATCACGAATTTTCCATCACTACCACAATCGCGACAGCTGGTCGGCGCGTGAGCGTGAGCCATCGGCCTTTGCCAGAGATGTCTGACTATAAGACGACTGCAACCATTATCAACGTGCAGTGGAAACGTCTATTAAAGCGAAGTCGTCTCTGGACGGATGGGTGGCTAGGTGGGTGGATGATTGTTCGGTACGCGTTTGTACTTCCGCCAGTAGAGCATAAGAGCTGGGGTAGCTAGAGAGAGGTCGAAGGAAAAAATATGGCTCGCAGAAAAATTGAAGTCGCAATGTAAATATTTCTTTCTCTCGAATATTGATCTGAAACCCCTGGGAGATCAGCGTGACATTAAACCGCGCGAGTTCTCCGTAAAGTTCATCGAGCAACGCGACTATTTATGTCATGGTTTATTGAGATGTTGGGTGAGAAAAAGAGAGACGAAGAATCTCTCTCTTTCTTTCTCTCGGAGAGCTGCTCTTTAAATAGAAAAGCGATCGTACGATTCAATCTCCATTTTTGTAAAGATTACTGTGAATTGTTGATTTAGAATTCTATCAGCTGATTACTCTACAATGACGATTTTTTTTTTCAGGGTCATCAAGCTGCTCTTCAAGAATTCAAAGTGAATGTTTGGAGAGCAGTTTCGATGCTACGGTCGTTGTGGAAAAATATATAGTTATTTTCTAAGAGTTTATTTCAGAGGGTAGAGATTTTAATACCATCTTTAATATGCATGTCAAGTCTTATAGATGCACTTGTATATTTGGAAAAATTTCCGGAGGGATCTTGAATCTTAAGGAAGGAAACCAGTGTAGCAGCTAAGAAAAGGCTATTTTTATTTTTTTCTGGTAAATAATTGTTTTCTTTTCATATCATTTTATTAACATCGCAAAATACATAATTTAAACTACTTTTTGTGAAATTTTTGAAAATGTATTTTGTGATGTTGATAATGTAATTTGGAAAACAATTATTTACTAGACAAAAAGTCTTTAAATTGCCTTTTATTAGCTATTAAATTGGTTTCTCTCCTCAAGGCGGCTCACAATATTGGCTATTGTAGCTATAAATATTAATATTTTTTAAAAATTTAATTACTAAAAATTTAATAAAAAGTAGTTTAAATTATGTACTTTTATTTAATATTTATGTAATATTAATAACATGATTTGAAAAAAAAATTGTTTATTAGAAAAAATCCTTCAAAATATTTTCTTTAATTATTCTACTGATTTCCTTCCTTAAACATCATACTTTCGCTGTCATAAAATGCATCTTTTTTTTTTTTTGCGAACTTGAACGAAATTGCGAGACTCTCCCGCCGGATTTACGCGCGATTCCTCGCGATTCGAGCGCTCGCCAACGAATTGCTTTCAGGAGCGTTTGCGCAATTTCACTTTCGTTCTACAATGCGCGAGTCGGCTGCGAGCCGGCTGTTCCAACGGAACGAGATCCGCACGCCCGGATGCATTTTACGGCGGGCACGTCGAATAACGCTATCGTGTAACCCGTCAACCTTTTGAGTAACGTGAATACATTTTGTATAAAATTAATCCATGGACGAAATTGAAAAATTCGTCAATTATTTCGTATTCTTATTTTTTTTTAACTCAAACTGATTCTTTCAAGGAATTACAATCTCTCTTGTTTTTGTACTGTACGTTTCATTTATATATATATGCGGCCTATCTAAGAATATAATTAATGATATGTGTGATCCTTGCGATAAATTTTTTTGCGATAAACTTCTTAAATATCTTTGATAACGAAGGAGTACTTGAAGAATATACAATTGTGAGATCGGTATATAGAATTTTTTTAGAGCTTATCTTTTTTACAATCGTACATTTGAATAAAGTACTTTTGTCTCTTATTAAAATTCTACTCCAAAGTCCAGTCCATATATCTTTCATACAACTTTTTTATCTTACAGGATTACTTGGTAAACAATGATACGATAAAAAAGATGAATATAGAAATATGTGTGTTTTCGAGTTCTGAGAATACGTAAGTTTCTAAAATTGTTGCATAAATGTTATTGATGAAAATACAAAGTACGAGAGAACATAAAAATATGCTTTTTTGTCATTGGAAAAATAAGTTATTGCTTATGACATTTGCTTAATTTATGTACTTGCAAAAGAGTTGTTTAACATATACACACACAAAAGAATCTTTTCTACTTATTTTTTTAACCTTTTACACTGCAGCTAAATTGAGCAAAGTGAGCAATAACAACGTTATCATCGAGACATTTCAAAATAAAAGAATTCTTGCAAACTTAAGTTCAAAGTGCATAGATAAAATCTGGTGGCAAAATCCTATTTTTAAAAATTCAATTTAAATCTTTATAAACATGTTTGCATAAAATATTTATAATTAAAAAAAAATATGCTAATAAATATATAAATAGTGATGTAGTAAGTAATTAAAATGCCTGGAAATGAGAATACATTGACAAAGATAAGGTTTATTATTTTGCCTTTTTCTCTATGAATTTTAAACATTTGGAGAAGACTTGTATTGAGAAAAAAAAAACTTTTTAAATTAAATTGATTATTATTAAATTTAATACGACATATTAAATCTAACATGACGTATTTGACTTAAATTTAAGTACTTAAATATTTTAATAAAAAAAAAAAATGATATTAAATTGAATGCATATAATCAATTCAACAATTTTTTTTTCTTAGTGAATATGATTAAATTCAGGTTTTTTTATTATTTTTTACATTGTATATATGCATGAATTTTATCAATGAATTTTAACTATTATGACGCTAGTTATGTAAAAGTCAAATTAAAGTGATTATGAATATTCTTGCAATTTAATGATTTTACAAATCTTGTAATTATTTTTGAAATTAAATTAATTAATAACAATATAAAATTAATAACAATATAAAAAAGGCTTTATAATATAAACAATAAAAAACGGTTACATAAAAGGTAAATAAGTATTAACTCACATCCGGCTCTTATTTGCCTTTTATGTTTTTTATTATTTAAATAATTCAATGATTTTACAAATTGTAATCATCTTGAAATTAAAATATTTTTTAATATTGCAAATCTTTATTCTCGACGATTATCTCATTAAATATTTACTTTGATAAATTTATAAATTATAATATTAGATATTTTATATTTTTTACTTTTAAATTGAAAATTGCATAACTTTGTAACATTAAAATTTGAAATGCGATATTGCGCTTAAATTTATAAACATAAATATAAACATAAATATTCATAAATTTTCATGATGTGTATACATGGCATATATTGGCATATATTATACATTAAATAATAATTCCGAGAATTGTAGAGATGTTTGAATTACGAGTATTTCATGATAAATTTCCGGTTCAAGAAATACGCTTAGATTTTGTATATAAAGTTGACGGATTTATTTAATATAATAAAATTATTGTCTTGAGATATTTCTAAGAAACGTTTATGACAAGATACAATAAGTTTACGCATTATAAAATAAATTAACGAATTAAATCTCCTTATTAGATATACGCAATAATGGCTCACATATATGTATACATATATACATTTGTATAATAATTAATCCGTCAATTTTATCATTTACATATCAATTTTTATTAAGGTGTGATTTATAACTATTATATATTCATATCGATCGACTGTTATAAATTTATTTATTTTTTATTTTATTTTTCTTAAAGGGGGAACTTATTATGATACTATTGGGTTGTTCGGAAAGTCATTTCGTTTTTTCGAAGCTGACAAAGATGCGATAAAGGCATTAGTTGATGCAAATCGGCGAATAACCACACGAGAGATCGGTGAGAGATTAAATTTGTCGAATTCGATATAATTTAATAAAATATTTATTCATTATACGAAAACTGTCTTTCATGTTCCCCAAAAAAAACGAAATGACTTTCCGAACAACCCAATAATATTGCACCACATACATATAAACATACATTTTTTTTTCAAAATTATATGTTTGCCTGTTAGGATAAGCTTGTGAAGTTCATATTTTAAAGAAGAAAAGATCGTTTTACATAAATAATGTAGAACAGCAATAAGAACAGCATTGCACTGCACTCCACTGTTATTAAACAGATAAGATCCGATAAGAATCACACCGCGAGTGATTAAGAATCAGGCTGCGATTGACTGACAATGAGAATTACATTACAATCAGTTGATCGCGATTGATCGATATTGTGCAAGCTATATGTACATACATATTTACTAGAAATGCTGGTAGACGAGACAGATATATAGAAGTAAATGAGTTAAAAGGAGTTGAATTTTTTTTATTAAATTGCAAGATGTCAATTTTGTATTTATTGAATTAAGAATCTAAGTATATATTTTTGTTCTTCGTGATACGTGATTTATAATTAAATGGAGTAAGGAACTCGACAATTAATAAATTTGTAATTTATAACGACACTTTTTAATTGTCATATTATCTTTTTTGTTTTTATAGATTTTTTTTTGGTTTTGATTGATTTTATTTTAATTATAAATTAAAAATAAAGTAGAATATATATACATATATATATATATATATATATATGTATACATATATATACTCTATTTTATTCTATTCCACTTACATAAATATCCGAGTTTGATTGACATATGTGATTTTTGTATTAATAATTTTTATATTAATTATTAAAAATTTTAAAACATAATTGTGTAAACGAGTATTAGAAATAGATAAATTATTTTCTAAAATAAAAAATAATTGTACTGAATTGATAAGTCGAAAAATATCAATCAATCTCATTGATATATAACAATATGTCACTGCTAAATTCGTTCTCTTGTTATTTTTATGCGCGTATGTGTATAATGAATAGTTATTAATAAAGATGATTTATATCGTGATAAAAATTACTTACACGTTATCACTTGACATAGCAATAATATTGTGATCTATTCTAGCGAATTTTAGTTTCTCAAAGCAATGTGACACAGAATATACATGACACACAATTCTGGTAGATGTAGTATTATGTAATATTAAATGTAATATCATTAATGTCGAACAATATGTATTACAATGTTTGTCGATCTGTTCCGTACTGATGGGATATCACTCTGGCAGCGAGTCGTAAGTTTAAATGATAAGTTGTCTTGCGATAATGAGAATGATTTCTTGATATTAATTCTTAATATACGTATGTACACACAAACTTATAAAAAGACACATACACCGTGAAAATTTTAAAACGTTATCTTTATAATAACTGATATGCATTTTAGAATTGGCTTTAAATTCAAATTTTAATGCTTTAATAATTATTACTATGCTTTAATAATTAATGCTTTAATAATTATTATTAAGAGGCTATTGATCGATTTAAAGCTATTTATATAAGTTTATTTATTATGATTAAAATAAATGTCAATATTTAATAATTATATAAATAATCAATATAAATAATATATATCAATATAAATATAAATAATCATTATTTAAAAATTAATGAATAACGCATATATCTTTTCATATATCATTTAATATGACATCGCGTGTTTAAATATTACATAATTTGACTGAATATTTTTTAATATTATATCTATTCTCTTATATAAAAAGTACATCACCTCGGGACAGTATTCCAATTTATTGATTTCCTTCGGTCGTAACATTTATCGATCGATAACTGCGCATTCAGTCTCTGCATATGCAATGCAAATCTCTCAATAGAACGTAAGACAACATATTCTCTACGTAAGTATGTTTTTCAATCTTGGAGAATCATATTTTGCAGGAAACTATCATTAGTTGATTGTGTAAAAACATGCTTTTTATTAATAACATGTTTGATTTAAAAGTTAAAGCATGCGAACGATGTTTACTTTAATTAAATTCTTCTAGAAAATCTGTGACACATAAAAGAATCGCAGAATTTTTCGAAACAAATTCTTCTCTAAAAAAAATTTGGAATAATTTATAATGTATTTTAATAAATATATAATATATTTTTATTTTTATTATGTATTTTTATTTTTTAAGTAAAAGAGAGTTTAGAAAAAAATATTAACAATGAAATTTATTAGAAAAGTATAAAACTATTAGATATAATAATTGCAGTATTGATATTAGCTCCTTAAAAAAAGTTACGCCAATAATATTTCTTTTTAGTAATGAAAGTCATAGTTATTATATATTTTCTTTTTAATTCACGATTAATTTAGCGTGAGATTACTATGTTTCGCCTTTTCTCTTTTTTGCTTTTGCTTTAATTATTTTTAATTATTTATTTTATACTATTCTTTATTGCTCTATTATTGTATACTCTGTTATTATAATTTCTGAGAAACTTGCAAAACAAAATAAAAGACAGCACAAAATGAAAGGCAGACGAATGCAGTAGCTGTGATAAACTCTGTTATTTCGCAAACTTTTACAATGGCATCCGAGACTAATTGTAAGTTTTTTTTTTTGGAATACTAATTAAGTCAAGTATATAGCCTCAAAATAAATAAAGATAAAATATAATATAGATGATCATTTTTAGAGATGAAGTCTTCATCAAAACATTTCTTTTTTTTCTCTTCTTCATAAATTAAAGATTAAAACAAACTTAAAAAAAGTTCTTACTTATCATTAGAATATTGAAATTTATAATTCGGCTTTAGACACAAAACATGCAAATGAGAAGCATTGTGACACGTTGTAAAACCTAATAAATAAAGCATTGACAATCCGGCATTATATTCTTGTTTCCAAACATTTTGAAAGGGAAAGAGAGAGAGGGAGAAGAAAAACGTTGGGTTATTTTCTTCTTGCATACATTACAGATACTCACAACTGTCTATTGTAAAGAAAGAAGAGAAGAAAAGGAATCTGATGTCTTGTTTCTCTTCTTTTCCATAAAATTGACTCATGAACATAATTAGAGATATATGTGTCTTTCCATATCTAATTATGCAATGTTTCTACAAATTTATGGAAATAACAGGTAGATTTAGCAATATCTTTTTGCAAAATTTTTATTGCATGGAAACAATGTTGTTTAAATTTATTATTCTGGCTTCATTTCCATATCATTCGCGTATTATATGAGTCTCTCAACATTTCCTACAATAAGAAACATCATTTAAAATGCATATTAATTCTTTACAATTTATAATTCAAGCATATAAAGTGTTCATTATTATGCATTTGACTTTTATAAAAACTCCTGCCTCTTTTTAATTCTTAATTTTTTTTTTGATAATTATATTTCTTATACATGCAAAACAGCTACTTTGATATTTTATAATTGCATAAATATTTTATGATGTTTTATTTATTATGATTTTATACATTTTTGTTTTAACTTATAAGCTAAGATTTTTTTTATTATTTTAAAACTTTCGTACGTTTATGTATTTTGATATATAAAAGAAAATCTCTCTCTCTCTTTCCCTCTTTCTCTCTTCTTATAATTTCTAAAATATATTTATTCAAGAGAAAGGATTTGAATTAATTAATTAGTTTGAATTTTTATGACTTCTTGAATTATAGAACTTACATCGTAATATATCGCATTGTCCTCGAAGCTCGAAGGGCATCTCGATTTTTGCCCTTGCACTACCGTATGTTAACATATGTTCGTTGACGTTCGACCAATTTATACTTTATATATAAGTTGCAAAAGAAGGAAGTCACTTATGGACTTGCTGTTAACCCGTGCACTACGTAATACAATCAATCGAAACGAACAGCAGTCCATTGACCGGTCCTGTGTCGTTTCTATGAATAGTGGAATCGATATAGGGTTCACGAACTCTTTCCCGCACAAAAGAACGAAGATGCGTTCTCGGACGAGGACGACTATGCTTGAAAGGTGAAGGATTATCGGTGTATGCGAGAAAAACAGATTACCCTTACACGATATTTTGTAAGTAATCTCGACTCAAGTTGTGCAAGAAAATATAAATTTCGCGTGGCATTGAAACAGACATTATGATAGAAAGGTAAATAAGAGCCATTCAAGTATTTAATTATTTTTAGATACGTGTGTTTTTAATACTTATATTTATTGTTAGATAAGGAAGATTTATTATACTTGTCAGGGAGAGACTCTTGAAAGATTATTATTCTTAAAATTTATTTAGTAAAAGATCTTTAATTAATAAAGACTTACTTAATATTAAGAATTATTTAGCTATGGAAAATAAATCCAATATCATTATATCTTACAATATTATTATATATTATATTATATTATATAGATAATATAATAATAATAATTTATTCATAAAAATAAATTAAATTAAATATCTTGACTAAATTTTTTTAAATCTTTGTTTTCTGCATACATTTTTATTCTTACACAAATTTTTATAAAGTGTTTCTACGAGATATATTATTGATTCTGAGTACTAAAGATTAATTTAGAAAATTAAGGTTACAACAAGGTTCATTAGCTCAGTTGGTTGGAGCATCGTTTTATAAAAATAACGAAGGACGAGGGTTCAATTCCCTCATGGACCAAATATTTTGCCTTTCTCTTTGACACAATGTATTCGCACAGAATATATTTAATATGATTTTCGCAGGTGAATGGCAGAGTTGTACAGAAAATGCTGTCACGAGTATATACTTGTAAGAAGGCCCATTAGCTCAGTTGGTTAGAGCGTCGTGCTAATAACGCGAAGGTCGTGGGTTCGATCCCCCCATGGGCCATTTTTTTTGCAATTTTTAAAATAATATTTTATTAAAAATTTATTTATTTATTATATTTGTATTAAAAAGATATTGATATTAATTAATATTAATTAGAAATATTGTAACATTCAGAATGCAACAACTGTAAAGGGAGCAGTTTATTCGAGATATTATATGAGACTATGAAAAAAATTATGCAATTTGTTATTTATTATTTTTAGCAAGGGAAAAGATTTTATTTTTTTGTTTGTTTTATTACATTTAAATTAAAAATTTTTTAATTATTTATGTAAATCAGATTTTTTTTTCTTTTCCCTTGTGATTATCTGTTCATGATTAGCTAAAAAATAATAAAGTGAGATTTCTATATAAGTAACTGTAGATAAATTGAAACATTCGTATACCATTTATGCAATTAAAACGGTCGATAATATTACCATTCTTCAATCACTTTATCTACGACAGTCACGAAAATATATTCAGAATTGACAGTCTTTAAAAGCATTCCATCATGCTTCCGATAAAATGAAATTTTCTCGTATTTTGAAATACAAGTTTTTATTGAATATTGTTATCCGAAATACAATAAATAATTTATATCACAATTATATTTTGCTGCGTCGGCAAAATAGAAAGATCAGGTAATACAAGAATGTGCCGTCACCTGTAGTGACGCGATGGTGGGGAAGGAGCGACACCCGGGCAGCCACCTGTCGCGCGCATGCGCGTTTGTCGCGTCGCGCAGGACACCATGCCAGATTCGGGACGCGCAACGTCATGGAGGGGATAACACACAACAGAAAGCCGCCGTACGTGTGAGACACGTACGTAGTTTTTCGATTGTTGCGTGTATCCCCTCTACCACGATTTGGCGTGTTGCTGCGCGTCCGGAATCCGGCATCAGTGACACCTCGCCGCTCGCGACGAAACAACACGGTCAGTGTGAATCAAAATGGCGAGCGCGACGACCGTCTGCGAGAGTTCGCGGCGCGTTTCGGCTCCGTTCTCGTTTCTCTGAGCAGAACGCGCGCGATAATGTGATCCACGTGACTCGCGTGATCGCGAAATTCAAGGGCCCGATCGCGCCCATCTTTTACAACACAAGTGTACAAATACGTCAGCCGGATATACGTGCGACCAGCAGGCCAGTGCGAGCGGACACCCTCCTGTCTCTCGGACGATCAACACGGGGTGACATCGACGCGTCAAATTTCCCCAAGAGCAGCTAATCGTAAGTGTTGAATTATCATTTATCGAGCTGACGAATTTGACAGAAATCGAATTTGGTTATGTTTTAAAAATTGGAGCAAATTTTTGTCGGAATGTCTTATCGCGTTAACGCGGTGCTCGATATCAACGTGACAGCCGCGACATAAATACGATCGCGCGCGCTTATCGACTCGCTCTTACGCACGCGGCAAAAAAAAAGGAGTTCTGCACTAATTCTCTCTCTTCTTTCTTTTCGCTACTTATATATCTTACGTAAAAGAAACGGCGTTGTATTTCGTAGAGATTATAGAATTACGTGATTATCCTCTTATGTTGTCCGCATCGCGTAGACTTTTTCCTTCCGTGCAAATCGAGCTACGTGAATTGTTAAAAAATTCGACGAGATTTCATTCATATATTTCGCTATTTTATGGTCTGATAAGTAAAAATAATAAGAAAAACCTATATTTAATATGTGTATATGTATATATAAATAATCATAAAAAGATATGATTTAATATAAAAAGAAATCAATCATTAAATCATGATAAGTATGAATTTTCTTTAATAACGTGATTTTTGAAAGATACGATCGGACATGAATGTGACGAGAAAAATATAATTGCAAACGTAAAACACTTCTTCCGGTTACATATATTTATTGTGTTACAAACTTTCGATATTGGATGTAATTATTATCTCAACTTTTTATTCAAACTTTACAATGAAAAGCCAGAAATAACCGAGGCGGTTATATATCCCCCTATAAATATTGAAATTGCATTACTATCTCTCTCTTTCTCTCTTGGCTCGCGTTTCATTACTTCGGGATTTCTCTGAAAATTACATCGTCGCGTATTGATTTACCGTTGTCGACTGTTGTACACGTTCGTTAAAAAACATGACACGCGTCGAAGCTATCGAGAATTTCGAGAATGGAATTGATATATATATGTATATTGATAATATATATATATATATATATATATATATATATATATATGTCGATGATATGTATGTAACACATCACTCAATAAGTCCCCGGTCTGACACATTGTTGACAGACCCACGTGATTTCTGAAAAAAAATTTGTTTTTCTTAGATCGGAGACTTATTGAGTGATGTGTTATATGTACATATACGAAGATGAATCGCGAGAAACAATATGTCTCGTATATCTCGCCGCACTCTTTCGGAAAATGGGTGCGCTCTTCTCTTCTTATATATACCTTTGATATTTCAATAAATGAGATTCCATTTT
This sequence comes from Cataglyphis albicans, assembly GCA_038406275.1. Lineage (NCBI taxonomy): Eukaryota > Metazoa > Arthropoda > Insecta > Hymenoptera > Formicidae > Cataglyphis > Cataglyphis albicans. The sequence continues at coordinate 3,079,570 of JBCAUJ010000002.1, forward strand.
ATCGTCTTTTTGTGCGAAATAAAAAAAAAATTATCTTGCATCGTACTAATATCGTTAATCAATTAAATTATAATGTAATTAAATGTAAATATTATATTATTTGGAATTTTCATATTAACTTCCATCCAATATATTTCGATATATTGATACTTAATCAATATCATATATTTATCAAATATGTTTTATAACAAACTATTTTATATGATTTTATATAATTAATAAAGAAATTCAATTTAAGGATGTTTTGGTTGTACAATAATAGCAAAAAACTGTCAACACTTAACTAATCGACATCATATGTTTACCTAATATATATGTTTATTATGATAAATATTAAATACGATTGTGTAATTAATAAAGCAATATAATTTAAGTATGTTTTGTTGGCTATAGTAACAAAAAACTGTCAAAATTAAAAAAAAAAAAAAAAAATTTTGTTATATTGTTTGAAAAATCAAATAAATAAATCCGGATTATAAAAAAATTAAAATATCAAAATAATATGGTTTTTGACATTTTCAAGATAGTTGTAATATTTTTTTTTAATTTATGATAAAAATTATCGAGAATATCCCTGAAATCAACCGCAAGAAAAAAAAATCAAGTAATTTGCAAAAAGATAGAAAGAGATAGATAATAATTTTTTACAATTTTTAATAAATAATTGTTAAATGAGGAAGTAGATATAAATCAAATTTTTTGTATAAATGTCTATTAGAGTTTTCTTAATATATTTCTTAATATATTTAAAAATTATATTATAATATATATTTCTTAATATATTTAAAAATTTTTCTTTTGTTGGTTTTTTTTCTCGTCAAATTTGTCAACAAATGCTAACAGTACGCGATTTTTCAAGAATTAATACTAAATTTAAATTTAAATAATTTTCAAACTTTTAAGAGAACTCTAAGAGAATTGTGCTTAGATTTTGCACAATTAAAGAAGATTATAAATAAAAATGAGTGATTATTTTCTGGGTATAATCTAAAGAGGGAATTGTTTTTTTTTTTTTTTAATTGTAAAAAAGATATTTTATGCGATTTTAAAAATACGGGATCTTGGATGTGCCTATGCGTCACGTTCGACCGAACAGTGTTTTCTGTGATGCTGCGCGCTACGAAAACGAGCGGTTCGCCTAAAGATCGATGCTCGACTGCAATTCAACGTGTCCGTGAAGTATTTGCCCCTTGCAAAGGGAAGGGAAGCTTACGATTTATAAGCGAGTGCGAGAGACGGGCGTTTGCACATAAAGTGCGAGCGCTTTTTCATTATTTAATGAAATTATCAGAATACATCACTCGCGGGATATTTAACCGTCTCGTTTATTTTCGGTTTCTCATTAAACTTGCAAATTGAAATGAAAAGAGGGGTATTAGAGCATCCAATATCAGAACTTAAATTACGTTTATAATTATATCCTTGACCTCGCTGGATATCCGGCCGCAACTCTCAAACCATTACGTTATCAAAGAAAATTCAGGTTTATCAGGTTTACACTTGGTCGATTCACATTTAGCCTTTGAAGTCATCGTTCTGTTTTAGATGACTTTTACAATCCAATAAAATTTTGCGGAAGAAAAATATGCGTTTTGTTACGAAATATATATATATATATATATATATATATATATATATATATTTGGAATTTATTTAAATTATATTATTTAAATGAATTATAAAGAAATTTGCCTTTTCTTCGGTTAATGTCAGATATTCCACCTGGAATTTGCATGAATGACAGCGCGAAAGGAATCAGGATATTTTTTTAAAAATAAACTCTACTACATATATAAATAATTGACAGGTTCTTTATTCGTTTGATAGATTTCTTTTAAAATAAAATTTTGAGATACATTTATAAATGATGATTTACATATATAAATGAAATTGGGAATAACATAAAATTTGTTAATTAAGAAATGTTTGATCATGTTTGAAATATTAATTAGTATCGATATATTTAAATCTTTCATTGCAAACTGTAAAACTAGGTCAGATCTGAAAATCCTGAAGGACATCGAAAAAGAGGACATGTCCTCGGAAACTAGGATATCCTGTCATTTCAATTTTTCTATCTTATTTATTTTCATTTATATATTTATATTTATGATTGAGATTTTTGTTCTTCAAAATAAACGAAATAATTTTTCGTAAATGAATTTTTTAACACAAATCAGAAGAAGCCTATAAATACTATAAAACTTAATATAAATTGAAGATATTTTTAAATATTTATATATTATTAACAATATGATAGAAATTTATATAATAATATATATAATAAATGTCACATTTCTCCCTTGTAAGAATATATTAGGCTTTGCTTTTATTTGTGATAAATTGTGGCATTATTTATTTTATTATTATTGTATATACAAGTATTAAATATCAGAAATAATTATTTCTTTACATTTGGCGATTCCACTATCCCTTAATAGATCGTTTAAATCTATTTCGTAATCAGATGGTCCTGTGGCGCAACGGATAACGCGTCTGACTACGGATCAGAAGATTCCAGGTTCGAATCCTGGCAGGATCGGAGTAAATATTTTTTGCTATTCTGTTTTATATTTTTCTGATTTTTCATTCCACCTTGATCAGATATTGTTTATGACAATTGCGCAACATAACCGGTTAGATGTGATATCCAATCGAGTATCGCGAGTATAGCGTATCGGAAAAAATAGAGAGAGGCCAGATAAAATAGCATCGATATATATACGGTATACGTCACGTAATGGGAGGAAATATTTTCCATCGTCGTTAGTATTGTAATTAGACTCTCGAGTATCGCAACTAATCGTACAATTTCTGATGAGACAATTAGTGCTTGCGGAAATTATGCGGCGAACGTTTCGGTCTTTCATCGATTGTATAAGCGATGTATTGTTGACGGTTCGCATACTATCGATCAACTTACGTAAACTCGGAAGGGAAGGGACATTTACAGCAACGAAATGATTCTTTTGTTTACGTAAAGCACATTTCGCTATTCATTAAATTTCATTGAATATTGTTCGAAAATAATTTTATGTTAAAAAAAACGCGTATAAATATTTCATGAGTTCAATTTTTACAATATTTGAAAACAAATATTAATAAAATGATAAATTCACTTCGAAACACGCGAAAATAAATTTGCAAATGACGAGATATCTCTGAAGAAGCGATTGCAGGGTCTACTCCTTGGAAAAACGTGCAAAAACTTAAAATTTTCAGGGAATTTTTTTATATCTAAAAAAGGGGATTTTTATGGAATTTTGTTGAGACAAGGAATTAAAAAAAAATTCTTTCTTTGATCTTTTTACTTTCACTGTTATTAATAGACAAATCACCAATAAGTCATGTGAATTATTTGTTTAAAATATATTATAAATATATATTTATTTCTGTCTTGTAATTCAATGTCTTAACAAAATATTAAATGTACAATCCATATTTAAACTATTTTTATTTATTTATTATTTTTATTTTTATTTATTCTTTTTTTAATTTTCTTTTTATTCTTTATTTTAATGAAAGCTGCTCAGTTTTATTTTCAATACATTCGTAAATCTAATTCTTGAAACTTAAATGGTTTTGTGTTTTTTCTTCATATGAACGAAAAACATTAGAAAATGCGTACAGTAAAAAAATTCATTTTAAGAAATTGCATTAAAAATTGTTTAAAATATTCTCTTTACCTAGAATTTTGAATAAAAATACTTGGAAGATCAGGGACTTTTCAGAGAAACTTTTTACAAGATTTGAGTAGACACCCTGGATCGTGACTTCGATTTATTAATTTTCCGACGATTCCGCTTTTGGGACAATCGGTGCATTCGAACGCGTGTCTAAACTAAGCTCAACCAGGAACCGATTTTTTTCGCAACGCGAGTGCACGCGACGAGTTCTTCGAGGAATATCCAGAAATAGTCCGCGTTCCAGGCGTGCCGACCTGATGCGCGTGTCCACTTCCTTTTTTCTTCACGCTCGACGGCGCACCTTCTTGTCGGTCGAGCAGCGTATTTCGAGACAAATTCTTTTATTCGTCTCTTCTTTGGGACTTCCGCGAGATCTCACACTTTGATACTTTAGATAAAGCGTCCCAGAGCGCATTGTTCACTCTGTGGAATTGTTGTTTTCAACGATACAATTTTTCTGGAAGCGGAAAACTTTTCCGAGAAGAGAAAATACAGTCGAAAACATGTTATAATCTGTAGGAAAAATGGAAAACCTTTAGGAAAAAGATATTAAAAAATAAATAAATATTTAATAATATCCTATTTTGATGAAAAGATATATTTAAATAAATATACGGATGCTTGTTTAAAAAATACATATTTGCTTGATATTTTCATTTTATAGTAATATGAAAAAAAGTCAATTTGTAAATCAATTATTTATCATGCTGAAATGTAGTGTATTTTTTTGTATTAAACATGATATCAATATAAAACTTGTTTACAAGATAAAATTTCTCTGTATCAGTTTTTTATTACATTTATTTTTATTATTGTGGTATCGAGAGAAATATTTTAAATTTTAATTATTTTTTTTTTATATCTCTGTGTTTTCTTTATATAAATATATTTGACGTGTAACTTTTGTTGCTCGATGCTTCCGATATATTATATTTATCTTTCTGTATTAATTTCAATCTTATTTAATTAATATATATATATATATATTCACACACACACACACACACACACACACACACACACACACACACACACACACACATTCCAGGAAATTGAAATACGTGGTATTATAATACATAAAAAAAAATATAAAATTTTGTTAAGTGATTATTTATTTCAAAAAGTTCAGAAAACATAAAATTAGAATTTGAAAATTAAAATTGCAGTTCAAATATAAAAAACTTTTTTACCGTGACATTATTTTCAAATCACTATCGATCTCACTCCATATTCCATGGTACGTTGCTTGCCCATAAGATCGTAATATGCGTTGCCGTAATTGTTCGCTCAGCTGTTCCTCTAACTTCACCCGCGTTCTCCCTCGGGCTTCCGTTGAGGCGAATTTCCGCACAGGAAGTTCCTATTTCCTCCGAGCGTCGTGCGAACAGAACGAAGTTTGCATTTTACTTTTGTAATATTTGCTCACGTTTACGAAGAGTGAACCGTGTCGTGTTGGAATGCATCGATCTTCGGTCAAAGAACCTATTGTTGTTTCCATGACGGATCGCGGAAAGGCAGCTAACGATAAGTGAAAGGATTTCCCTTCCCGATTCTTGCCGTATCATTTTTTAATTTGAACTTGCCGATTACGTAAAAAAATATTTCTTTACCCAAGGAAAACGATTGCGTAAAGAAATTTTGCGAGATATTTTCCCGAGATTTTTCTACTATTGTCGACGAATAAAAATGATTGACGGCGAGATTGGAACTGGAAGTAATATTGGAAACGAAATGTATGAAAAAATTTAATATTGTATCGAACTTTCAAAAAAAATTTCACGAAATTAATATTCGAGATTTTCGTGCGAGTACTTTACACAAGATCCGGCCGATGTTATCTAGGCTCGTCGACAAGCGCGGTTTCTTTTCCGCAACTTGTTATCGTCTGGCGGACGCGTTCAAAGGAAGAGGAAATTCCTCTCCCTCGGTTCCTTTCGGTTATCGCGCCTTTTCTTCCCGCGCAATGAAGAATGAAACAATCAAGCACTCTCTTTCTCATCTTCATTCAGCACCTTTGCTCTCGTATCGTGTCGAAATATCGTGCATGAAGGCTTTACCTAAGTTGCATAAAATTCTATACTATTGTACGTTGAGGTATGTACGAGATGCATCAGCGATTTTCATCATTGATGAAAGCAGCTGTGCATTGTATAAGCCTGCGTTAAAAGATATCCATCACGGGCTTCGTGATGCCACGTGACTACAGAAACGCAACTGGTAATCCCATTAAATAGGCATTCCATCTTTCTATCTTTCTCTCTCTCTCTCTCTCTCTCTCTCTCTCTCTCTCTCTCTCTCTCTCTCTCTCATCGAATATTACACCTATTAAAATTGATCTATATTTATCCGCACGCACAAGCATGGACAATTTTCTGACTGTCACGAATTATTTCATTTACTGCACGATTTTCATATTTTTTTTTATTAAGACATTTTAAAGACTCTCGACATGATAATATAAAAATAATAATTCTGGATTAATAGCGCGATTAGTTATTTTAAATTATGTATATATTATTATTACATTAAATTTTTCATAAATTCTAATATAGAAAATATGTATAGTTTAATATTTTTATTATATATTTTTTTATATATTAAATATATAAAAAAACAATGTGTGAAGATGAAATTTAAACTTGAAAGAAAATTTGCTTGAAATTCGCGCGAAAATGAATTGTTTTCTTTTTGTTACATTAAAAACTATTTACGGGGGAGATTCAAACATTTTGTATAACGCTGGAATAATATGATTTGAAAATATAATTCTAGAAATGAGAAATAAAAATGTTATTATATATATAAAAAAATAAATATAATTTTCGCGCAACAAAGTTCAATCCTTTTCAAATATACGATTTTGTTACATAATTTTAGAATCACTCCTTTAATATTTTCCACAACATTGTAATCTATTTTGTCAATTCGCATCGACGAAAAAAAAAAAAATAAAAACGCTTTATAATAGTTATCAACGTTATTTTAAAATCCTTTTTTTAAAAGCTTTAACAACGTTATTAAATTATAAAAATGATTGATACATTCTACTTGTCGAGTATCTTAAAACTATTTTAATAAAATATAATTAATATATACATACAGTTTCTTAAAAAGAAAATTGTATAAAGATATATAAATTATGTATAAGATTATGAATAATCATATATAATTAACTGATCAATTTATCGATGAAATTAAGTAAAATTTTGCCAAAACGTGACACAACTTCTCTTGTAATATTTATCTTGGAATAATGTCAATTACGATTAAGCGGTTTGAAATTTTTACTTCTTATCGATCGCACTTAATTATATTTGACGAAGCGAATTGCTGCATATACATGAGACGCGATGACGCTGCTGCAGCAGCGAAAAACTGCAGTTTTTTTTTTCTCTCTCTCTGAAACGCGCGTGACGTACGTGACGCAGAGAATCGCGCTAATTGCGACAGCGGGACTTTACAGCGGCATGCTACCACTTAATGAACCTTCGCACCTTCGTGCGTGTACGCGCGTGACCGTCCGTGTGACCCCGGCACGCAAGCGCAAACGGACTGTCATTTTCGTGTCTTTTTACAGATTCAGCGTACGTTGTTTTTTTTTTCAGCTTTAGATAAGTCGCACTTTTGTAAAAAGATTTGTAACAGGATTTACGAAACGTATTTTTTTCATATCTCGTTAAAATCTTTTATTATTTATTATTGATAAAGAAAAATAAAGGCAATATAAAGTTAATTATTCTAATATAAAGTTTGTTTTAGACGATCTGTAATTTATGACAAAATTTAATATTTTATTTATTATTTAAATTTATTATATAATTTTGTCTAATACAGAAAATATTTAAAAGTAAAATTCACGCTTATATAAAATATCAGAGTACCTACATATATATACATTAGGATATATGTATCATATTTATAAAGTTATAAATTGGATTCTCTATTTCTCTAAAATCTTGTAACGAATTATCGTCTAAAGCGAGTTAATAAAACACGAGCAAGAGAAGAGTAATAATATTAATTATAATTCTATCGTTGTATTCAGTTATAATTGGTGAAAATGATTCGAATATATTATTTTCTTTTATTTTATTTTAAATAAAAAATTATTATTATATTTCAAACTATTTTAATAAAATATTTGAATTTATTCCGCACGAGAATATCATGAAAATTATATTCTAAAGGTTACATCGTAGGCATTAATTAATGAAGTTTTGCAATATCGCTATCTTTTACTGGAAATTATTGTACGCAAACTTTTCATCGATAGTTTGCTTCGGAAAGTGTTCATTAAACTGATTAAAGCGCACGTCAGAAGGGCCAGAGGGAGGATTGAAACGAAGCAGGCAAGTGAATCTCGAGAAGAGGTATCTATTTCGATATATCACCTTCCATATAACTGATTGAATTCGCATGCTTATAATTGGATCGTACGCGATTTATAAAACGAAAGCGAATCTTCACTTTCGCTAGTTTTGCAACAACGCATGCGTGACTTGTGGTGCAGCTGCAGCTCATGAGGCTTTCGCGCTCTCTCTCTTTCTCTCGGGAATAATATATATGCATTATAACTTATTATCTCCCCCGCGAAGGAGTAGAAATTCGCAGGGCAACAAATTATATATATAACACATCACTCAATAAGTCCCCGGTCTGACACATACATGGCAACATTGTTGACAGACCCACGTGATT
>JBCAUJ010000002.1:3088053-3114427 GCA_038406275.1 Cataglyphis albicans
TAGCAACGATAGAGTGTAATAAAAATTTCTCCCGCCGTTCATTCTCGCGATTTTGAAGTATGAAGCCCTGATATATATCCAACGTTTATGCAGTTTCTCTCCTCACGCGAATTTTCTAATGAAATATATTCCACGTCCTTCGAGCGCGTTTCGAAATGACGACAAACTACGTATATAAACCGATGCGTCAGCTAATGTCACTTAAGCGTCGGTTAAGTAATGCTAACTTGATAATGCGACGATCTTTTTATTGCACATGCATGGACCGTATCGTCATTAACGAATGTCGCATAAAATGTTCACGTAAACTTCGTAAAAGATAATTACACGTCAGTATGACGTCGATTAGTCTAAGAGTTGCTTTTTCCTCAATATATTATTTATATAGTCGCATAGTTTTTTAAAAAAGTATTTTGATATATTTGTCAAATACATTTACGGAAAAAGCGTCCTTTTAAATATTTTTATAAATAATCGTTATAATCTGAACTACATAATTCAATTGTCTCTTTCAATATCTTTTGACTTTTAATACGCTTGCATTTCGTACAATGCGATGTTCGAATAGCGTACATATGGACAATGTTTTCGCGATAAAAGTCACATTTTTAATAAATTGACATAGAGATTGCTTTTTATGTTCACCAGGCGACAAGATAATCGTGTAAAATACATTTTTATCACATCTGTTAAGCATCCATCTGTTAGCGTTATGATACGAATAAACCGAAACAAATGTATCGATTTAACAGAACAATACAGTCAATCTCAACAATAAATTTAATGATATTTAAGGATATTTTGACTATAAAATAGTAGCAAATAACTATCAAAATTAAAAAAAGAACATACTTCTTACATATTCTTATATATTTTATATTGTTTGAAAAATCAAGTAGATAAATTTATAAAAGAATTATATATTAATTTATAAACATATTATAAAAAGAATTGAAGTATCACAAAATAATATGGTTTTTGACGTCTTTGTAAAAAGAACATAGTTGTAATTAATATTTTTTTTAAATTTATGATAAAAACTTTTGATCGTGAATATCCCCCTGACATCAACTAGAAGAAACAAAAAAAAAGTAATTTGCAGAAGGAGAGAAAGAGAGATAATTTTTTTTTACAATTTTTAATAAATAACGTTTCAACGAGTAAGTAGATCTGAATCAAATTTTTCACAAATATTTATTAGAATTTTCTTAATATATATGAAAATTTGTATTTCGTTGGCAATATTTTTTTCTTGTCAAATTAGTCAATAAATTTTTCTATAAAATTTTTTATCAGAATCAATACTAATTATAAATAATTTTCAAATCGTTCAAAGAATTATTAGTTTGCACAGATACTCCGAAAAAATAGTAGAACAGTTTACGAAATGTTCATGCTTACGTCAATGTTTTGACATATATCCTTAAGAAAAGTTTAGAGAGAATGTGTCTGTTTTACTGAAATAAAAAAAAAAAACTTCCATTTAATACACATGTGATCATTAATGTAAATTATACAGTGACTAAAATAAAGGTAGAGAGACCGCTATTAATACATTAACAAGGATGCATTTACTACGTAAAAGCGACATAATCGATATGGGAGCATGTCAAAGGGAATGATGCGTGTCATAATACTTCGCTAGTTCATTCCACACTTAGTACCAATTAAGCCATAAGTATAATTAATTGTACATTCTCTGGAATATATAAGCTAGCGGCTAGTAATTCTCTGAATCAATTTATAGGCCGACCGATCGATTAGATTAGATTAGAACGTGCGTTAGCAACCCGCGCGATAAATTATAATTACGAATGTAATTGCGCATCGATATCGTCCGTTCAATTCGAATCCCGTCGTGAAAAATTGATGTGAATTTAAGAGATGCGTGTTTAGAGAGAAAAAAAAAAATCACACATATACTATATGTTGGATGGGATTAGCGTCGATTTCTGAGTTTCTCTTTCGTGGAATTAAATATAATTGCCATCGGATAAACTCATCCAAACTTTCGATCATAAATGAAGAGATTTTATCTTCCCTTCTTTCACGGGCGTAACTCGAGTTTAATCTACCGCACAAATATCTCCGATGAATAAAATTCGATAATAAATTTCGCGAACAGTATTATTACAAATGAATTCGTTCCGCTCGTTCTCTATTATCGTCCACGTTTGCAATTTTCATATGAATCTTTTCTTTCGAATATATTATATTACAATAAACTTAAAAAAAACGCGCGGATGAGAAATATATTATAGTAAATTTAAAAAAAGTGCGATAAATTGTAAATGTATCTTCTAAATATACGATAATCTCGATAGATATTTTTAAAAATAGTCAGGATAAAAAAGGAGTCTACCGTTCTTAAAATAGATTTTCCGAAAGCGTTCACATTTTTCGCGAACGGAATTAATATCGATGAAAATGGAGTGTCAGGAAAGGATGTCATCGGGAAAGCGTCAAGCGAGAGCAGATACACAATCGATGAACTAAAAACCATTTTCCAATTCCCATTTTTTTTCTTTTTTTTTTTTTTTTACGACAAAAATACAAGAAGAGCGACACCGATTGTTTGATGAAACGGTACCGCTCTCGGAGAATTGCAACGAAAAGGTGTCTGTGAAGGACAATAGGGGTTCCAAGAAGAACGTTTGCGAGTGAAAGAAACTCTGTTACGAAGAATATCAGATCATCCGAAGATTCACCTCGTGGAAATCTCTTTTGTCGAGAAAGATTGCCATCGTAATTGTACTAAGCAAGTTGCGTGATGTGTACCGATTACAATCTTTATGGAATTTCGGCGCAAGGTCGAATTATTAATAGAATGGTGTTTTTTACTTAAATTAAAATTTTAGTTAAATAATATGATCTTACCGACAATTGTGTTTTTCACATACGGTCGATTGAGTAATAAAAGAATAACGCTTATAATAATTAATAATATATCGCAATCTATATATTTGATAATTCTTCACAAATTGTCATTTGATTTTCACGGATTTAAAATCCCGGATTTTACAACCGCTATCTCTCACGCTTTTACTTTACTCATTCACATACGATTATGATTGCGAAAGTTGTAAGGAAATGTCGAGGAATAAACCTACATTTAATAGACCTACATCTAATCAACCACATCTAAAAGCGGTGTTCGACAAAATATCGCACTGTTCAAAAGAAGGATATCCTCATTTATATCGTGTAATGTATAATAAATTATTGATATTAATTATATTAGATAAAGAAATATTTCTAGAGAATTTTTTTTATCACATGAAGACGCCAAGAGTAGTAATATTTTCTACATTATTTGTATTTTTAAATATAATATCTATTATACATATTTATTTATTATTACAATTACTTTGTTATTTTGATAGCTCTTACTAATTATATTTGTCAACTTTCTTTTATAAACATTATTGTAAGTACAAGATTTGCATAATTATTAAGGATGTTTTGATTGTACAATAGTGGCAAAAAATGTTGTCAAAATTGAAAAAAGGACATATTTCTTACGTTTATACTATTTGAAAAATTAAATAGATAAAACAAAAAGAATTAAAATATCGCAGAATGATATGGTTTTTAAGGTCTTCGTAAAAGAAAATAGTTGTAATTAATATTTTTCCTAGTTTGTGACAAAAACTCTTAATCGTGAATATTCTCTGAAATCAACTGTAAGAAATGTAAATAAAAGAAAACGAGTAATTTGCGAGAAAGAGAGAAAGAGACAAATAATATTTTTCTACAATTTTTAAATAACTTTTAAAGTAAGTGGATCTAAATCAAATTTCTCACAAACATTTATTATAGAATTTTCTTAATATAAGTGAAAATTTTTATTTTGTTGGCAGTGTTTTTTCCTTTTTCAAATTTGTCAATAAATGCTACAATTCTGATTTTTCATCAGAAACAATAATAACTTTAAATTTAAATAATTTTCAAATCGTTAAGAGAATTGTGTTCAGGTTTTGCGCAGATATTTAGAAGAAATAATAGAACGAAATTTGCATGCTTTTGTCAATGTTTCGACTTATGACACATACATTCTTAATAAGATGCATGAGATTTTAATTGCATTTAATTTTTTTTTGTCTTCTCATTGGTTATATAATATTTCTTTATCGCGTCGAAAAATTTGCGGACGATCTTAAACGTCTTTTAAGAATCGCTTTCGAATGACACGGATTTTAATATGTTTCTAGACTTTAAATCTCGCGTTTTCTATTTAAGCCGAGATTTAGGCCGAGATTCTCACGCGTGATACACTTTTATGTAAGATTAATTGGTTAAAAAGGCTGATCTCACATCTTGTGTTCTACAATCGGGACTGTTATTCCGAAATATGGTGAAACTTCCTCGGAGGAAATTAGATTGCAATCGGAATATGCGCGCGTGTGTGCGTATGCGTGTGAAATCATATTGTGAATATAATATCGAAGACGATCGAGTTGCAAATAACAGCTGTTGCTGTTATCTAAATTCGCTTCGAAAGACTGACATTCCTTTTAATGAGTGATTTCTTTCTTTCTGCTTGGCATTGTACGATTATTTTCGGTTCGAATAAATTTTGATTTCAAATTTTATTTTTGCGAGATCGCTCTTAAAGAACATTAATTTAGAAATATAGTTATATGACAGGAGACGGTGTGCTTTCAATTCTCTTATATTTATTTGTATAGATTTATTCACATATTCGATTAAATATTTTTGTATTTTTTTTTTTTATATTTATTATTAAATAAGGGATAAAATTGACAAAAACTATAGAGGGAATACCAAAAATTGATTAGTCATTATATAATATTGAATGCATCATTGATTCCAACCATTTACTTCGCTATATCTTCGTATTATTTTTTTATATTTTTTGTGCTTTATGAATTATATACATTGTAAATATCATGCACGGTTGCATCATACATAACACAATACTTAATGTTTGTTCTTTATCGCTTTGGCCACATGCACCGACAGAAAAAGATTGCGATAAAAAGCTTCTCGCGCAGCTGCAGCAGAGAAATACCATCCAATGGGAAAACATAAATGAGAAAAATGAAAAATTGTTTGGATCTAAATGTCACGCTGACCTATTCGAATTGGGGATGACTGGTGAACGCAGAAATTCAAGAAAAAAAGCAATTTCAATTAAAGAAAAAAAAAAAAAAAAAGAAAATCCAATTCTCCCTCTTCTAACAATGGCAAGCCTCTGCGCGAGTGCAGTGATTTGTGAAATCGAAGTATAATAAATGATAGGAGATTAGGAGAAGTTACACACCGGCCGCTGAAATTAATTCCATCGCGGATCATTCCGCTTCGCGGCTCGCTTTATTAAAAAGTGACTGAAAAATAGAGGCCGAGAGTAATCAGTTCACGGCATATTAGCTTCGCGCAGTTTGCTCGAATAATTCGCTTTCGCATTCGGATACGCGATGACAAATCGCGATTCATTTTGCAGTCCTCGTTAGTAGGCACTTCTCTAATCCGATCGCGCGTCGACTCAACCATATTTCTCTTCCCGATGCATTTCGCTCGATAAAGCGTAGCTCGACAATCTGACAATCTTCGCGGTCTGATGATTTATGATTGCACAAGAAATGCAGTAATATTTTTTTCTTGGCTTGCCGCATTGTAATAAAAAGAAATATCGTGCGTAAAATACTCGTACATATATTGCATTTTTTTAAATAATAATATTTAATAATATTAACATTTTAATATTATAATAATATTTATATAATAATTTTATATATATATATATATATAATTTTTTATTAATAAAATAATTATATTTAATAATAATGAAAGGATTCGAATTATAACAGTATGTTGTTGGAAACTGGAAATAATAACAATTATATATTTTTAGTTTCTTAATAAAAAACTTTTTATTTTATAAAGCTTAATTTTGACGAAGAAATCGCTGAAATAAAATTTTAGAATTTATCTTCTCGAAAATATTGATATTGAATATCTCTGAAGAATACTCTATTGGTAATAATTCTGATTAAAGATTTTTAATGTAACTAAATTTTATTATTATATTAAATCCAACTCAGGTTAACCTTCGGTTAACTTGAGGTAAACATGGAAAGTGAATCAAGCGCAAAGAAATCCATTCCAGTTTCCATTCAATGCTGTTATTTTGGTTTTTATCACGGTCTTTCCGGAGATTGTACGATCAAGAAGTAAAATACGCTACTTTTTACGTCATGCTCCAGCGACTGTATCCTGTCGCACATTTCTCCCACTTTTTATCGAATGTTCTATATCAGATTTGAAGATCGAAAGCAACGGAATTGGACAACGGGATTGGCGAAACTTTTGCGCCGCATATCAACTCTTGTTACATTAAAAAAAAAAAAAAAGAAATAATTTTTTATTTTATCTTTTTTCATTTTTTTAAATTTTATTTACGACTTAATTTTAAACGTTCAATTGTCAAAGTTAAAGAAGTTATAACTTTTAGACACACACACACATATACTTTATATGCGAAGATGACAAAGTCAAGGTTTGCGCAAAAAGGTTGCAACTTGACAAGTTGATTGCCACAATTATGCGACTCGACACTGTAATTCGATGGCATGATATCATAGATAATAAATTATATTGTAATTTCTCGATGATGTAAGAAACACACATAACGATCTCTGCGAATATGCAGAAAACGATGACTACATGAAAGATTATGGTCTTGGATCAAACAACGCTGGAAAACGATGGAAAAGTTGAAAATTCTACCGAATTATGGGTGGGGAGGGGGGAAGCCGCTAATTTACGTATATTAAACGCCTTGTATCCACTTTGGAGAACTTTATACACGGTGGTTGTTGAACTCGGATTATACGTTGCTGCCTGAACCGCGAAAGGACCAATCTTTTTTTTACGAGCTTTCACGAAGAGTGTATGTATAAGGCAATGGAAGCCAATTCATTAAATCAATTATCTCTTTGGTCTGAAAATCAAATGGAACGGAACGTACACGATATGTGGAGTGAATGCCTCCTACGCGGCTTCACACCTCGATGTGTTTGCATTCTTACAATTAAAAATTGTAATTTCAATTATATATTAAATTAAATTTTAAATTATATTCAAAAATTTTTTTTTTAATATTGAGTTTCTAAACTTTACAATATTGAAATATTAGAAATGATGTAAATTCTGTTAAAATAAATTTGTTATAATATAACTTGAGTCTTGAAAAATGATTTTAAAAAATTTTTAAATTCGTTTCAATTTTAGATAACGAATTTAATCTTCTCATATATGTCGACATAATTCAGATAATCCTCAGAAAAGATTTAAATCTTTGGTGTAATAAAAGACTTTAGTCTGACATTTTCTGTCGAGTATACATATTTTTCGTGATAAAGCAATTATATATATATATATATATACTCACATGCAATTATCTATTTTGAAAATGGAGTTTCTACAGATCTTAACTTTATTCTCACAACGTCAGACATTTGGACTAAAGCAACTAATTACTGTTAATGCGAGCAGCAATTATAAGCGCGTTAACGGCACATTTATAATTGGGCGCATTTTGCATTCTATTTCCTTTTTTTTTTGACCTAAAAACGAAGTAGGGCGAGGTTCAGCACGCGGAAGTTGCGTCATGCAACGTGCGATGTGCAGCGAATTTTTTTTTTTTTTTTTTTTTTTATTTGCTTGCACTTTGCAATTTCATACTTTACGGCGATCGTATATATTTACGAAGCGTAAATGTGTGCTTACGCGTTCTAATTCGTTTCGAGCATAGCGAATTAACTAGTAGATGCTCTAGCGCGACCCAAGTGTATTCTTAATCACATTTATTTCTTTTTGATCTTGAAACGAAATGGAACGCGGTATAACGCCGCTAGATTCGCGTAAACATGTTAAATTCCATCTGTATTTAAAAAGGAACTGGACGGATCAGTCAAAAATCAATAAATAATTACATTTCGAGATTCATAAATTCAACATTGCACACACACACACAAACATTTTTAAATATGTATAAAATTAATAATTAATTACTAAAATAAAGATTTGTCCTGTAGAATTAAAATTTTTTATTTAAATATTTTCAAATAATTTTCCGCTTGAAAATCTTTATATTTTAAAAATTTTCTTTTATTCTCCTGCACGAAAATGTTGGAAACCAGTTTCCACTAAATGTCTCCACTAAAATGCAAATTAAATTAAAATAAAATTAATTAAATAAAAATAAAATCCAAATTAAAATAAAAAATTAAATTAAATTAAAATAAAATAAAATTTATCTAGTCACGTCCCTGCGCACCATTCATGGACGCGTTACGATGTGCGAGATCGCGAGAGCTTCCGGCCCATGAATGAAGTCACATCGATGTGCGAAGGGTGCATTGTCAACGAGGTGGATCCTCTGTCGTCCGGCAGAAAAGAGGAGCGGCCTTTGTTCCGCTGTCTTTATTAAGCCTGAATTACCGGTGGGAAAGAATTGCGATGTTCTTCGGAGCATCTCTCTCTTCTTGCTTCCGGTTCCATCACCGAGCCACGCGTATCCGCGCAAAGGTGCGACTAGTTATATATGCTCGGAGGAGCATGACCGGCTTGACTAACTGTACACTGCGTCTCTCGCATGCTGCTTAATTTTATAATTACTTTGGTCGAGGGAAGGCTCGTTTCTGCAGCCCCCCGGCAAGGAGCCTGTGACAGAGATTTTTGATCTAGAATATTCCTATGAGAATTATCTGAAATTCTTGAACTAACAAGAATTTTTTATATGGCATTTTTATTTGTTTTTATATTTGTCACACTTATGAAAAAGTAATTAACAATGAGATATCTAGCTTCGAAGATAACTAGTTGCATTTTTGTCAAATTAAAAAAATTTTTGATCTTTATTAATAAAAGTATTTATATCGAAATGGATGTAAAATTGAAATGAATATAAAATTAAAAAAAGAGATTTGATATTTTTTTAAATCTAGAAACCGTAATCATTTCCATTTATATTTATCTATCTATATTAATTTACTTAGAACATTTTTCTCTCGTTTATATTAATTTCGAGCATTTTAAAATTCGTTAAGATAAAACGTGAATCGAGATATGCGTTTTTGAATACGATAGCTGTTTTGTCTTATATTTATTGAAATGTGAGTAAAGGGGGAGAGATAAGGTGAATGTGAATATCGTATGGGAAGGTAGCGATTTTTATAAACTGAATCCATTGATTTTATCGTTGGCGTAAAAATGCATGAAAATAGAACGCCTACATATGTGTTTTGTTTAAAACCTTTTGTGTTTAAAACAGCATCTGACATACAAAGAAGAATAGCAATTTATATCTATACGCGACGTTTCATAAAAAATTGCCTTCAAGTCTTCAACTTCCTTTAGACACACATATGATTGTTACTTTGGAAGTTTAAAATAATAATTATAGATTTGCGTAATGTTAAAAATTAAAAGATTTAAGGATGTGTGTCATATGTCAAAACATTGTCAAAAGCATAAAAATTTCGTAGTGAGCTCTAATAAATATTTATGCAAAACTTATTTAGATTTACTTACTCGTTTAAAAATTATTTATTAAAAATTATAAAAAAATATTATCTCTCTTTCTTCTTCTTCTCTCTCTCTCTCTCTCTTTCTACAAAATACTCGTTTTTTATTTCTTGCAATTAATTTAAGGGATATTGACG
The DNA here is from genome assembly GCA_038406275.1 of Cataglyphis albicans. NCBI lineage: Eukaryota > Metazoa > Arthropoda > Insecta > Hymenoptera > Formicidae > Cataglyphis > Cataglyphis albicans. Next base: position 3,097,743 of record JBCAUJ010000002.1, read on the forward strand.
ATAAAAGTTTTTTTCATAAATTAGGAAAAATATTAATTATAATTATTTTCTTTTACAAAAATCTCAAAAATATTTTATGATATTTTAACTTTTTTATAATCCAGATTTATTTTTTTAATTTTTCAAAACAGTATAAACCTAAGAAATATGTCTTTTTTTAATTTTGACAGTTTTTTGCTATGTACAGCTTTTAAAACATCTTTAATACACTCGGACACTCATGTGTCAACGTACAGCTAAAGCTTTTAATAGTTCTTAAATTGATCTCAGATCGATTTTCTATATCGATAGAAAATTTTCTATTTCAAATATTTCGATAGAATCCTTTTACTCGCGATTATTTTATCGAACAAATTTCTCTTTCGTCGGACAATAAAATGGAAAAGTCATGACGATCGATCCTTAAATAATGCCATGAAATACAATTCACGTCACGTCGCGAGTTGCAACTGGTTGCAGTCAACAGAGCATGACCATCACACTGTATCCTATTGTTCAACGTGTCTTTTTCTCCGCAACATTTTGCGCCGCATGAATCCTCGGTGCACAAATAGATACACGGATAATGTGTTGTTAATTTAAAATTACTATTAAATTATTAATATTTCATAAATATAGAGAATCTTTTATGATTTTATTGAATTGTTTCGTAATCGTATTCCTGGAACCGGTAAGCTGCCGATCCTAAAATTCCTCTCGCGCCGCAATGACTCACAGATCTCGCGATTGAGCAACACGCAGATTACTCACCGTAATTTTTAACCTTCTCTTTGATAAAGTAACGAGCATTAGCTACTCGTTCGTTCGTTCGAGCCTAAATAGCATTTTAATACACTTGAACTAGTTGTATAACGCGATGATCGATCATTCTGTGCGTTTGTTACACGTTGGTTCGTTTTATATAAAGATGCATTCGTGTTTTCAGATACATCCAGATGACGCGATGACGCTACATTGGTGGATGCATTGGTTCTGGGTTACCGCGCAATTTCTTGGTGAGGTCATTCTGTCAAGTTTTTTTCGAATATGTTAACATAGTAAGCTTATTAATACAAATAATCTTGTTTTTTTTATTTTTTCTCTCTTTTTTTTAATTTGTTTATTAAATATTTTTTGTTTATTTGATAGAAGAATTCGGACAGTCTTTTGCTTTAATTATATTATTTTATGCAATCAAATGATTTACGATTACGAATATAATTCAATTATCAAAATTCAATTATGATTAACTATAATACATTTATATTTTTTGTATAATTAAATATAAATATTTTATACTTAAATTAATTTTTATAATTAAATATAAATATATACATATATTCTTAATATGTCAAAAATTAAAAATAGACGTTTAAAAGAAGTTTAGTCGAATTTAAAAAAAAAACTTGATTTTAAAAATTTCTTAGATGAAAAATTGTTATAATATCCATTTTTTTGATGACAGTTATTCTCGGGAATCCCTTGCCGTCTACCACGTCGGATCTCGTCAATCAGCCTCAGCCATCCCCGAGAACGACGTCCCCGTCGATCGAGACCGAGGATATTTATCGCTCGTCGAAGCCAGCGAGGCCGAGTTTTCGCATCGCCAAGGCCATTGGTCTTTATCCCCAAACGAATACGGCAGTGGTGGCTGACAGGCAGCAACCCGTCACCACCGTCGTTTCATCACTGTTGGAGCCACGTGAGAGTATCGGTCTCGGAGCGACCAATCACGAGGCTATCAACGAGTCGAGCTTCCACGGAAACATCTCCGACGTTGTGCCAGTCAGTGTAACGACACCGGCGCAGCGCATCATCGAGAGATTCAGGAACCCAACCACGAAGAAGGATAGTAAGGTCACGTGGATTTTGATGACGAACAAGTCGTCGGGTAGACCCAAGTACGATCAGGAGGAGAGGTACAATCAGTCGAACGGCGCCGGTAGAAACGTCAGCTTTGACGAGGCCGAAGATCTCACCGTGTTACCTCTCCAAGAGGAGTTGAATAAGGCCGACCTGTCGCTAAACAGGACGAGGTCTTCTCTCGTAACATCTTTATCCGCGGCCGGTGTTGCCGGTAACGCGGCAATCAGGACGTTCAATCGTTCCGAGGACGAGGTCGAGATCGACGAGGAGGTGGCCCAGACACAACACTTTGCCACAGCAGCGTCTATTCTTGAAGGTGAACACTTCAGGAAGAATTATATGCGAGCAAGTGAATAATTTCGCGGGCAATTAACAACCATGACGTTAGCTCGCGCGAGAGATAAAAGATTAGCGTTGTATTTTAATTTACGTGGATTTTCATGATGCCTTTATTGGCCTGCTTTCTCATACTTGTTAATTCTGCTCTACTTTTCAATTTAAATTTAATTCATCTTTCTATTTGTCGCATAGAAATGAGTAGATACAAGACAGTTGTATTTTTAGTTAGCGTTTAGCGAATATAAAAAATTTGGATGTTTTAAAATCATAATTGAAAAAAATAAATAAATTTGCAGTTGGCGTGAGCGAAGCCACTCGTCAGAGCAGAACGAGGAACACTTTCATTACGCAACACTTCCAGAGGGATCAAATGCAGGGAGACAATCGGTCTTCCGATTATATCGATATCGATAATAGCAACAGGGCCGAACAGCAAAGCTTGGGAACATCAGCCGCGGGTATAGCCGCTATAACGGGTAGTTGTTTGGCGACCGTGGCTCTGCTCAGTACAATGGGTAGTCTCGGGTTTATTATATACAGGTAATAAAGTCTTACAATGTGTTTTTCATTATGCCCGTTAGATTAAATGTCTGCGTTCGCGTGTAATGCGTTGATTTGTTTCGTTCTCTTTTCAGGCGCAAGTACTTGAATCCTCCGCAAACATTGAATAGCGATAAATGCAGCAATCCCGATAGTTCCGGTTACATCGATGATTCCACCATTCGCGTTAGTATTATTATATATGTATATATAGATGTATATACATAATTCTCTACACATTGAAAAGATCAATAATTATATATATATATATATATATATATATATGTATAATTATTCTAGTGCATTTAATGAAAATAATTTAATGTATTGTACGTGTTATACTTTAAATAAGCTTCAGGAATACACTTCTAACATTATAACGTTATTTTTCATAAAGTTTAATTTTATTGGATAAGCAAATACGTTTTTCGAATTTACTAAAAAAGATATTTTATTTTCTTAGGATAACTCGGAAGAAATGTACAGTTTGGATAATGACTCGTTCCTAAATTCGCTAGAAGCGATGACAATACAGAATTACTGGACGGACAGTGTTAAGCATACGAAACTATGACAAAAGAAGATAACCCATCCCGGCAGGAGAATTGAAACGTTCAGCATTTCCGACGGTGAAGCGCACGAGCAAATCTCTCTGCTCGAGCAATAGTACTTACACTAGTCTGTGTGTATTCTGGTTATCGCGCGAAAAGTTTTGTCGAAGTTATGTGCAGCGTTCGTCTACAAGAATCGTTAATTAGCCTCAATGATCTGCATCAAGGAAGGTAAGCTACCATGAACGTTACCACTGTGTACGATGTAAAGAATTATAGATCAAAAATTTGCGAGACGACGCGTATCCGTTCGCGGATCGTTTCACGCGATCGTTGATTTACGTCACTTCCCCTATATTTTTCTACGACGCATGCGATCAGTAAAATCGCAAGTGGCGCAACTATTCCTCTCAAATATTTCCATTAATGATATATAGTGCAATAAATAAACAAAAATTGATGTACTTTGTATTATTAAGTTAATACAATAACGCTCCTCTATTCTGTCTAGAAAAGTAAGAGTACAAATAAGACTATATTAGTCCATAGCTAGACCTTTCGCTAAATTAAAAAGAAAGAAATAATTTAATAAGGAAGAGTATTATAATTTAATATTGAAGAAAGAGAGAAAAAAAGAATATAATATTCTTAGGAGTACAATTATATATATTATAGTACAATATATTTCCAATTATGCGAATTGGAAACAATATATACAATATTGTACTTACCAACGTCTTTTTAATCTTGGATTGAATACTAACGTCTTCTACAGTTTCACTTTAAATTGCATTACGATTATGGTGATTAGTTCAGCCATATTAATGAATTGTTTAAATATTTTCGAAAATCGGATTTACGGAAGATCGGACCAAATCGTACGTAGATCTAGCTTTATGCCTTCACGACATATCCAGCAGGAATATTGATTCCGTTGTTTTCCATTACGAATCTAGTTTATACTAATGTACATATATATTGTTGTAACGTTTTATGTATAAATGTCTGTGGCGTCTCACGTGAGGCGCGATTAATTTTAAGTAGCTTTAGCACATTTAGTCAGATATATTTCTATACATCCGCGAAAGAGAGGAAAAAACAGAGAAAATACATTGTGATAGATCGTAGGATTTAAATAAGTGTAAAGATATCCGGCTCGTTTATGGTAACGGTTGTGAATAAAACACGTATGTATTATAGATTAACTGCTGCCGTCCCATTTCTTTATCCGTAAGCTTTATTTGCAAATGTATTTCTGATTGTTTCAATTTCAATCAATAATGAATAATCGTCGAAATTTTTATGAGTTTAGATTTATAATCGCTTTTTATTTAACATTAATGTATAAGCGTATAGTTTTTATCCACAAAAATTGTTCAAATTCAAAAAAATTCAGATATAATAAACTAAAACTATAATTTATAATCATGGATGTTAATTAGCTCTATGATTGCCATTTTTCGTGACAATAATTCAAAAACTAATCGTCAGGATTCAATCATGGTTATTTAAGTTCCTTGAGAAAAAAATAAGGCAACAATCATTAAAGAATGATTTTTCATATAAATGATTTATTTCGTTAGTACATTTGCGCCAGCACAAAAAAAGGATCGTATTATTATATATAAAATAAGAATAATGCAAAGTTCCTTTTTTCGAGACTAGACACATGCAGCATGGGATTCCTTTACCAGGCGGTTTTTATCCTTCCTTCGTGATCGATTTTCACTTACGTTCTTCGGCGTCTCTTGCTAATATCGACAAACGATTGTGTGCATCAATTATCGCAAAGGCAGGATGCAAATGGCATTGGAATCCGACAGTTAACGTCTTGCTATACTTTTTCCATCTACAAGAAACATCTAATCGAATTTTCCGAGTAGCAAGATTCATAATCATAAGAAAATCATGTGTACGTTATTAATGGATTTTATCATGAACAAAATTACTTATATCTTATATTTATGTCTTCTTTCGTTATGAATCCATTTAATGAAATACTTTTAGTTTCTTGATAATTTGTGCTAAACTAGAAGAGTACCAAATTTGTATAATAATATAGTAAAACTTGCTTTTACTACATACATGTTGCGAATATTTCTTTAATTATTGACCAAAGATTATTATTGCCAAATTGTGCAACTTTTTATTAACATCGCATCGCTGCAAGAGAATTCGATTAATGCTTCTCTTTATGTACAGAGAGCCTTGTCACACATTCTGAATCACGCTTTATAATATTCACAGGGCAGTGTTAGAAGTATCAGAGTTACCCTAGTACGCGTAAAAGGCAGACGTAAGTGACTCTTCAAGCTTCGTTGCTTTTATATGAAGAAGACCGAAATTCGATACACTGTCCGCTTTCTTTCTCTAACGCTTATAGCTGAATATATTGCGCAGTACCGCCGGATTCAAAGAACAAAGCAACGTAACGTTCTAGTAACTTTCTTTTCGCAAGCTCGCTTGTGCCCTAAATCGAGATAAGCCGTAAATGCAACGAGATATATTTGTAGCGTTCCAGAGAGAAAAACATACTTTTGAGAATCGAGATGGTCGCCAGAATTCTAAATTATGAGCGTATTATTAATTCTTAAAGCAACTTTTGTTTATAAAATCACATTGGAAATTTATCTTACGATTCTATTCATAGTTATCAATGTATTATATGATCTCCATTCACTTTGTGACAAAGCAATAATGTACTTAAATAGTTTACTCATACTGCGTTTATAATTCACCATAGAATTAAGGAAAAAAAAAAAAAAATGTTTGAGGGTACTTAATTTATACTTAAGTACATACCGAGAATAGACTATCAATAACGCAACGCAGAGCTTCAACTTTACATAAATTTTACATGATTTCACAAATTTCTCTTTTTCTCTCACATTTTATCGGATTAAATGTTGCAATATCCTAATTTTAAATCATCTAGACAGGAAAAGACGAGGAAAACTGATGACGCTCTTGTGTTGTTTTAATTTCGTGCAGAGTTGAGAAAAAGAAATTTTTATATAAACGTATCATCTTGAGAGAAAGTACAGAGATCATTCAAAAGTCAAGATTACAATAAAAATAAATGACACTTGCGAACCAGCGATACATTCTACTAATCTTAAGCACGAGATTTCCCTCGCATGTTACATCTATGCACAAATGAGCCTCGCAAAAGATCGCACGCATTCTTCGTATCTATAGAAATACGTGCGCGACGGAAACGACAGCTGCGAGTGCTGTTTAAACTTTTATCATTGCCCATTGGTGTTTGACAAAGAGCAACGAAACGCGTTCACGAATGAGTACTTCTTTAAAGCTAAACTGTGACCTTGATCTACAAAAATATTTCATTCTCTTCGTCAACAGCAACGTGTCTCGTTACAGTCATGTTGGCATTAATTACGGTTACATGAACACGTCACATAATCCAAGTGAACTATTTTTCCCTATACGAATCCCTATTGTCCCCTAAGTCGAGCGTCGATAAATAAAAAGATAAACTCTCTTGAAGCTCGCATATCGTAACTACATCGAATTTGGTTGGAAATTGAAATATTGACTATGTACAATCCTTTCCCATTACATTTTGTCGTCTAAAATAGACGAAAATTATACTCTACATTAGAGAAAACTTACAAATCGACGACCATCTATTTTATCTAAGTGTACATGTATACACTGGAAACAATTATTCTTTAAATATGCCAGACTCGTTAGTAACGGTTAAGTTCATACATAGAGACGATAGATGAGTTTTTTATATAGATAAATAATTATATATAACAACGTCAGACGACTTTGCTGCAATCAAAATGCGATCGATCGCGATAATTCGTAATGATTTTCGGAAAAATATATTGTTTCTAAAGAGATACTTTTTGTCCAAAAAGTTTCACTTGATATCAATTCGCCAATTCATGATTATTGCATGTTTTATTTCTATTAATGTTTTATCTTCAGTTATTATTCCTGAAATATTTGAAATATATGATATAAAATTGAACATTTGCAATTCTTCTAAGCTGTTAGTTCACATATATCTCCATGCATGGGAACGTGGAATTGCTCTTCGCCGATTATAACAAATCAGATCTGCAACATTAATAAAGACGGTTATGAAAACCGATGTTTCTTAATCGATCTGTATCGATGGGATCACTGCAATTCAGCAAACGAATCGCATCGCGAAGCAATAAGTAAGAGATCAAAAAACTCGAAGAGTTATTGGATTTCTTCAATACCGCTCGATTCGCGTGTCGATTTTCTTCAGGAACGAATGGAAGATGTAGCTGAAGACGTAGACGCGAATCGATTCAATTTGCTATCGATGATGATCTCGTCGCCGTTTCTAATGTTGTATCGGTAGAGTTGCTTGTTCGGGTACAACATTTCTTCCGGACCGTATTGCGCCTTCATTACCTAAAACATCAAGATTCATTCCGCACGTATTCTTCGAGATTTGTATACTTATTCGCGATCTTATTATAAGTAATAAGATAAACATGTTTTGTTTTTAATAATTGATAAAAATTCACAAAGGACACCGAGAAATTGTTTCCATACCTTGTTATTAATATTTTGGGAAATATTTTTCACAGGAAGTTACAAATTTTAAGCGATGGCAACCAGGATAAAGGAATCATTTGAGAGGACTAATGAGGTATGATTTATATCGCGACTTCGGGTTTCTCAAAGGAACGATGGCGCAACCACACATTCTAAAATAATATTAAAATCGTTTAATTAATGTAGAACTGAATGGCTTACCTGATCAACGTAAAAGAGTCTCATTCTGTTGGCAGGAATTTTCACCATACTTTCCAATTTGGTTTTTAATTCGAATACTGTTCTATATACATCGACCGATCGTACCTAAAGAAATGAAAATAGTATGTAACTTAATACACTATCTGATGTAGAATTTTTTTATTCATATCGCGAATAAATATTTATACAATCTTCATATTTAATTATATTAAAAACAATTTTTAAACAAAAAAAGAAAAAATTAAATTAATTTTCAAATTGCAAATTTAATTTTTTAATACGACTTATGTAAAGTGTGATGAAATATAACACGGAATTAAATACCTCGACGAGATCTCCGTAAGTGAACGTGACCTTGACCCTTTTCTCCGGTGTCAAATCCACGTTTACCAAGGGGTCCAACTTTCCGTGAATAGCCACGAGCTCGGAATATCTGAAAATTGAAAAAGGGGGTCAAGTTGGGGCGTCTGCGGCGTAAAGAAGCGACGGCCGTGAAATTCTAATAGGCTTGAGCAAAGTTAGAATCGCAACAACTCGCGGGAAAACCAGAATTGTAACGTGTACATGATTCGAAGCGATCGCCTTGATCATCAAGGAAACGACAATTTCGAGACTTACCTTTCAGGCCGATCAGCTTCCGGTTTGTCCATATAATAACGTATAAAAGCCCTTTCGGCGTCCTCGCGTTCCTGAGACGATATCACGCCGCCGCCGTTCAAAGTCTCGACGTTTGGCAATCGAGCTATTAGTAGCTGCCGCCTCTCGTGTTCCGTGTACTCTCGAGGACTCTGATGTTAAATGAATAAATATAAAGCGGTGAATAAAAATTCGCATAAGTTAATTATTAATAAATACATATAATAAAGATATCTAAATTTTATATGTTTTATTTTATATATATGTTTGCATTTTGAGAAATTATACAAATATCTTTAGCCATTTTAGCTGTAAGAATGGACGGATCTGTAGTAAGATAATTCATAAAAAAAATAAATTATTGATACATATAAAAATAATATAAAATAATTTAGAAATTATATAATAATATATAATAATTTAGAAATTTAAAAAAGATGAATAATGAATAAATATATTTGAAATTATAATTCAAATTTGGATAGCGTTATCAAAAATATGACTTACATTTTAAATCCATTATAAATAATGTCAAAGAGCTATGCTTTCATAATATATCGCGACCGCAATTATAGGAACTGATAATATAAAGAATAGAAACCACATTCTGCAATAAAACTGGTTGTTCATTGAATTGAAGGTCACATGTTATGTATCGTTTTTAATTGGCATCGTTATGTGTTGAACTATTTTATTCTTATTCTGATTAAGCTCCTCCGTTTTATAATACAAAAGAATTATAAGAATATCTTTCGCATAATTTCTTAATTCATACTGGACTTGGAAGCACAAGATGCGCTTATAGAGTTTATCAATCCCGAAAATTTGTTTTTGAAACTCATGCGTTGCATTAATGTGTAAGTCTACTTGAGCCAATGCCAAGACTCAATTGCTTTACGTCCATGCGGAAAGCTCTCTTCGAGCTTTCTAGGACACGCGTATTTCTACGTAGTCACAAACAACTGTGGCATTCGACGATGTCAGAGATTAGACACGTGTCTCTAATCTGTCTATCGTCGAGCGCGTTCAGATTGAGAGAGACGCACTTTGAGAGGGTGAAAATAACCCTACGCTTCAAATAATTTCCGTACCGTATCATATTCCATAACATATATTCTCCTTAATCGTTCGTGGGATAAATTTGCTTTGCGTTACTTCAAAGAACATAACTTTGCCTTCTGTTTTAAATACATAACGGTTAAAAGCTCAAATTATTGCGTGCATTATAATTACCTTCTCTGTTAGAATTGATTTCTGACTCGTCGAGAAATTTATTTTATTTTATTTTATTTTTATCGACACGACACAAGAAGATTTAGATATTTTATTTTGTTATATTACGTGTATTATTCATTTAGAAAAGATGAAGAATGAATTATGCATCTCAGAAGTGAAATCGCATCCGGTCTTTAATCGACGAGCGAAACGTGGTATCGAAATACATCAATCGGAACGTTTCCCAAACGACGGACGTAATGAGAGACTCGCCAATCTTTGATCGTCGGAAGAGGAAGAGTCGCTTACCTCAAAAAGCGGACATCCTTGAATCCTAAGCGACTTGAGTGCGGGAAACCTGGCGAGCCTCTCGACCTCGTCCCAGGTCGATAACAGGGTACCGTTCACGTTCAAGAACCTCAACATCCTGAAGGGATCGTGAGGTGACTTGATGGTCGTTCCATTGGATTCCGACTCCGACTCAGATCTATCGTAGTTGACCTTGCTCTCGAATATCCTATTTCCCTTTTCCTCCGTCGACGACGTGTGCTCATCTACATCTAAATGATTCATGTTCTCGTTGTCCTGTCCATGATCCTCTTCCTTCGCTCGTCGATCGTTCTCGGATGGCAAATTCCGATTTTCCTCTAGAGCGAGCGATCTGATTGGGCACTCAGCGAGAACAAGACTCTTCAGATTTGGAAATAGATATCTAAAAAAAAATATACGATGCCTACAATGAGATCTCTTAATATTTGAATATTAAGAGATTTGGAAACAAAGATAATATTAATTGTAGTTTGAATGTGGATAAAAATAATTTTTATAGTATAATTTTATTTCGTACATTAATGGATCAATTTCTCTTCGTTGTAGCAAATGATACATAGAAACTTACCCCAACTTGGAGATCTCGTTCCAAATTTCTACTGGATTGCCGGTGAAGTGCAACTTCTTCAGGGCCGGATTGACATTCTCCGGCTTCTGATAATCGAGGTCCACCGTTTTGTACTCATTCAACGATAAATGAAGCTCCTCGAGATTCCGTAGAAGTCGCACCAGTCCCTGCACCGTCGACCAGGACACCCTAGTGCCGTTCAGCACGAGATTCCTCAGATGATCATAGTTACCGTGCTTGACATCCAGTACCTCCGCGAGGCAGTTGAAACTAAGATTGACAAACTTAATTTTGGGCATGTGTTGCAGGATGCCGAACACCTCCGTCCACTGCGACAGCTTGTTCTGCGCCAGATCCAGCTCCTCGACGTTCTTGCACTTGCTACGTAGCTTTTCGGCATCGTTGCCCGCCGATTCGATGTCGCAGTCCTGGAGCACCAGCAGAGCAGGCACCGTATGTCGCGGCGACTTCTTGGGGATGAAGATGCTAACTGACAGAGCGGCTTTGGGTGAGCCGGACTCCGCCTCGTCATCCGTCAACGAGCAGTCCGTCGTCGAGCTGCCGTATTTCAGCTCCAGCGCTTCCAGCAACGACGGCATTTTTATAGCATTCTAGAAAAATTTTTGAAGCGAATGTGCTTATTTTTTTATGTCCTACAATTAATTGATTTAAGAATACTTAAGACTTGTGCAACAGAATAGCATTTCCAATTATTATGAGAACATGATACATGATAAATATTAAATATATTATTGAAGTTGCTATTTAAAAAAAAATGACAAAACTGAGAGAGAGTAGAGGAAGTCTTAATCTGTCCGAAAATATAAATTCTATTCTCCCGAATCAGAATCGAAATACAAGTACGATTGAATACGCACGCTATCGGCTGAGTAACGTAAAGCGATTCCGCGGGAACAGAAAAGGGGAAGGAAAAAGGGAGAAGGAAAAACCTTCGAGCTGGTCATCCTCGAGACAAGTTAGAATCTGGTCTCACCATATCCGCTAAGGTCATGCCATTGTCTTTTTGCGCAGCGACTGAGAACCGGTTCTCCGGGTAGTCGACACAAAATATTCTTCGTGATTGTGCTTAGCTCGCCCACGCGCCGACACGCGAAGACGGAATGAATCTAAATCTGTTTTGTCTATCGGTGTGCCGACTGAGAAAAATCATTCCCGATAAAAAAGGAAAAATTAACGAGGGGAAAAAAAATTTAATATTTTAAAGATGAAGCCTAGAGTGAAAGAACTCACAAATAGAGTATCTTTCTGTTTTGGGATCCCTTTATTTTAAAGATTAAAGATAAGACTCATAGATAAAGACTTAAAAACATTAATTATAGACACTTTAGTTGTTTTTATAATAGCTCATAATAATTTATATTTTATTTATATTTATGTTATTTATATTTTACTTATATTTTTTTATTTATATTTTATTTATATTTTATTTAACTCTGAAATTAATTCTTCATTTTAATGATATTAAATTATTAAAATTGCCTTGTTCTCGAATTCTAATTTAAGTTTTGAGGCCATTAATTCGATTAATATGATACGGAAAAACTCTCAACGATTTTTCACGGTATCACGATTTCTCGAGCGTATTAGCGATGTTTCACTATGCAACGGCAATAGTAATCATTCACAGACAAGTTTTTAAATCTATTATGCACGGCATGATTATTAATACGCAGCCCTGAATTACCACATCTTCAATCAGCGAATAAATGTCTTTCTACACTTATACGGCCCACTCGGTCATACGACGCGTCTTCACTATGCATGACGACCGCGATTCAACCACCTTCCACGTGTCGCGCAACACGATACGTACCTGACTTTAATGCCCACAATTGCATTATTTATTAGACCGAAGAGAGTGAGATTGTTGCATTTGTATTCGCGAAAGTGTAGCGTCCGGCATAGTTTCGGCGTATCGAGACATCTTGAATTGTCCTGAGTTTGACAGGAGGAAGAAGAACACTCCTCATTACATGATCTAGTATCTTACTCGCATCCTGCAAAATTATAAGACCGATAAAATTCATATCAAACAAAATTTGCATGCATCAGGAACTTTGAGGATTCTTCGAGTCCGTTCGCAAAGGAGGAAGACCGCGTTACGTCGATCGGACGACATGTAACATATAAAAGATTCGCTTTTGTCGAGCGCACATCAAATTACACTTGCGTTTACGTAAGAAGACCATTACGATTACGTCGCGTCGCACATCTCGGAGCGTTTCATCAATTTACCGTTATTTTACGCCTGTGCATTCTGTAAAATTGTTATGGAGAATTCTCGCATAATCGCGATGCAAATTTCGCGCTCTATAAATATTCATCCTGATAGACAAATAATGATACATGTGATGAGACGAATAAATTATTTTTCTCTCTTTTTTTTTTTTAATTCATATCATTCAATTTTTCTAAAAGATTCTATCCGCTCTTGAGCTCGCGCAATTAAATTTTATTCTTTGAGGAAAAGAAAGTATGAAATCTCTCGCATACATTTAACAAGAAAAGGAAAAATTGAAAGAAGAACATGGACATCCTTCAGAGAAAATAAGTATCTCGCTTTATGTATTTTTAAAAATAAAACAAAAATTAAAGAAAACACTTAAATGAACACGGAAATTCGGATACGTTTGTTTGCGGAGAAAATCGGCAAGATGTGCGAAACCACATCGCATATCAGATCGCAAAGGGGTTAATTCGGGATGCTCTGGTTTTCATCAAGCTCCAGTGACGTCGTCGAACAGGACCGGTTTAGAGGAATAAGTGTTATAAATCGCGATCTCTAAGAACGCTCGACTCTCCTACGTAATAGCGGCGATATCGGTTCAACGGCCATGCGAAATTAACTTTCTCCGCTCTACGAGCGAGCAAAGCGGGAGGCCTAAGCCACAAAACCATGCGCTGCATCGCGCGTCACGTTAAAATCGGAGACGCGTGTTTGTTGTTGCTCCATCCCAACGCGGTAGAGTCCCGGGAAAGTCCGGGCACGGTCAGTGGACACGTTTTCTGTATCTAGGAATTGCGTTCTAGATTTTCATCTTCTTTCGCGAGACGATAATTTCTCGCGCAGATAATTTTTTTTTTTTTTTTTTTTTTTTGTACAAATGCGATTTTTGATGGATTTTTCAGTGATGGAAAAAAAAAGCACACACAGTAGTTAGAAAATTATTCTAGGAAAAATACGAGTAACATCCTTTTTTTACGAATGAATGTTAGTACTTTAGCTAAATGAAAGGAAGAGTTTTTGCGGAGAACCGCGTATATTATTATTTTCACGTATGAATTTATATGATAATAATTACGTGTTTCTTAAGCGTAGACGTAATTTCGGTTTCAAACTCACTTGCGAAATCACACGATTTACTATTTAGACATACAATACGTCCGTGGCTGACAATAAAATAGAGAAAAGCAAGAGTGAGAATGCCGTGGATTTAGAACAACTTTTTACGAATTACGGAAACTGTAAATGGAATACAATTGCAAGAGGTTCACTCTCTACGTAATTTCACGCTGGTTGCAGATGTGTGTTTCGATTTATATGATAAAAAAATATTTATATTTCATATTACGATCTCTGAAAGCGAAGCCCGAGCATATCGACGAGGTTCGAAGCGAAATTCCATGCTTCGAGAGAGACAAAAGATCCAAAAATATAAGTTTTAAATTTTAATTAATCCCGATCATATATCATCACATTTAAAGGGACATTTAAAGGGAAACAGAAAATAAGTATATTTTGCACACAATAAAAATTATTTATTTTATATTATCTCCTATAAAAAAATTAACTCTAAATTCATTTATCAGCATCATAAAAGAGCAGGCGGATTTCTCAATTTTGGCTTCCTCATAGAGGATGAAAATTTGCGAAAGTTACAGCGTGTATAGACATTTTCCAAAAAATTCAAAATTTTATAAAAAGTGAACTCTTTCATCGATTTTTATCAAATTCAGTACCAATCAATCTTTTAATGATACTCTTTCCATTTTAAACAATTTTGCCCAATATCTCAACAATTACAGAAATTAAAGTTTTGTACAATGTACATATATGTACATACATTTTTAAAAGAATATAATTTTTCGACATTTTAGAAGATTCTAAACACATTGGCATAGAAAAAATATAACAAAGAGACAGCGAGCATATAGCACGGGTGCGCAGCTCGCAGCTGACAATCAGCTGATTCGCGAGGCTCGAACGGCATTAAAGCGAGCCTTGCATCTCTTTCTCCCGCGCAGCCGGCTACGCGTAGCGTAACGCTAAATATACAACAGTGATGATGATTACGAAATGTCAGATAGAATTGGCGACGTAGTGGGTCACTCATGTTGCCATTTATACAACGCTCGAACGCCGGAAAAGAGACGCGGCTGACCTTATTTCTCATTTTAAAAATCCGGCTTTATCGTCTTCAAAAATCTTACTATTTAAAGCAAATTTATTCTCAAATGATCACTTGACAATTGCAAGTGATGCGTTGAAAGCGCTATTTTTTTTATGGATAACGTATATAAATCTCGATTTTTTATCGTTTATTATTTTTTAACGTTATGATATCTGCAACATTTTTAATTTATATATTTTACAGAATATTTATTTTAGCTTCGTCGTTTCTATTAATTGTAAACCTGTCTAGTATAGGCTTTATTTCTTTTACGCTTCTATCAGAAATTCAAGGTCGGGACACAAGCGTCAACAAGACACGATAAATTCAAGTGCGCATTTAACGATGAGTCCCGGTGAACGATAAGTCTTCGAAATTTAAAAATGGGATCGAGGTTAAATCGCAAAGGAGGACATCGGTGGATGCGTATTTTACGCATATTTTATACATGTCGTAAATTTTATATTTTGATCCACTAAAAAGGAACTTAAAAAGAATAAATGTTGCGTGCCGCCTCTCTCTCTCTCTTTCTCTCTCCTTTTGTCTCTCGTGTCAGCGTCGCGGAAATAAAGTAGGAAACGATGGATTAGGCAAGATTGGAGCTTTGCTTACGTAGCGCACACTGCCTTTCACCGATCGCAAAAAAGCGAGGGAGAAAACTAAAAGCACCGATCGCGCATCGGAGCGAAACGATGAAACGACGTCTCTCGCTTTTCCGTCTCACGTGTAAAATCCGATGAAGTAACGTCGACGAAAGTTTGCGTCGCTCCTCCGCTGCGCAAATGCAGCCGTGTCGACGGAATATTACTCACTTTGCTCAAGGTTGCTCGCGGACAGCGCACAATGCCTATACATCTTTGTTGCATAGAGTCGCTATCGTTCGGTCAGCAATTTTATTGGCGGAATACCTTTCACGATATATATTTATAATTCGTGTAAAACTATATTAAATGAGCGTCCGGTTCATAAAAACGGCTTAAAACTGACGGCGAAACAGTTTACAAAATTTCGAATTAAGATAACATTCAGAGATAATTTTTCATATATATTTGATATATCATATGTTAATTTTTGATAATAATTTTTGAATATAAAAAAAAAAAATATAAAAATTAAAATAAAAACATAAAACGTCAAAAATTTATTAGAATAATCAATTATTATATATAAGAAAAATTTGTAAATCGATTAAAATATTTTCTTGCAAAATTTTATGAGCCCAAATTTTACGGATGCAATTATTAACAATACACTGACAGCTGATAAAGCAATGCCCCCGATTTCGCTTATCTCATATATTAGACACACTACTGGAAATATTCTATATATATACATAATCAGATAATGTACTGTCTCTCTCTCTCTCTCTCTCTCTTTTTTTTTCTCTTTGTCCGTCACTCGAATCCTAAAAACGCGTCTCGCATCAGCGCATGGCAATTAAATTGATGTGTGTGAGAAAGCGGTAGCGACGAGAGGAGAAGAAAT